>OZ012685.1:783475-1004260 GCA_963942565.1 Maea johnstoni
GTGGCAGTTAAAAGACCATTTCTTTTCTTTGTCATAATTTAGTTTCTGAATTGAAATAACAGGCAACTCCAGGCATACATTCCAATTCTAACCATCTTGTGACGTTACTGAACAGTCTATGTGCCGTCCTTCTACAGTATAATTAATTTTTAATTCATTTAGAATTTCATTAGTCTCTTTTTCTGCCATATTGTGGCTTAGTCGTGACTTAAGCCTGTCGTAAGTCGTGGAGCAAACTGGAGTACATGGGTGAAAACCACCGCCTAACCCCAAGTCACTGGTAACTTTCTCACATGCACCGAGCAGTGGTGAGAGATAGTTAGCAGTCAATTAACTTAGATCATTTCACAGAATATTTACATTGAGCTGGAATTTTTCAGGAGAAATGGTTTCAGAGTCTATATATGACTTTCAACCTGGTCAAGGTCAAATCAAGCAGATCCTAAAGTCAAAGTCAGCTTGGAATGTACTAGAAGTTTCATGCCATCAAAAATGCCATTCATAAGGTCATCAAAATGACTTCTGTTACATCAGTTCCATCTTTGACACTAAGTCAATGCCAGCAGCACAGTTATAAGAGTTCTGACCAGAGTTGCCCAAATAAATTCCTAGAAGACAGGTTTCTGGGCTGAGAAAACCCTTTAAGATATCGCTATAACCCTGGCAAGAACACAAACATAATAGAATTAGCAACTAAATAGAGGAAATAGCAATGCCTTTTGAAAGGAATTTATGCATGTCACAAAGTGCTGAGGCTATCATCAACTGTAAGATTTGCGGATATTTTTTTTTCAGATTTGACTTCCACTCTCTGGTTCTATCTCCCAGTAAACTCCCACAGAGTGACCAGCTTCTCTCAGTCATTCGCTACTAGTGTGTAACCAACACAAATCAACATATGTTATTTAAACCCTAAAATATGGCATAGATATTACATCAGAAATGAACATATGTCGCATTTTTATTGCATTACGATGTACGCTAAAGAGCTCAAAAGTGAATAAATTTATATTCCATGCAGTTAACCATCTCTGCTGCATGATCATGCCTAGCCCTACATATATATAAATTTTTGAATTATTTTTTACGTTTTTGGAAGTTTGAAAACACTTCATGCAGGTGTCATGTTGATTGAGAGTTCGAAGGACAGAAAAAAATAAGAGTAGCGATCTAAAAACACAAAAGCATGTTAGGGTCAGGTTACAGGAAACAAACAACTCCTTTAGGCCTTAATGAAAAGCTGACATTTTTATCTTTAGCATCCTATAAGTTGAGAGAACAAGTCTCACACCAGACAGACCTAGACACAGACATAGTGGGCCTGAGCTGCAAGCATCCCACTGACTGAGCACTGACACTGGTCCATCTTGTACCGCTGGCTGCCCCTGCCAGCAGGCACTTTGATCACATGCCCTGTTCTGTATGAAAAATCAAACTCAAGATGAATCTAAAGAGATTTTGGATAGCTCATTCCTGGTATTGTAACTATGACATGAGATAAATGAAAAATAGCTAGTTTATACCTCAATTTTGCATGGAACTGAAGGTTTTCTTGAGAAGCAATGTCCTCCTCACCTGTCATACTCGTGAATAAATCTTAGGGATTGAGCATAAATTGATGAAGTATTTGATGGAGGGGTGTAGGTTGGCTTCTGATAGACATCTTTCCTTCAAGTATCTTATAAAAAAGGCTATGGTCCAAAAAGGCAGAGAGGTAGATACCCGGGAGATGCAGCAGGAGCCAATTACCATACACTCACATTAGACCCACACATACAGATGTTGCCCAGTGTGACTAACACACACTGTAGTGTAATGTAACAAGAAAGAACATTGCATAAAATTCACCGACATTCATTCTAATTTATTTTATCTTCATTTATTTCAAAAACATTTGAGGAGATTCTTGAGGGGAAACTTGTTAAAAGAATGTCCCCAAATGTTTACTGACCCTGTACTACCAGTTGAGCTCTTTTTATTACTGGCCCGAAGCCATTTTTGGGAATTTTTACTGGCCTTGGGCCAGCAGACCACTGTTCGTGTCAATCTCTGCCTCTATCATTACATTAGTGATTGTCACCTTTAAAATTGTCTCTATACAACACAATGTCAACATTTCCTCAATGATATGACATCTTAATGATATATTTAACAATACTGCCTGCCTCCCAGCGACTTAAGATCTTTAAAATCAAGCAAAGTCGACTAATAAATAGCGAAATGTCTTTGTGTAGAGATATCCAGGTAGCAGATAAGTCAATTTTATATTGTTAAGTAGTATCTTATTATGGATATTTGGTATAGTATCTAGTACCGGTACCATCCCCCTCTCCTGACCAAACAATGGAAGCGTAACCATGGACGTGTGCTGCATCTTTATGGGCAGAAAGGACTGAAATCAATAGCTCTCCAGCCTTTGTTGGCATTTTACTGGAAATGCCCGAAAGGTACACCTTTGAACTGAAAAATCCAACATATCATATTGAGCACAGTTTGTTTGAAGAATAATTTTGAAAGGTTCAAAAAAGAAGTCCTGGGGGATACATGGAATTAAAAAAGATGACAAGTCCCGGATATGAAAGGTAGCTTGAGCAGTGTCTGATGGTGCTTGAAAAGACACAGAAGACATTGCACAACACCAGACCATGTGATAGATACAATACTCTTCTTGTCTTTGGTCACAGACTTCCCGCCATGACCTGTGTATGAATCAAAGGTTTAGGGTATCTGAGAAGTCAGGTCCCAACCGTAGGAGAGAGCAGGCCAGTGCCAACATTACAGGATATGCAATAGTTTTGTAACAAGTGATAGGGTATCAGTGTTACCAGCATCAAAAGGCACTGCACAGGAGTGGCCTGTTTGAAGCAGCAGCCAGATTAATTTGACATTGGACGCTGCCGCCCGCCTGGCCAACAGAGAGAGAGAGAGAGAGAGAGAGGTCCGTCGTCCAGGAGGGCAGGATGCTAGAATGTTGTCTAGAGGATGTGTTCAGGAGCTCTAGCATAGATTTTTTCCAGGCGATCATATGCATTCTTTCTGTCATCTGGTTTTTCTGGTACCATGTCCGAAGTGGTCAAGGTGGCCAGAGTGGCCAAATTAGTTCACATTTATCCCACCAGGTAAATAGAGGACTCAGTTTGAGGAGGACCGGGTGGTGCCATCTATCCTTAGAGATAAATAAAAACAAGTGGATATGAAACCAGCTGGTCAACCTGAACAGGCTAGCCTCAAGCAATAGCCCCAAACCAAAATTGTGCTCTGCACATGCTCAGATGATGCTGGCGCACATGTTTCTCTGTAATGTAAATGATATAAGAGCCCTGATTGGTCACTGTTCCCTCGTGACCTCACCCTGATGTCATATCAGAAACCCCTATCATGTCCAGCCCTTCACTATAGTGCATATAGTAATTGATCTCTGGGTACATATCCATCATTTTCTTTGTCTAAGCAGGAACGTTTATTGAACTTTCCTGATCTAAGCATCTATCCATCAGTTTGGAAAATATTTGATGAAAAAATGTGAATCAGATCACTACCAACAACTCTCTCTCTCAAATATTCGGTAATATCATTCTCATTTCGAAAGTTTTTTCTGAGATCCAGACGACAATTTCAAGAGTAGATTTAAAGCATTAATGGGTTAATTACACCATAGACTAGGAGCCCCTCTAATGCTGCTGCTGCCTCACCCCCCCCCCCTCCCCCACTGACTGCCAGAGCAGCACTTGTGACTCTGCCAATTACATAAAATCCCACTATTACACCACAGAGCTGGTCAAAGCTTTGATGCTGACATCAAACGCAGGATGAAAGGCCAGAGAAGATAGGTAAACAGTGATAAAAGGTGGGATTGTCTGCAAAATACTGACTGCAGAGTGGACAGCGCCTTGGAAGTCCTGAGACTACTTGGCTCTCGTCTGAGGAGCGAGGTGGATGGACTTGTAACCTAGGGCCATTAGAGAGACCGCGACTACCATGTCTTATGCTGCAGAGACACCTGGTGGAAACATAGGAAACCTCACTGTAACCCAGGGCCATTAGAGAGAGACTATAACTCCATGTCCTATACTGGAGAGAAACCTGGTGGCAATATAGGAAACCTCACTGTAACCCAGGGCCATTAGAGAGAGACTATGACTCCATGTCCTATACTGGAGAGACACCTGGTGGCAATATAGGAAACCTCACTGTAACCCAGGGCCATTAGAGAGAGACTATGACTCCATGTCCTATACTGGAGAGACACCTGGTGGCAATATAAGAAACCTCACTGTAACCCAGGGCCATTAGAGAGAGACTATAACTCCATGTCCTATACTGGAGAGACACCTGGTGGTAATATAAGAAACCTCACTGTAACCCAGGGCCATTAGAGAGAGACTATAACTCCATGTCCTATACTGGAGAGACACCTGGTGGCAATATAAGAAACCTCACTGTAACCCAGGGCCATTAGAGAGAGACTATAACTCCATGTCCTATACTGGAGAGACACCTGGTGGCAATATAAGAAACCTCACTGTAACCCAGGGCCATCATAGAGAGACTATAACTCCATGTCCTATACTGGAGAGACACCTGGTGGCAATATAAGAAACCTCACTGTAACCCAGGGCCATCATAGAGAGACTATAACTCCATGTCCTATACTGGAGAGACACCTGGTGGCAATATAAGAAACCTCACTGTAACCCAGGGCCATTAGAGAGAGACTATGACTCCATGTCCTATGCTGCAGAGACACCTGGTGGCAATATAGGAAACCTCACTGTAACCCAGGGCCATTAGAGAGAGACTATAACTCCATGTCCTATACTGGAGAGAAACCTGGTGGCAATATAGGAAACCTCACTGTAACCCAGGGCCATTAGAGAGAGACTATAACTCCATGTCCTATACTGGAGAGAAACCTGGTGGCAATATAGGAAACCTCACTGTAACCCAGGACCATTAGAGAGAGACCGCGACTCCCATGTCCTATACTGGAGAGACACCTGGTGGCAATATAAGAAACCTCACTGTAACCCAGGGCCATTAGAGAGAGACTATAACTCCATGTCCTATACTGGAGAGACACCTGGTGGCAATATAAGAAACCTCACTGTTACCCAGGGCCATTAGAGAGAGACTATAACTCCATGTCCTATACTGAAGAGACACCTGGTGGCAATATAAGAAACCTCACTGTAACCCAGGGCCATTAGAGAGAGACTATAACTCCATGTCCTATACTGGAGAGACACCTGGTGGCAATATAAGAAACCTCACTGTAACCCAGGGCCATTAGAGAGAGACTATAACTCCATGTCCTATACTGGAGAGACACCTGGTGGCAATATAAGAAAACCTCACAGTAACCCAGGGCCATTAGAGAGAGACTATAACTCCATGTCCTATACTGAAGAGACACCTGGTGGCAATATAAGAAACCTCACTGTAACCCAGGGCCATTAGAGAGAGACTATAACTCCATGTCCTATACTGAAGAGACACCTGGTGGCAATATAAGAAAACCTCATTTCTTCAAATCAATAAAAATGATTCCATTGATTGAATAATTGGAATATTGATCTTTTTTATCAAAATTTGCAAATGCTAATTAAATTTGAATGAAATAAATTTCAACATGGAACTTGCAACAACGTTAGATAACAATGTAAAGTTTTCTGTTGCTAGATATATATGGGTTTCCCCATCCAAACCCTGTGCTATGCTATCCTATATAGCAAGCGCTGCACATAAATCTACTGAGGCCTAAAAAATGTTTGTTTTCTGTAACAGTCCAAAAATTATAGAGTAGGTGGGAAGGTAAAATTTCTTTTTTTATTGGATATTTTAAAATGGATATTTCATGCATGTTTTATGTTGATTGGGAGTTTCAAGGGTGGAAAAAAACTTTAGGGTAGGTTTTTTTAAGTACAAACTTGTTAGGGTCCGGTTACAGGAAACAAACAACTGTTTCTTTGCCTAAGGCACTCACACTGCACAGCACCCCTACTTACATAAACCAAACACATACTAAACATACAAAACACCTTACCACTCGCAATACAAGGGTGTCCAACTGTCACATTGTGACAGAGGGTCCAAAACCCTACAGCACTATTTCACAAGGGGAGTTTAAGAGAAGATTGACCAATTGGCCTATTAAATATTTCACTTTCTTGATTCTACATACAGATTGTATTGCAATTCCATTTATTGATCCAGTCTATTGATTGATCTACACTGTAGGTCTTTTTTTTTTTTGCTATGAAGGCTGATATGGTAGCGTGACCTGGTGGCAATATCTTTAACCAATTGTCAGCCACCAAATATTGCTGTGCTGCATGCCCAATAGTCTGTGCTCTGGGACTAGGATATCTGGACACCCCTGACAGCAGCCACCAAATATTGCTGTGCTGCATGCCCAATAGTCTGTGCTCTGGGACTAGGATATCTGGACACCCCTGACAGCAGCCACCAAATATTGCTGTGCTGCATGCCCAATAGTCTGTGCACTGGGACTAGGATATCTGGACACCCCTGACAGCAGCCACCAAATGTTGCTGTGCTGCATGCCCAATAGTCTGTGCTCTGGGACTAGGATATCTGGACACCCCTGACAGCAGCATGTTTAACTGGTTATTGACTGCTAAAAGAGATCCCCTCTTGTATTTGAAAAGATAGAATATTACCTTATCTTCATAGTCTTGCTGCTGGGCCTGTAGTTTTCTCTCTGTGGATTTGACTGATGTCTTCTGGCTCTCAAGTTCCTGCTGGGCAGCCTGAAGACATTACAAAATACACATATAACACACTGATATGGCAAGACACAGTCTTCATAATCATGTGGCAAAGGTCAATAGCCTTTCTTATTATCTGCTGAATGATATGATAATCTGTTATACATTTGTGGTTCATTTTTATGTTCTGATATTCTGGGTCATTCTCTGATACTGTGTAGAAGGAATCACAGCTGGGTGTGGTGTGGGGGGGGTTTCTAAGATACTCACAAGGAGGGCGGCAGAATGCTGTTTTTTCAAGGCACGTCTCTCCTCACTGGAACGACTACCAGCCTGGGACAGCTTGCTATGCAACTCATCTTGAAGACTACAAACAACAACAACAATAATTATAAATCAAAATATCACTATAAAAGCGCCTGCTGAATCAAGCATATTAATCTTTGCAATAGAGAGAAAAATACAAAATAGGAAATGCCTTAGAAGTTCCTTATTCCCTGATTCATCATAACAATGACAATGTAATTTGAAAAAAACAATAATGATTGGGCAAAAATATCCTCATATGTGGAGGATATTCTACAGGATATCCTACCCCCTTCAATTAAACCACTCATTGTACCTGAGACAATGGAATGTCAGCTTTGTTTAATTTATGGTCTTATTATACTCTTATCTCGTGAGACCTAAATCAGTATTGGACAAACTAAAATAATCTATTTCAAATTACCTGACACTACTACTCATTGGGAAAAGAACTGGTACTAAAGTTACTTTTTACTAAATATGTATAAATTGCATTGTTCTTTTTTTAAAAAGCTGATGACCCATGAATATGTTGTTTTGAAAAGAGCCTTTGCATTTTTTTAATCATACCAACTTTCTGGAAAAATAAATAGAAACTTCAACACATGTCATAAGACCTTAAATCACCCTTTTATCTATAAGTATTCCAAGGAAACATAAAAAGTATGTTTATAGATACATGTAGTTTTGTTTATAGATGTTTTGGATATATTACACACATACCACTCCAGTGCTGGCAGGTGATGCTGAATATATGCATAGCACTTAGAGTATAGTTCTCTTAGCATTACAAAGAAGATAACTGATTATATAAAATACTTATTCCCATATAACTGTAAATGTCTAACAAGGAAAGCTACTTTAAATTGGACCAACATGACTGAAAAGGATTCAGCTCCTAAGAACTGTCGCCAACTGACCAACCTACCTTGATTTATCCTTCCTTAACTGCTCAACATCTGCCTGAAGAGCATTCATCGCCTGAAGAGAAATAGCAAATTTGTGATCAATAATATTATTATTTTTTTTAATCTGCAAGGAGCAGATTTTTTTGTTTATTTGTAATCAATAAGTTGACACTAAAGGACTACTGGTCAATTAACAGAAAACGCATGGCTTCACCAAAGGCTATGCATGTTGTCTCTGTCATATAAGTTAGTGTCATAGATTGACACTAGATGGCAGCACATGATACAAGTGATTTATAAGTGAGAGGCCCCAAATGGGGATGTTACAAAGGATCACATGGTGACCTTTTTTAAAATAGCTTGAATATGTGTTTTTCCTTAAAAGAAAAGAATATTGAGACTTGTAAATCTTTATCTACCCTTTTCAACTTCTTTAACAACTTGTTAAACTTACGCAATTACTGCCATTACTAATACTTCTATTATTGATACTACTACTCCTGCTACTGCTGCTGCTGATTATTTTGTTGTAAAAAACTTACCTCAGTAGTCTTTTGAGATCTGTTTGTGTATTCATTCTCAATCTCTTTCAGCCTAATATTAGTCTGAAAAAGAAAACAAAACAGGTAAAGAGAGAAATCTCGCTGTGTTGAAGAGTAGTAGGCAACAACCCATTCTCTTTCTGAAAAAGTGTTTATTCAATACACACCAATGACAGAAATGTTAGCCTGGTCTGTATTAATGGTGGTAACACATTTTGATATTCATTTGTCAAGGTCAAGTTTGATATTACACCCCTTCCTGTTTTCCCACTTGAATTTGCCTGCTAGTAATTGCCAGTAATTGCTTGCTTTTTTTTATTCTACAACGGTGATGGAGTTGGATGTTATTGTGTTAAACAATTAAGATATTCTGTATTCTTATAAAATATTTAGTGGTATTAAGATTAAATAAAGTGTTAACATTCACAAAATCATATATGGATTCATGCATACATAAACTTTGAGTATTCCTGTTCTCAAGTCAGAGAATGCTGTATGTTTGTATCAACTATCAAAGAAAAGGGACTGTGCTGCCATCTATCAGATGGCTACAATGCTAAAATCTCCACTTTTGCTTAGCAGTGAATATTTCACGTAGAAGAATGGAGGATTTCAGTAGGTAGTTTGTGTACCATACATCTACGGCATTTTCTTAGTACATTAGTGTGGTGTTAGAGTCTTAGTATATGATTAATGGAGTTAAAGATGGTCAGAAAAACATGCCTAAAACATACTTAAATCTTGTTATAATTATATACTCTATAAATTCATAAGGCCAATTTCCATTGTCTTTTATTGAAAACTAACCCCCTCTTTGTACACATCAGTTCTACATCTAGATTTTTTCCCCCAAATTTACATTTTTGTAACCAGGTTTCCTTAACCTAATAAGTTGGGAGTGTAATGTGACATGTGAAAATCAGACATTTTTATAGGAAAATATAAAATAACTTAACACAAACAAAGTTCATGAAACTTTTGCCTTCAATTGAATTATTAATTAAAGCTAAATCTCTGTTGTTATCGGTTGAGCCATCATGGGGAGGATATAAGATGTGAATCATATTCAAAATCATCAACTTGATAACAATAAACCTTTAAACAAGAGAATGACAAAAACGTGCAAACACTGCAAAATTTGAGTGGTGGGTTCATGCAGTAAACTCTCAAATTGCAATGTTCAACAAGTCGGATCCCTTGAAAAGTAATGCAGATTTTCTCATAGGCTAATTTAACACATTAGGACCCCTTGCTCTTCCCGTGTGATCCACTCCTATAGATCACTCTCTTTATGTCTAGGATCAGAACAAACCACAAACCGGGGGCTGCCATGATGGCCATGTGGTCTAAGGCATTGCCACTGACTACTAGCTGTCTCTCACCACTGCCTGGGCTTGAATCCTTGGGCATGTGAGAAAGTTGCCTGTGACTTGAGATTATGTGGTGGTTTTGCCAGGTACTCTGGTTTCCTCCACCAGTAACAACTGGCTAGTCAGACGTAGTTGCAATATGGCAGAAAAAGTGATGAAAAACAAATTTCCAAAAAAAATTCAAATTCCAAACCATAGGCCAATTCCACACATTCAGAATACTAGCTGGTTCCATGTGCTCCAAACGCAGTGTTGACCTATATAGCACTCTCTTTATGCCTAAACTCACCGGATGTAGAAGCAACAAAGTGTGGCACTTATAAGAAAGGATTACACATTGAAAATTTATTATTTCAATTATGGTGAAGACTTTCACGGAGCTAATTTAACAAGACATCCAGAAATATCATGATAAAGTATTACAGAAGAGCTATAAGATACAAATGGAAATCTTAGCATAAAATGAATATTTAAAACAGTCATATTTTAATCTAATCCTGTATTTGACTGTGTTACCCTCGTGAAATATAATTAATAATACTATTATCATTATTTTTATTATTATCATTATTATTATTATTATCATTATTATTATTATTATTATTATTATTATTATTATTATTATTATTATTATTATCATTATTATTATTATTGTCATTTTGATGAAAAATATCTTTTTTTTTTAATATATGTAAACAGTCAAAGTCCTACCAAGATAGTGAGAAAGTAAAAAAGGAAATGCATTTAATTTGAAGTTGTGCAAGTAGAGATTTGATATCTCACCATTTTTTAATTCGAAGTTGTACTAGTAGAGATTTGATATATCACGATTGTTTAATTTGAAGTGATGCTAGTAGAGATATGACTAGGGCGAGCATGTCCCAGGCAACTCCCCCACCTGGCCACTTCTGCTTGTGATTATTGGCAGACCCTGCTGACTCATTTGAGAAATTTGGTTTCCCCTCTTATTTTAATCATATTTTTGAGAAATTCCCTACAAAGTTATTAGAAACTTTGGCCAATTTGTGTACAAAAAATAATTAATAAAAACCTCGAAAAAAACACACAGTTTCAGTGCTTGAGGTGGGGATCCCCTGCAGGGACTTAACCTGTCTAAATCAGCAATCCCAAAATATCTGCCTGTGCGGATTTAGCTACTCTGCTACTTTGATTCCTTATACCAACTACATTCAATAGTATATTGCATCAAAAAGGGCAATTTACACTTCAGCCATGTCCTAGAAGATAGTTTGTTAGCAAAATATTTGCTTATTAACACAAAAAGGTCAAAATTGAAAATTCTTTATAGAAATTTTTGCCAGTCCAAAAATGGGTTTTTCAGGAAACTTCCTGTCCAAACGACATGCAGGACGGATCCTGGTTAAGTCCCAGGGTGACAGGTTTACATTAACATACCTTCTCAAGAGTCCTCTCCATCTCCACTGCCTGCTGCTTCTGCAGCTCCAGCTTCTGCTCCTCCAGGCTAGACCGCACCTTGGCCACCTACAGGACAACAATGGTACTAAATATTAATACATGAAGAATGAAAGCAAAAACGTAATAGATTACCTGCTTATTCAATTTATCATGTACATCACATCTGCTCTAGATACACTAATTAGACCACAAATAGACATTTTGTTGTTTCTCAATGAGCCTAAGATATAATTGTTCTCTGTGTGTACCTTAAAAACTGAATTTACTGCTGTATAAATATATTGTCCTAATTTCTTTCTTTATTCATTTAACATTGCAGGGCTTCATTTCAACACTTCTTGAAGAGTTCCAATTATCCCCACCAGCCTTAAAAGTTTAACAATTCATTCAAGAATATGCCTTTCTTGGCCTACCATGAATCCCCCTTAACATAAGCGAATCTCGTGCTGATAGGTTGAGTATGGTAAGCTGTTGGTCTCACCATTGTTTCATGCTCTCTCTGTAGCTTCTGTTTCTCCTCCTCTCTGAGCAGCCCCAGTTCCACAAGCTGCTGCTTCCTCAGCTGGTTAGCATGGACTACCTCCTCCCTTAGACTGCTCACCTGAGACTCAAGCTGGGCTATACTCTGAAACACCAAAAACATCACTCATTCACAGCCTGGACTACCTCCTCCCTTAGACTGCTCACCTGAGACTCAAGCTGGGCTATACTCTGAAACACCAAAAACATCTCTCATTCACAGCCTGCCTGAACTACCTCCTCCCTCAGACTGCTCACCTGACTCTCAAGCTGGGCTATACTCTGAAACACCAAAAACATCTCTCATTCACAGCCTGGACTACCTCCTCCCTGAGACTGCTGACCAGACACTCAAGCTGGGAGATACTCTGAAACACCAAAAACATCTCTCATTCACAGCCTGGACTACCTCCTCCCTCAGACTGCTGACCTGAGACTCAAGCTGGGCTATACTCTGAAACACCAAAAACATCTCTCATTCACAGCCTGGACTACCTCCTCCCTGAGACTGCTGACCTGAGACTCAAGCTGGGAGATACTCTGAAACACCAAAAACATCACTCATTCACAGCCTGGACTACCTCCTCCCTGAGACTGCTGACCTGAGACTCAAGCTGGGAGATACTCTGAAACACCAAAAACATCACTCATTCACAGCCTGGACTACCTCCTCCCTCAGACTGCTGACCTGAGACTCAAGCTGGGCTATACTCTGAAACACCAAAAACATCACTCATTCACAGCCTGGACTACCTCCTCCCTTAGACTGCTCACCTGAGACTCAAGCTGGGAGATACTCTGAAACACCAAAAACATCTCTCATTCACAGCCTGCCTGAACTACCTCCTCCCTCAGACTGCTCACCTGACTCTCAAGCTGGGCTATACTCTGAAACACCAAAAACATCTCTCATTCACAGCCTGGACTACCTCCTCCCTGAGACTGCTGACCAGACACTCAAGCTGGGCTATACTCTGAAACACCAAAAACATCTCTCATTCACAGCCTGGACTACCTCCTCCCTGAGACTGCTGACCAGACACTCAAGCTGGGCTATACTCTGAAACACCAAAAACATCTCTCATTCACAGCCTGGACTACCTCCTCCCTGAGACTGCTGACCTGAGACTCAAGCTGGGCTATACTCTGAAACACCAAAAACATCTCTCATTCACAGCCTGGACTACCTCCTCCCTGAGACTGCTGACCTGAGACTCAAGCTGGGCTATACTCTGAAACACCAAAAACATCTCTCATTCACAGCCTGGACTACCTCCTCCCTGAGACTGCTGACCAGACACTCAAGCTGGGAGATACTCTGTAACACCAAAAACATCTCTCATTCACAGCCTGGACTACCTCCTCCCTTAGACTGCTGACCTGAGACTCAAGCTGGGAGATACTCTGTAACACCAAAAACATCTCTCATTCACAGCCTGGACTACCTCCTCCCTGAGACTGCTCACCTGACTCTCAAGCTGGGCTATACTCTGAAACACCAAAAACATCACTCATTCACAGCCTGGACTACCTCCTCCCTCAGACTGCTGACCTGACTCTCAAGCTGGGCTATACTCTGAAACACCAAAAACATCACTCATTCACAGCCTGGACTACCTCCTCCCTCAGACTGCTGACCTGACTCTCAAGCTGGGCTATACTCTGAAACACCAAAAACATCTCTCATTCACAGCCTGGACTACCTCCTCCCTCAGACTGCTGACCTGAGACTCAAGCTGGGCTATACTCTGAAACACCAAAAACATCACTCATTCACAGCCTGAACTACCTCCTCCCTCAGACTGCTGACCTGACTCTCAAGCTGGGCTATACTCTGAAACACCAAAAACATCACTCATTCACAGCCTGGACTACCTCCTCCCTCAGACTGCTGACCTGACTCTCAAGCTGGGCTATACTCTGAAACACCAAAAACATCTCTCATTCACAGCCTGGACTACCTCCTCCCTCAGACTGCTGACCTGAGACTCAAGCTGGGCTATACTCTGAAACACCAAAAACATCTCTCATTCACAGCCTGGACTACCTCCTCCCTCAGACTGCTGACCTGACTCTCAAGCTGGGCTATACTCTGAAACACCAAAAACATCACTCATTCACAGCCTGGACTACCTCCTCCCTCAGACTGCTCACCTGAGACTCAAGCTGGGAGATACTCTGAAACACCAAAAACATCTCTCATTCACAGCCTGGACTACCTCCTCCCTCAGACTGCTCACCTGACTCTCAAGCTGGGCTATACTCTGAAACACCAAAAACATCTCTCATTCACAGCCTGGACTACCTCCTCCCTCAGACTGCTGACCTGAGACTCAAGCTGGGCTATACTCTGAAACACCAAAAACATCTCTCATTCACAGCCTGGACTACCTCCTCCCTCAGACTGCTGACCTGACTCTCAAGCTGGGCTATACTCTGAAACACCAAAAACATCACTCATTCACAGCCTGGACTACCTCCTCCCTCAGACTGCTCACCTGAGACTCAAGCTGGGAGATACTCTGAAACACCAAAAACATCTCTCATTCACAGCCTGGACTACCTCCTCCCTCAGACTGCTGACCTGAGACTCAAGCTGGGAGATACTCTGAAACACCAAAAACATCACTCATTCACAGCCTGGACTACCTCCTCCCTGAGACTGCTGACCTGACTCTCAAGCTGGGATATACTCTGAAACACCAAAAACATCTCTCATTCACAGCCTGGACTACCTCCTCCCTGAGACTGCTGACCTGACTCTCAAGCTGGGCTATACTCTGAAACACCAAAAACATCTCTCATTCACAGCCTGGACTACCTCCTCCCTCAGACTGCTCACCTGAGACTCAAGCTGGGAGATACTCTGAAACACCAAAAACATCACTCATTCACAGCCTGGACTACCTCCTCCCTGAGACTGCTGACCTGACTCTCAAGCTGGGATATACTCTGAAACACCAAAAACATCTCTCATTCACAGCCTGGACTACCTCCTCCCTCAGACTGCTGACCAGACTCTCAAGCTGGGATATACTCTGAAACACCAAAAACATCACTCATTCACAGCCTGGACTACCTCCTCCCTTAGACTGCTCACCTGAGACTCAAGCTGGGAGATACTCTGAAACACCAAAAACATCACTCATTCACAGCCTGAACTACCTCCTCCCTCAGACTGCTGACCTGAGACTCAAGCTGGGCTATACTCTGAAACACCAAAAACATCTCTCATTCACAGCCTGGACTACCTCCTCCCTTAGACTGCTCACCTGAGACTCAAGCTGGGAGATACTCTGAAACACCAAAAACATCACTCATTCACAGCCTGGACTACCTCCTCCCTCAGACTGCTCACCTGACTCTCAAGCTGGGCTATACTCTGAAACACCAAAAACATCTCTCATTCACAGCCTGGACTACCTCCTCCCTTAGACTGCTCACCTGAGACTCAAGCTGGGAGATACTCTGAAACACCAAAAACATCACTCATTCACAGCCTGAACTACCTCCTCCCTCAGACTGCTGACCTGAGACTCAAGCTGGGCTATACTCTGAAACACCAAAAACATCTCTCATTCACAGCCTGGACTACCTCCTCCCTGAGACTGCTGACCTGAGACTCAAGCTGGGCTATACCCTGAAACACCAAAAACATCTCTCATTCACAGCCTGGACTACCTCCTCCCTCAGACTGCTCACCTGACTCTCAAGCTGGGCTATACTCTGAAACACCAAAAACATCTCTCATTCACAGCCTGGACTACCTCCTCCCTTAGACTGCTCACCTGAGACTCAAGCTGGGAGATACTCTGAAACACCAAAAACATCACTCATTCACAGCCTGGACTACCTCCTCCCTCAGACTGCTCACCTGACTCTCAAGCTGGGCTATACTCTGAAACACCAAAAACATCTCTCATTCACAGCCTGGACTACCTCCTCCCTGAGACTGCTGACCTGACTCTCAAGCTGGGCTATACTCTGAAACACCAAAAACATCTCTCATTCACAGCCTGGACTACCTCCTCCCTGAGACTGCTGACCTGACTCTCAAGCTGGGCTATACTCTGAAACACCAAAAACATCACTCATTCACAGCCTGGACTACCTCCTCCCTGAGACTGCTGACCTGAGACTCAAGCTGGGCTATACTCTGAAACACCAAAAACATCTCTCATTCACAGCCTGGACTACCTCCTCCCTCAGACTGCTCACCTGACTCTCAAGCTGGGCTATACTCTGAAACACCAAAAACATCTCTCATTCACAGCCTGGACTACCTCCTCCCTGAGACTGCTGACCTGAGACTCAAGCTGGGCTATACTCTGAAACACCAAAAACATCTCTCATTCACAGCCTGGACTACCTCCTCCCTCAGACTGCTCACCTGACTCTCAAGCTGGGAGATACTCTGAAACACCAAAAACATCTCTCATTCACAGCCTGGACTACCTCCTCCCTCAGACTGCTGACCTGAGACTCAAGCTGGGCTATACTCTGAAACACCAAAAACATCTCTCATTCACAGCCTGGACTACCTCCTCCCTCAGACTGCTGACCTGAGACTCAAGCTGGGAGATACTCTGAAACACCAAAAACATCACTCAATCACAGCTGATCTGACACTCAAGTTGGAATATACTGAAACACCAAAAATAACTTAAGACAATCAAATATAAATAACCTGGTACTCGATGTTGGTGAATTCCCCATTGCAACTTGGCATTAGATCTTTGTGGATAAAATTACATTTTCGACTCACAATGGTTACAATAATCTTCTTTTCTGAATATTGCATCTTCTCCTGAAAGACTGTCCAGCGCCAGTCGCCCCTCCTCTAAAATCCTTCATCCTCTCTGCCTCCTACTGTGCAGTACCTGATACACAGGAAGATATTCGAGCCCAGGCCGGCACCGAACCGACCAACTTTGCGCCAGCCAGTTCTGGGCTCATACAAGCCTGTGAGTTTTCCTGGGCTCATACGGAGCAGGAATTCTTTCCAGGACCGTACACGCCTGGGAGGTTGAAATTCATGGTTGTACCCGCCATGATCGGGCCCGGGATGCTGTGTACCTACCTTGGAATCTCTGCTCTGTCTCTCCTTGGCTCTGCCCTCTGCCTCCTTCAGTGCTCTCTGTAGCTGCTCCCTGACCTGTGCCACCTCCTCCTCACGGTCGCTATTCTGCATCTCTTTCTCCGCGTGGACGGCCTGCAGGATCTGTGCCTTCTCCTGTTCCAGCGCTAGACGCACCTCTGCCAACTCCTGTATGTGCCGCCCCCTTTCCTTCTCCAACTGCTTCGAAAACTCAGCTGCCTGCTTTTCTCGCAACTGCTTGGATCGGTTCAAGTCAGCTTCTACTTTCTCCATCTGACAGAAATCAAATATGGAAAATGGCAGTACAGTGAAACCTTATAGATGTGAACACCTTGGGACCAAGGCAAAAGTGTTCACATCTCAGAGGTCTTTTCATAATGTAAAAGATACAAGTGTACCGTATTACCCCGCATACAACACGCACCCCATAGATAATACGCACCACCTCCCCAAGTCCCTTTCCCATATGTAAAATACAATTCCCCGTTAATAACACGCAGGCGGAGTTGGGGAGTGTGGAGTGTCCGTTTAAGTACTTGACCCTTGTACCGTAACCCGCGTTGCCTCTTGAATTAGAGGCTTACAGTGTTTATAGTGATCAGAGTCACTGTTCAAGTGATACCAATTACCAGTACGGGTAGTCTATTTTTAAACATGAGCTGGTACATATAGGGTATCATAATAGCAATCATCATAACATCGTCATGGTGACAGGACAATAGACAATAGGAACCCACTAAAGATATATGTTCGCTACCACGCACGCCCCGCACCATAGCATCAATGTAAAAAAGTTCTGTTTATGTACCCGTTGATAACACGCACCCCCTCCTTGACATAGGTGTTGTGGTGTATAAAAGTGTGTGTTGTATGCGGGGTAATACGGTACCTGGAAATTGTGTTTATTTACATTAGGAGGTGTTTACATCTCTGGCGTGCTTTAAATGAGTGGTTTCACTGTACCTGTAATTAGTGAAGAATATTATACAATGCTACATAACAAAACTGGTGCGAGTGACAATTTGGAATATTTAAGATGTTAAGCTTGACTTCTTTGATGACTCACTGGAGGTATCTGATGGCATTTTGAATGTCATGATATTTGATATATTCCGTCCCTGACTGTATTACTAGGTGAATGAGCAGCAGTTTATTACCTGCTGTTTCATGTCCGCGTACATCCTCCCAGAGTTCCTCTCCACCTGCTGTTTGAACTCCTCCAGCGCCTTCTCCGCCGACTCCTGCTGCTGCTTATTCTGCCCGACAAGTCCTTCAACCTCCGCTGTCTTCTCACTGAAACCATGAGAACAGGAAAGAATACATGTACTTGAATAAGTTCACAACATACGGAAAAAATAGACAATAGGAGGTAAAGATTGGAATTTACCTAATTATCTGTTCGGCTTTCTTGATTTTCTTGTTTGACTCTTGTTCTAAGTGTTCCTTTTCTCTCTGTAAAGATTTGAACTGAAAAGGAAACCAGTAATATATTTTAGCACCTCTAAATGCCCACATGCTTATGCCATACATTGGCAGGTTCAACTTGAGATACACTACATGTATGCCCTCTGTTATCCTATCCAACCATAACCCTAAATGGTTGTGAAATGTAGTAGCTACTTACCTGAGGATTCCCTTGAGATTAATGACTATTCATTTAGGAAAATCACAAATCTTTGTCCATGCATGAAGAATTATGCCACAATTTCCATAAAAGTTCTATAATACAATGCCATTCCTTTCATTAATAGAGTATCTTGTGTTATAAGAGTATCTCATTTCCAGATTACATACCCTTTGGTCTTCTAAACTGAGACAAAGAAAAAATACTGTGTTTTTGGTTACGAAAAATGTTTTCAAGGCAGGTAGGATTCCTTTAACATGACATATTTTCATGGGGCTCCAAAGGCTGCGGGTTGTTCTTCTCTATGTCTATATCATTACAAAAGAAAAGCTGTAAAATGAAGGTGGGGATGCATTATAAGATTTCTGCTTATTTTTAACTAGGTTTGGCCAAAAATATCAGAACCCATTCTTTCATCTATATAGATTTTGGCTTGAGCTGCAACCATTTTATATCTACATTCTTTCAAACTTTACCCAATAACAGTTTTTTGTTTTGATGATATCATCATCATTATCATTATTGCTTTTATCATTATGTGTACCTTTTTCTCTGCAGCAGTTTCCACTTTCAACTTTTCCTGTCTATATCCATCATCTAATTCCTAGAGGAGTAGAAAAGTACAAAATGAATATTACAGCATTAACAATGACAGCAAAACTAACCAGTCATGCTACTCACATCTCACTGATATACGTTTAGGGCTCGAGCCCCTTGGTGGTCCATTTGGAACTTTGCAAATGTATGTCTATTGATCAGTTCTTAACCTTTCTTACGGGAATTGGAAAAAATCTTGCAACATCTAATTGGTAGTGATCCGTAAATATCAGAACTATTCCTGATTATGATTCCATTTTGAAAAGAAGAAGTCACTTAGGTGATCCTATTTGGATCAGGGATAGCCCAGTATTGGATCTATTTTGAATATCAGGGCTCTCAAGACATTCAGAGATTTTCTCATGTACAGTCAAATAATTCTTGCCAAACCTATGTAACAAAAATACATAAATGTATCTTATATACTGGTAACAATTGTAGTGGTCAAGGACCCAGGCTTATGAATTCTGACATTTAACAGCTAATTCCTTATGGCTGGGGTGGCCTATACTACGACTCTCCTTACAGATCTCACAGACCTACCTTAACTTGTCTATGCCTCTGTTGCTCTGAGTCGTTCAGAGCCTGTTTGAGCTGAGAGATATGCTGCTCCAGCTCCCGGATCACATCTGACGACTACAAAACAAATATCACAGAGGTCATGCCAGTAACATCACAGCACAAGGCTTGACCCATGGGGAAATAGCCTGATAAGTAAGAATAAGAGAAATATTTCACCAAAAGGTGGACCTGTTCCATTTACCATTACTCTTACTAATATATTTCCTTCCATGAAATGTTTTATGTGACAAGCCCATGTGAACACACAGGTTAAGAACAATCAATTACATGAATAGAACCTTTTTTAAGACACGCAACTGATTAAGCAGAATTAACCATTAGGGATCTGAATATATATTCAAAATCATCTCATACATTTGTATAGAAATATCATGGAAAAGCAGTGATATCATATCCTTCATCAATAGAATTGAGGGCCTGCCCTGATGGCTGTGTGGTATAAGACAATGTCACTGACTGCTAGCTGTCTTTTACCACTGCCCACATTCAAATCCAGGCAGGAGCAAGTGAGAAAGTTGCCTGTGACTTGGGGTTAGGTGGTGGTTTAAGCCGGGTACTTGGGTTTCCTCCACCAGGTACAACTGGTTATTTATGACTTAGTCACAATATCGCAGAGAAAGTGAGGAAAATAAAATTCCAAATTCAATAGAATCGGAGCCTCAAATTCCTGACTATGTTGATGTGCTGTGCTGTAATGAAAGAACTCACCTTTGCGTTTGCGAGGCTGCTTTCTTGCTGCATGTACTCAATGCTGGCGTCTGTTTTATTCCGTAATGATCGCAGCTGATGATCGTGTTCCTCCATCGCTCTCTCATGGTCGCGCTCTAAAATGGTGTACCTGAAAAACAAATGATAATTGACAAATCAAAAACACATTTTTCCCTTGGGACCTCCATGACAACCAGGGTCTTAGTCAGGAATTAAAAACCTGGTGGCAAAAATTGGCAATTGCAAAATTTTTTACCACAATATACTTAAATTACAACAAAAAATATGTATTTACTCAATGAAATACAGCATGATCTCTATATGGAATGTATTGGGAATTATATTGAGGTAAAAATCAAATATGATCATTTTAAGAAATTCCTTGCAAAGAAAATTGGGTGTCCTAAGTAAGATTTTTGAGGGTTTGGGAGTCAAAATGATGCTAGACTTATGATACTATTTGTGCCATTTATAAATAAAACGCTAATAATGAAGCTTCAAAAAGTTAGATAAGCGTCCCTGCATATTTAGTTCTGCATGTTTCCGCAAGTGTGGCATTGGTAGAAGAATAACAACTCTCATTATCAAATCAAACCAGCATTTGCCTGATTGTCAATATATCTGACAAATTTTTTAAGGCAAAAATGTTTTATTACTTACTTTGATTTATAGTCCTGTATGTCAGTAAGGGCCTGTTCCAGTCGGCCCTCAAGATCAATCTTTTCCTTCTCCAGTGTGCTTCTCGCTTTAGTTGTTGCCTCTGCCTCCAGGGTGAGCTGCTGTACCCGAGATTCAAGCTCTTTGATTATTGATGACTACAATGAAAAGAAAATATGCATTACGTCAGGAAGTATAGATAAAGCATGGTGTCCTTGGATATATATAATAGCATTTTAATTAATATTGTACAACCTCTCAGTAAAATTTAAGTTCATTTTCTAAAAACAAAATTTTTACATTTCAATTTGACATCTATTAATGGTTTATTACATAGAAAACAACTGGAAACAAATTTAACTTTTGAAAGAGAATTTGACAAGTTGGAAAAAATTGAAGTATTTATATAGAAATAGTAACGAAAATATGGGGTTCATTTGACCAAGGATGTGATTTGAAATTCAGTTTTTTTTCCAAAATATGATTACTAAGTGAACCTACCGTGGCTGCCGTTTGCTGACTATATTCATGCTCCATACGCTGCAGTCTACTGTTGGTATCGTCTAACAATTCCTGGATGTTCTTGGTCTGTCGTTTCTGCATCTCAAACTTCTCCTGCTCAAAGTCGGCCGCCGCATCATGTAACTGAAACAGCAAGGGGAGCACATTAACCTTTGTGATGGAGAGTTTAACACATGTAAATATACATATCCAGCTGTTTTTCTTTCACTGTTTTGGGGAATCTTGTTTGGAAATCTTGCTGTGACCCACCTTTGTTAAATGGGATACTTGGATTTCCTGGTGATGGCCATTCATAAATAAATCACTATATCAATAAATACATCCATAAATAGCAGCATCAAATGGGGAAAATATATAGTATCATTTAAGATACGAGATACTGGCACTCCTTGACAGTATTGACTCCAGTGACAGCACGGCTCTATGCAACTCTCCCACAAAGTGATACTGCTGACTTCCTCTTGGTGAAATTGACTTACTTGCCACTTGTTCTTCTCGGCACGAAGGCAGTTCAATATTTACTTTTGAAGTTGAAAGTGCTAAATCTTACAAGTAAGGCACATTGGTAGCAGGAGGTATTGTTTAAAAGTCTAAATGTTGCATCTTAAAGGAAATATTGTTATTAATTTGTATCACATAAACTTGAAAGGTGCCAATCCCTTCTGAAATTATGATCAGAAAATTAAGGTTGCAATTGTGTTTTTTATTCATGGGACTGAAAAAATATGAAAGATCAAAAATATAACTATTATTCCTGTCAGTTGAACTGAAAGAGATGCGCTTACCCTTTTCTCAAATTCGTTTTGTTTGGCCTGCCCCGATTCCTCTGTCATCTTCTTTAGTTCCTCTATCTGTTTGTCTTTGTTTTCACGTATAACGGCAGACTCCTTGACTAGAGCTGAAACTGAGCATAAAGAAAAAGGTGAAGTCAAATAATTAGGGTCTGTCTTAGAACTGGCAGGTGTTTAGTCCATGTCTTATAAAAAGCACTGTGCTAGCAGATATTGTGTTCATATTTGGAATGTCGATTGCAATTATAAAGACTTAAAGCACATCTTAGTATTATTTGTCATTATTTTTTGGAATTTTGAAGCCTGAAGTATCAAGCATGACTAGGAGGGACATGAGAACTTCTGCTTCTAAAATTCTTGTGGGCCATTAAAATTTGAAGTTAAGAGTCTCAGTACAAGTAACCAATATCAAGACTCCGATGCTATTAAAATATAATACACAATGATTTCATTTAAAGTCATGACCACGTTACCCCCCCCCCCCCCCCCCAGCTCCACTCCCTTACACTGGTCCTACATTGACCAAAAGCTGCCAGCAGGCACTTCAATGAGATACCCTGCAAGATGTGTAAGGTATCAACCACCAGGAACCCTCCAAGAATTGAGTCTTTCTAATGCCTGATATCAAAACATCTATAAAGGATCATTTTACCTTAACCATCAATAAAAACACATGCCCAATATTAGGGGGCAAGTGAGAAAGTTGCCAGTGACTCGAGATTAGGTGATTGTTTTCACCAGGTACTCCAGTTTCCTCCACCACTTACAACTGGCTAGTCATCACTTGGCCGTTATACGGCAAAAAATGTGATGTAAACTAAAATTCCGAATTCCAATTATTAGGAGAGACCTCCAACACCAATTTGATTATATAGCATTATGTACTTACTCTTTTTCTCCAGCTTTGATATAGCTTCTTCATGTTCCTTTATTTTTGCCCTGTAGTGAGATTTCACATCTTCTATTTCTTCATTTTTTCTGTCTAAAATCTGGAAAAATAATGAAAGAGAACTAAAAAAGAGCTTTGAATTAAAGAAAATATCAAGCTTAAATGGGGCTACTCACCTTGCTGCCTGAGTAGGAAAAATGATTCTGGTTTAACAATTTCTGTCCCTCTTTTGTTTGGGGTAATCAATTATACTTATCAATAATTACACCGACTTTCATTAAATGGCAATTGGTATACCAAACACCTACTCAATTCCACTTTGTCTCATGACCATATTTTTCTGTAAAAATCTGTTATAATTGCATTTTTCCTCTCTTGATTTATTGTGGAGGTGGTTGCCACATTTGGCCTTTGACTTCTAATAATACTGTGAATTCCTAGTAATTTGGTACACTTTTTATTAAGTGCCAGCTGGAGGACAAATATTATACTACTAGTTCAATAAATAAAAGGGCACTTACTTTTTGTACTGCTGAATCATGTTTCTGCTGCATTTTTAATTTCTCTTCATGGAACTTGGCTTCAAGCATTTTGGTTTTCATTTCAAGCTTCAAAGATAAAACAAAAACATTGTACTAACTTAGAAGTCTTCAAATTTTGACATTGTTCATTCTTTGAGCAATTTATTGTTATAGTAACAGTTTCACAGAGGAAATTATTTAACAGATTTAAATGGTGGGATATTCATTCTATTTTTCATTTTTGACAACATTTTTATGAATTATTTCTGATGTCACCAATTGAATCTAATGAAAGTTTTTGAAAGATGAACTATCTGAACTGAACTAGTTTATTTGATGCAATCAGGAGATACGTTTTATTGACGCCCTTTTAGACACTTAGATACACTGATGTAAACTTGGCCATTCAAGGTGACAGCAAACATTTCAATTGTTTTCTCTATTATAATGCAGACAATGATATCCGTTTCAAAGGGCAATTTGTATTGCATTGAACAAAATTTAGAACCAAAAATTTCACATTTTATCTTACCTCTTTTTCATGAACCCGTACAAGGCTTTTCTCATCTCTATAACTGCCTGAAAATAATGAAGAAAAAAAAAGGTTTTGATTGCAAGGAATTCGAAAATATTTGTAGCTCCTCCTCAACTGTTGCGATCTTAATCAACAGGTAGTCCTCACTATCAGAAGAAATACAATAGATTTTCTAAGGGAACATGAGCGATCAAATATGGCATTAACGTGGTCTCTGAGTTTTTTGCCAGTTGTAAAAAGTATCATATTGTTCTTTTTCATTCCTTAATGATACTCTTAATGGTATGGGCCACTAAATGACAAGCATGTATTTTTGCCAAATGCTAAAATTTCTCAATCAAATTTGCCACTCTGATCTTATAAAAATGGCTCTAAAGTATAGTTAACAGTGTTGTTACAATACTGTACCATTTTGCTGGTATCGATACTTATACTGTAACGTTTCTCCCTTAACGGTAAGTATTTACCATGTAGTGATGACAAGGCTGTGGCAGAGGGCAGCACTGGTCTGCTCCAATCACTGTCACCTGTCGCCCCCAGCGGAGATTTCTCAAAGTATCTGTACACATCTGTGAGGAAATGAAGATGGTGATAAGAACACAGGAAATGAACAAATTATTCTCATGGTGCAACACCAAGATGTCTATACAAGAACATGTTAAGTAGGTACAGTTAGGGATTATGCGTTATGTTACCACACATATATGCGTGTCTGGCATTGGAAGGGTTAATAAGTAAATGAAGTCTATTTTTTTTACTCTCCTCTAGTTTCTCCCCTCCTTATTGTACTAAACCTACCGTCAGTAGTTTCCTCCTCTTCTGATGACAGCGCCACAGGCACCTTCTTCCTTCTACTCCTGATTTCTTCCTACAATTGCAATAGAACAATAACATTTTTCATTTTCAAATTCTCTCAAATATGAGTTTTCATTAATCATATGAACATACATCTCAAATCCAGCCATTGGAATAATTCAAATTTCCATTAGCATGATTAAGGGAAGTATGGGAATGCGGTCTATGCACATAATTCAATGATAGTGTGGAAGAAAGGGATTTCCGGCCACTACAAAAAGCAAAAGTTTCGAATCGGTTAAGGTTTCATTTCATTCTCCTTTATTTTCTATTTCTTTTAAAACCAATTTACCTTATTTCCTATGTGAAAAATATATATCTAGTTCAGCTCAAGATTTAGTAAAATATTATCAACTAAAGAAAGAACTGAATATCTTATATAAAAACAATTAACCCATTAATTCCTTTGTAAATAACATACCGTATTCGCCTGATTAAGCGCAAGGTGCGGGTAGAAGTTGGGAAAATTTTCTGTAAAAGGGGTTTTGTCAAACATCTGTATAACCGCACCCCTCAATGATTGCAGATCGGAGAGTAATGACAGTTATTGCACCTTCGCACTCTCGCTGTTCAGCGTGCTTAGAGGTTAGCGGCCACAATACGCACGTGAAAAGAACGTTAATTTGTAAACAGTACGATCATGCGGCGAATATGAACAGTGAGAGCGTGAAGGGACTGCTGAAATGGCGGAATTCAGCGCTGGTTTGCAGACACGGCAAGAGGAAAGGTATGTGATTTGGTTTTGGTTACATCTGGGGGGAGATTTAATCTTAAAGTAGATGATCTTTGGTCCCCCAATTTCCTCGGTAGATATGGGGGATGCGCTTATTCGGGACCGTGCGTTTAATCGGCCGAATATGGTAAATGTAGACAGAAAAGAATGAAGAAATATTTACAAAGTATAACACAGTTCAGACCAACATAGTATTACCCAATGACTTATATCAGTGCCTGCCACATAGCTGGACAAAGATCCTCTAGATATAATGTCATACCTTAGCAAATCTGACCCTGTCCTCTTTGGATGGGGAATAAGCTCCATTTCTGGGTGATCTGGAGGATTTCTCCCCAGGGGTGCCTTGAACTGTCTGGGATCTCCTGTAACAAGCAAATGAAACACATGCACTAACGCCATGGCAAATACACTTAAAAAATCATCCTAGTATCACACCAGGGAAAAAACATAACATTCTAATTGCAAACTTTCATTTTTGTTCTTTATGTCTACAATCATTTTGATTCACTTGTCTCAAGTGTTCTCTAAATTAGGATTGTCAGGATATTGGACACAATGCATTTTAATTCACATGATATATGAAAGAGATAATTCACAAAATACATGATAGTGATGTTTAGAATTAAACATTTCTCCATCAAATATATTCCAAAATATACTTTAATTGGGATGAACTTTTAATCAAAACACTCTGCTTTTTGAAATGCTACAGGCATGAATAAGTTTAACCTGCATTCAAAAGTCACTTATGGAATGAGTAATTCCTCTAGAAAGAGGTTTTAGCTGCTAGCTGTCTCTAAAGCATTGCCTGGGTGTGAATCCTGGCCATGGCATATGAGAAAGTTGCCAGGGACTTACGGTTAGGTGGTTGTTTTTGATGAGTACTCCGGTTTCCTCCACCAGTTACAAATGGTTAGTAACTACTTAGCTGCAATATGGCAGAAAAAGTGACGAAAATTGAAATTCCATATTCCGAATGCAACATGAGATGATTGAGATTTACCTTTTCTGTTTGGGTGAGCCTACTAGAGCAGCGAATCTCTGGCGTGCCGTGCTGGGTCTCACAGTGGAGGAGGCCGCCGGCTCTCCTAGAGACTCCTTCAGGAGGCTGGACGCCCCCAGATCATTCACCCAGCCTGGGATATTCTGATCCTATACACAACACACAAACAACATCAGTTGAATGGCTATGGACATATGTCAGAAAAAAGAAAAACTACTACTACTACTACTCTTCCTACTACTACCACTACTACTACTACTACTACTCTTCCTACTACTACCACTACTACTACTACTACTCTTCCTACTACTACTCTTCCTACTACTACCACTACTACTACTACTCTTCCTACTACTACCACTACTACTACTACTACTACTACTACTACTCTTCCTACTACTACTACTACCACTATTACTACTTCTACTACTACTACTACTACTACTACTACTACTACTACTACTACTACCACTACTACTACTATTACTACTACTACTCTTCCTACTACTACCACTATTACTACTTCTACTACTACTACTACTACTACTACTACTACTACTACTACTACTACTGCTACTGCCACTACCACTACCACCACCACTACTACTACTACTACTACTACTACTACTACTACTACTACTACTACTACTACTACTACTGCTACTAAAACTTATTTGCTAGCTAAATACAAATTTGTCCTTTATATATTTGTTAGCTATTGTCATTATTAAACAAATCAATATTAATTCTTGGGTTGGAATTGTATAGCTTTTTTAACTATTTATACAGTATCAAGGCACATTTCAAAACGAAAATAGAAATGAAGTGCAAATCAAAGGCTAAATAACTTTTCTCCATCCTTCAACTAGTCATTATGAAACCAATGCTTGGTTTAAGCTATCTTCCAAAGTCTGATAGATGTATATGGTACTTTAGGGGGACAACTACAAGCGTGTATGTGTGAAGCTGTGTGTGTTTACCTCATCAGTAGGCTCTGGGGATCTACTTGAGCTGTCATCAAAATATATCGACTGAAAGTGGAAGGTGCGAGCAGTGAGTGAAACAGGCACAGTTAACCCATTCAAACCCATAAGCTCTCCACATACTGTATACCGCGTTAATATTGCATACGTAAAGTTCAGTTTTTGCATACTGGTGCATACTCGATGGCCAAATGGATTAACATCAAAGTGAAACAAAGCTGTGAGAAAAGTGTGAGAAACTTACAAAATATAAAACTTAGGGATAAAGCAAATTCAGAATGAAAACCTGATGCAACAATCATGAATACGGCATCAGACGATAAATTGAGTTTATTTTACAATGTCAGTGACTTTGTTAGTAAAGAAACCCATTATCAGGTGCAGTTTAGGATGAAACTGAAGGGGATTCAATTTCAGGACAATTTTAAATGTAAACCCTCCTACTCCTTGAAACTTTACTCCCTGGTTATAAATCATCTTCCAAACTAAATGAAATTATTCATAAATTCAATTTATACACATGTATTGTAAGATAAAGCTTATACAATATGGAAACTCCTGTCATTCCTGAGAGTGGTATCATTAGTAACACCCTGTTTGAAAGTGGGGTATCGCGTGATCTCCACCCCCTGTCATCGATATCCCATGAGGTGGTGTGGTATTCATGCACATCTGCATAGAGACATGCACAAATAGGAAACATTTACCATATATGCAGGCAGTGTTGGACTTAAAGGAAACATTTACCATATATGCAGGCAGTGTTGAAAGAGGCCCCTCCTCTGGCCTCTGAGTAAAGGGCCCCTCCAGTGAGCCCCTCTTCAGCATGTGTAACATCAACTGGGAGTACATGTTACGGTTCTTCCTACAAATACAGAGCACAAGCACAGCTCACAGATGAACAATAAGAGATAAAAGATGAACAAAGCCAGGAAGAATATCAGTTCATTCTCCTACTTAGAGGCCCGCACTATGTGTGGGTAAAGATATATTATCTTTTTACAGTGATAGGTGAAAGATGAACAAAGCCAGGAAGAATATCAGTTCATTCTCCTACTTAGAGGCCCGCACTATGTGTGGGTAAAGATATATTATCTTTTTACAGTGATAGGTGAAAGATGAACAAAGCCAGGAAGAATATCAGTTCATTCTCCTACTTAGAGGCCCGCACTATGTGTGGGTAAAGATATATTATCTTTTTACAGTGATAGGTGAAAGATGAACAAAGCCAGGAAGAATATCAGTTCATTCTCCCACTTAGAGGCCCGCACTATGTGTGGATAACCTGTAAAGATATATTATCTTTTTACAGTGATAGGTGACAGATGACCAAAAGCCAGGAAGAATATTAACCCATCCGTTAACACCTCTACTTCAGCTATGTAGTTGTTTAACACATGCAGACTACCCTAATATGTTGATTTGAAAAAAAATATGCATTCTCAATGCTGTTTAAGCAATATTATGAACATTAATCATTTGGAGAACACATATTGTTCAAGAACAAACAAACAGGGCTAGTAATGCCTACAAAATCAACTCAGTGTGATTAATTTTTCTTCCTACAATAGGACAGAACCTCTAAGAAGTAGACATATGAGAGATAAAGCATCACTCTCTCCCATAAACTATATAGTCTGGCATTAGGGATAGGTATGGATACAATACCAAATACCAATATAGAATGGGAAAAAGTACTGTATCAAAGTACCATGATATTGTATCGTTTAAGATATAACATATATATAAACTTGACTTAATTGTTACCTGGATGTCTCTTCACAAAGACCATTCAACTTACCTGCCTGATATTCCCGCGGAGACCGGTTCACACAGCTTCTTGATCCATAAAGCACATCTCTGGCGCTCTGTCAAGTAGAGAAAAATATCAACATATGACTGATAAAAAATTATACCACAGGTACAGAGGAAAAGAACATACTGAAGCTGTTGCTCTGTTGATGAATTCAGCAGATCTGGTTTAACCTTGTCTGTGAGGTCCGTTTGAGCACTAAGAGAAGGTGAGGAGATTTGAGTGGTAGGTGCTAAACGGCATCAATAGTGTGAATAAAACATGGGGAACTCCAGGGAATAAAATCTCGCATTGCTTCCGAATAGCATAGATTTCTGATTATAGGTGGTTTGTGTGGGAAAAGAGCATGACATGGCTTTTAGTATATCAAAAGCCTGATGTCAGAATGCTTCTTTGTCAATAGAATATATTTAATCATTATTAACCCATTAACACTTAAACGTTCCTCCAGAAATCGTCATCTGGGTTGATGATACTTTTGACAATAACTTTTGAATTGAAAATAATTTTACAAAATATTTGAAGGAGTGATGTTGATAATGTTCTGATGAACATTTCTCCTTTAAAAACTTTGCCAAATCTGCTTTAGCCTGAAAGATTTCATCAAAATTGTCAGGCTGGTTTTGGCCGCTGTAAGCATTAATGAGTTAACTGTATGAGTGATCAACCATTTTATTCTAATTTTTATTAATAATTTCCCATAAACGGCCAAAAGTGTTTAGTATGTAGTAATCAAAGTAAAAACTAGTGTTGGAGAGGGAGGTTAGATTGCTATAGAACTGGTAGAATGTACATGTGGGAACTATTTAGTATGTAGTAATCAAAGTAAAAACTAGTGTTGGAGAGGGAGGGGTAGATTGCTATAGAACTGGTAGAATGTACATGTGGGAACTATGTTGTAATCAAAGTAAAAACTAGTGTTGGAGAGGGAGGGGTAGATTGCTATAGAACTGGTAGAATGTACATGTGGGAACTATGCTGTAATCAAAGTAAAAACTAGTGTTGGAGAGGGAGGGGTAGATTGCTATAGAACTGGTAGAATGTACATGTGGGAACTATGCTGTAATCAAAGTAAAAACTAGTGTTGGAGAGGGAGGGGTAGATTGCTATAGAACTGGTAGAATGTACATGTGGGAACTATGTTGTAATCAAAGTAAAAACTAGTGTTGGAGAGGGAGTGGTAGATTGCTATAGAACTGGTAGAATGTACATGTGGGAACTATTTAGTATGTAGTAATCAAAGTAAAAACTAGTGTTGGAGAGGGAGGGGTAGATTGCTATAGAACTGGTAGAATGTACATGTGGGAACTATGTTGTAATCAAAGTAAAAACTAGTGTTGGAGAGGGAGGGGTAGATTGCTATAGAACTGGTAGAATGTACATGTGGGAACTATTTAGTATGTAGTAATCAAAGTAAAAACTAGTGTTGGAGAGGGAGGGGTAGGTTGCTATGTAATCCACGGAGAATGCACATGTGGGAAGTATCTGCTCTGAAGCAGGGAGTGGAACAAAGCACATGCGATAACAGCATTGGATCGTCATGGATAATTAATCAATTGCATGCTTGTTAGTCACAAATTGCCGCGTTTAAGCCAGAGGCGTCCTCCATGGATTATTCATCCTATAATCCCCTCGCCTGCCCGGTTCAGGTAGATAATGCAGAGAAAGACCCCAAGCCTTTCATCTGGAAATGCTAGTGTTTTGTTATACTTTGAGAACCAGTTATGTGGTAGACGCTTTATAATCAACTTCAAACCCGAAATTGATAAAGATTCGTAATAAGAATTACATGTGAATAAAAACCCTATCCCTTATTGGAATGTATAGTCTTGGTTAAAACTGGGTGTCAAAAAAGGTCAATCATTATATTTTCGGATGGCATGTGATTGGAGTAAGACTGCAAGTTAGTCTGATATAAATCAAAGTTGATCATATTGATAAACATTTTTCTTTATGTATTTGTAAAGACATGGTATTTCTAGGGAGGTTGAAAATTCTGGAGTTTTAGGAAATTCACTTTTGAATGCCATTTCTGAATTAATTGATTAAACTTGTTTGTGTTTATTTTGAAATATTTGGGTGTTAAATCAAATACATGACATCTTTTGGCTATGGAGTTTTCACAAACAAAGATCTTTTAAAATATTCCTCTTCCCTTGCAGTAATTGTAGTGATAGTAAGTGATATAAAGAAAAATAGAGGTGCTGCCTTAATGAAGGTGCTTAGTTAGTATCAATTATTAACTCCACTAGTTAATGAACCATCCACTAATCTGAAAATTCTTTTTAAACCAATGGGCTAAAATCATGCTGCTTGAAAGTAATTGAAAGGCCTGGGATGGGGCCGCAAAGTGTGCTGTGGTAATTAACCTCTTTGAAGTGCTCCATGCATGACTGAACTTGGCGGTTGGAGATATATTGACATAAAACCCCAGCCACAACAGACGAGTGGCTGTTCTAGCTGTTAATCCTAGTATTATAGCTAGTAACACCTGCTCTTCAAACACAATAGAGAAGCTCGTTTATACAGGTGATAGCAGAGGCAGTGGTGTGGAAACATGCTGTCTTACACCATCAACTTTTTTCTTCTAAAGTTTTATTCAAAATTTGAAATTACTTGGAAAGAAAAAAAATGTAATAATGCAGCCATTTTTAAGATCATCATATGATAAAAATTCTTATTCTCTAAAGCGTGTTACGGGAATCGAAATTCACTAAGGTACCACCTAATATTGAGTACATTCAAGAGAAGACAACAGAATGTTATCATGTTTAAAGTTGATTCTACAATAATGCCTAGATCTTATCAAAGGTTTGATCGATTGATATAGCATATAGGGTCTTAGCCAGGATTAAGAAACAGGGTGTTCTAAATTGGCAACTGTAAAGTTTTGGGGCATCCTATTTTAAAGGGAGACTACAATATACTCATATTACAACCACAAACATGTATTTTCTTAATGAAATAAGGCATAATATCCTTAAACACTTAAACAATGTTATGGAATTTATATTGGGTCGAAAAAAACTCAAATACATTTTTTAAAATGACATTTTAGGAAATTACTCACATTTGAAATAGGGTGTCCTGAGGGATGATTTTAGAGGGTTTGGGTGTTTGACACCAAGACGCCATGCTCGCGATTATATATATTTGCTAGTATACTAAAGGCTGGTTAGATTAATATCTACTTTACTGGTTATGGCACTTACTGATCGCCAAACCTTCAAAATTTTCTTATCTCCTCGGCAGATATCAATGGGAACTTTTGTCTTACCTGATTTATGCGGCAATCTTAAGACATAAGGCTTCATGCTGACCAGATGGTGGTCAAACTCCTCGTCCAGTTGGCTGGCCATATTCTCCACAGAATCCATCCTGATTTACCTCCTTGGTACACTATCCACTCCTGGTGAACGTCTGAAAATAGAGAACGTTCACTTATATACATATATGTTAAAATCTATAAATGTTTATTTAGCCTTTGAAATATAATTACTTTTTACTTCCCACTCTTTTTTATATAAAAATATCATTAGTAGAATTCTTTCTTTACAGAATACATGATTTATCCTGTTAACTTGAAGATTGAATACGGTGAAGATTTCCATAAGATGGAAATAATATCATCTGAAAATCAGCTTTCCAGCATTCAGCATTGAGTACAGGGCTCTACCAACAGTGAGAAACAATGGCACTATAGTGAAACTGAGAGCAACACCTGTGCTGCAGCCAGTGTTTGCATTATAGCAATGTTTACCTTAATCAATGCCCAGCTAACACAGAAATAGCTTGATGAAGTGGTTGCTACATCCAATTTGTGCTGAGGCATGAGGAACAATGCAGTGCTCTCAGGATTTATAACCTGCTACAGCTGCCTTATCAGTCAGGTAGCAGTGCAAGGAGTACTGTGTAAATACAACTGCTATAGATTTAACACTTCCAAGCAAGCTAGAGCTGCCTAGAATCAAGGCCTTATCAGTCAGGTAGCAGTGCAAGGAGTACTAGTTATGTAAATACAACTGCTATAGATTGAACACTTCCAGGCAAGCTAGAGCTGCCTAGAATCAAGGCTGCCTTATCAGTCAGGTAGCAGTGCAAGGAGTACTAGTTATGTAAATACAACTGCTATAGATTTAACACTTCCAGACAAGCCAGAGCTGCCTAGAATCAAGGCCTTATCAGTCAGGTAGCAGTGCAAGGAGTACTAGTTATGTAAATACAACTGCTATAGATTTAACACTTCCAGACAAGCCAGAGCTGCCTAGAATCAAGGCCTTATCAGTCAGGTAGCAGTGCAAGGAGTACTAGTTATGTAAATACAACTGCTATAGATTTAACACTTCCAGACAAGCCAGAGCTGCCTAGAATCAAGGCCTTATCAGTCAGGTAGCAGTGCAAGTAGTACTATGTAAATACAACTGCTATAGATTTAACACTTCCAGACAAGCCAGAGCTGCCTAGAATCAAGGCCTTATCAGTCAGGTAGCAGTGCAAGGAGTACTATGTAAATACAACTGCTATAGATTTAACACTTCCAGGCAAGCCAGAGCTGCCTAGAATCAAGGCCTTATCAGTCAGGTAGCAGTGCAAGGAGTACTAGTTATGTAAATACAACTGCTATAGATTTAACACTTCCAGACAAGCCAGAGCTGCCTAGAATCAAGGCCTTATCAGTCAGGTAGCAGTGCAAGGAGTACTAGTTATGTAAATACAACTGCTATAGATTTAACACTTCCAGACAAGCCAGAGCTGCCTAGAATCAAGGCCTTATCAGTCAGGTAGCAGTGCAAGTAGTACTACGTAAATACAACTGCTATAGATTTAACACTTCCAGGCAAGCCAGAGCTGCCTAGAATCAAGGCCTTATCAGTCAGGTAGCAGTGCAAGGAGTACTAGTTATGTAAATACAACTGCTATAGATTTAACACTTCCAGACAAGCCAGAGCTGCCTAGAATCAAGGCCTTATCAGTCAGGTAGCAGTGCAAGTAGTACTATGTAAATACAACTGCTATAGATTTAACACTTCCAGACAAGCCAGAGCTGCCTAGAATCAAGGCCTTATCAGTCAGGTAGCAGTGCAAGGAGTACTATGTAAATACAACTGCTATAGATTTAACACTTCCAGGCAAGCCAGAGCTGCCTAGAATCAAGGCCTTATCAGTCAGGTAGCAGTGCAAGGAGTACTATGTAAATACAACTGCTATAGATTTAACACTTCCAGGCAAGCCAGAGCTGCCTAGAATCAAGGCCTTATCAGTCAGGTAGCAGTGCAAGGAGTACTATGTAAATACAACTGCTATAGATTTAACACTTCCAGGCAAGCCAGAGCTGCCTAGAATCAAGGCCTTATCAGTCAGGTAGCAGTGCAAGGAGTACTATGTAAATACAACTGCTATAGATTTAACACTTCCAGGCAAGCCAGAGCTGCCTAGAATCAAGGCCTTATCAGTCAGGTAGCAGTGCAAGGAGTACTAGTTATGTAAATACAACTGCTATAGATTTAACACTTCCAGGCAAGCCAGAGCTGCCTAGAATCAAGGCCTTATCAGTCAGGTAGCAGTGCAAGGAGTACTATGTAAATACAACTGCTATAGATTAAACACTTCCAGGCAAGCCAGAGCTGCCTAGAATCAAGGCCTTATCAGTCAGGTAGCAGTGCAAGTAGTACTATGTAAATACAACTGCTATAGATTTAACACTTCCAGGCAAGCCAGAGCTGCCTAGAATCAAGGCCTTATCAGTCAGGTAGCAGTGCAAGGAGTACTAGTTATGTAAATACAACTGCTATAGATTTAACACTTCCAGGCAAGCCAGAGCTGCCTAGAATCAAGGCCTTATCAGTCAGGTAGCAGTGCAAGGAGTACTAGTTATGTAAATACAACTGCTATAGATTTAACACTTCCAGGCAAGCCAGAGCTGCCTAGAATCAAGGCCTTATCAGTCAGGTAGCAGTGCAAGGAGTACTAGTTATGTAAATACAACTGCTATAGATTTAACACTTCCAGGCAAGCCAGAGCTGCCTAGAATCAAGGCCTTATCAGTCAGGTAGCAGTGCAAGGAGTACTATGTAAATACAACTGCTATAGATTTAACACTTCCAGGCAAGCCAGAGCTGCCTAGAATCAAGGCCTTATCAGTCAGGTAGCAGTGCAAGGAGTACTAGTTATGTAAATACAACTGCTATAGATTTAACACTTCCAGGCAAGCCAGAGCTGCCTAGAATCAAGGCCTTATCAGTCAGGTAGCAGTGCAAGGAGTACTAGTTATGTAAATACAACTGCTATAGATTTAACACTTCCAGGCAAGCCAGAGCTGCCTAGAATCAAGGCCTTATCAGTCAGGTAGCAGTGCAAGGAGTACTAGTTATGTAAATACAACTGCTATAGATTTAACACTTCCAGGCAAGCCAGAGCTGCCTAGAATCAAGGCCTTATCAGTCAGGTAGCAGTGCAAGGAGTACTAGTTATGTAAATACAACTGCTATAGATTTAATACTTCCAGGCAAGCCAGAGCTGCCTAGAATCAAGGCCTTATCAGTCAGGTAGCAGTGCAAGAAGTACTGTATAAATACAACTGCTATAGATTTAACACTTCCAGACAAGCCAGAGCTGCCTAGAATCAAGGCCTTATCAGTCAGGTAGCAGTGCAAGTAGTACTACGTAAATACAACTGCTATAGATTTAACACTTCCAGGCAAGCCAGAGCTGCCTAGAATCAAGGCCTTATCAGTCAGGTAGCAGTGCAAGAAGTACTGTATAAATACAACTGCTATAGATTTAACACTTCCAGGCAAGCCAGAGCTGCCTAGAGTCAAGGCCTTATCAGTCAGGTAGCAGTGCAAGAAGTACTATGTAAATACAACTGCTATAGATTTAACACTTCCAGGCAAGCCAGAGCTGCCTAGAATCAAGGCCTTATCAGTCAGGTAGCAGTGCAAGTAGTACTATGTAAATACAACTGCTATAGATTTAACACTTCCAGGCAAGCCAGAGCTGCCTAGAATCAAGGCCTTATCAGTCAGGTAGCAGTGCAAGGAGTACTAGTTATGTAAATACAACTGCTATAGATTTAACACTTCCAGGCAAGCCAGAGCTGCCTAGAATCAAGGCCTTATCAGTCAGGTAGCAGTGCAAGTAGTACTACGTAAATACAACTGCTATATATTTAACACTTCCAGGCAAGCCAGAGCTGCCTAGAATCAAGGCCTTATCAGTCAGGTAGCAGTGCAAGGAGTACTAGTTATGTAAATACAACTGCTATAGATTTAACACTTCCAGGCAAGCTAGAGCTGCCTAGAATCAAGGCCTTATCAGTCAGGTAGCAGTGCAAGTAGTACTACGTAAATACAACTGCTATATATTTAACACTTCCAGGCAAGCCAGAGCTGCCTAGAATCAAGGCCTTATCAGTCAGGTAGCAGTGCAAGGAGTACTAGTTATGTAAATACAACTGCTATAGATTTAACACTTCCAGGCAAGCTAGAGCTGCCTAGAATCAAGGCCTTATCAGTCAGGTAGCAGTGCAAGTAGTACTACGTAAATACAACTGCTATAGATTTAACACTTCCAGGCAAGCCAGAGCTGCCTAGAATCAAGGCCTTATCAGTCAGGTAGCAGTGCAAGGAGTACTATGTAAATACAACTGCTATAGATTTAACACTTCCAGGCAAGCCAGAGCTGCCTAGAATCAAGGCCTTATCAGTCAGGTAGCAGTGCAAGTAGTACTACGTAAATACAACTGCTATAGATTGAACACTTCCAGGCAAGCCAGAGCTGCCTAGAATCAAGGCTGCCTTATCAGTCAGGCAGCAGTGCAAGAAGTACTATGTAAATACAACTGCTATAGATTTAACACTTCCAGGCAAGCCAGAGCTGCCTAGAATCAAGGCTGCCATTATGATCAACACTTACTCGGTAACCTCTTTTTTACCAACTAATCGATTATGAAACTGGTAATCGATAATAACCAGAAAAATGTGACACCTAGCCACAAAAACTAAAACTAAATGACCGGCTAGTTGTCAGCTTTCTTTTAATGTAAATAAGCTCCAAAACCACTTCAAAACAAAGTCAGAGTGTTTTAAGTTTTGGAAAAAGGAATGGACTTAGGAATCATGTACTGGTATTCAAGTAGTCCATCCCAAATCATGCGGCTGTGCCTCGGATGATACAGCCCTCTGATTGGGAGATATAAGTTGTATCATACTCCAAAACAGTTGATAACGAATTTATCTCATGATTGCCCCCTCGACCTCTGCAGAGGTAATAAAAATGAACAAACTTGAAGGTACATTTTTGGATTGATTTGGTTCTAGCAGCAGAGAATTGTCTGCTAAAGGGGCAGCCATCTTGCAATGTTTGGGGGAATTGAAGATTGCATCATGCACTTTATAGGGGGTAGGGAAAATTGGGAATTGCATCATGGGCATAATCATCCGATGCAATGCTCAACTCTCCCTACCCTAAAAAGCAGCAGGTTAATGTAAGACTACTTGGAGGTTAATATAGGATTCTGAGAGGTTAATATAAGATAAAAGATAGTTTCTTATGGTATTCTCTACTTATACCCAAGTTCCCACCAGTGCCAAGCTTCATACAAGAAGTATATTGCTATTTAAACACCTCCTTATAGACACAAAATAGAGACACTGGGGGCGGCCATCTTAGCCTGTTAATAGCCTCTAAGCAGGCTGTTGGTGCAACTATTAGTCATTAGCAGTAAGGTAACTGCTAATGACTTAGTGGGAATTTGGGTTTAAGTAGAGAATACCATAAGAAACTATTTGGGCCTCTGTTTTATACTTGGAAGTTGGTGGAATTGTCCTTTTATAAGCGTGGTTCGTTAGTCAAATTTTGAATTTGTATGGTTTCAGGCGTCATTATCTCCTTCCTGTATTGAAATCACTTAGGTATACTTATTATATGCTTCGCAGAAATATTCCATAATTGAACCATAACTGATAATTGAACCCCCTTGGGTTATTTTCTGATGAGGACCAAAGTTTAAATTCCCTACCTTTCTTTCCTTTTAGGTGCTTGTGAAGTGTTTCCCCATGTACCTTTAACGCGCTCTTTTGTGTATTATACCTATATTCATGTGCAACGGTAAGTAGCCTGTCTATTTTTGGTTTGGATAGGCAGAATGCTGCCCTGTTGCCTGCGAAGCCTGCAGGGCATGTGGGTATACGCGCGATAGTACAACTCAGGTTACATTGTTCAATACTTCTGGGAAGGGGGTCGATAGACACATCATACTTCAAGAGCAATAAAAAAAACCTCCCCCCCCCCCCCCAAGAGCATCCAGCTGGAGCATGCCCCCTGTAGCTTAGACAAGATACTGTTATCTTCCCACTACTCCTTTGCCCTGAACCAAATAAGAACCTCAAAAAGTTAACAGTTAGTTTTTATTAATGGGGTTATACAGGCAACTCTGCTTTATCCGGACATGTGTAATCCGGATTTTCATCTAAACCGGACAAGTTGGAAGGTCCCAGTCCCTTCCTATACATATAATTCCTAAACGCATAATCCTGATTTTGCCTAATCCGGACAGAAATGTAGGGTCCACATCAGTCCGGATTAGGCAGAGTTGCCTGTACTTCGATAGTTAGTAGGTTTTAGTGAGCAGGTATTTTTGCCCCTAAAAGGTGGAATTTGTGTCCATTTTCTCAGTGCCACCATATCATAGGTGTTCTAAGGTGATAAGAAATGTGAGATGTGTAATCCATTATCAGTTATGTTTACAAATTACTATGTGGGTATGCATGTGATATGTGGTGTATTCTGTTTAATTCCCATTGAAGAGAGATAAACCCTACCCACCTCCCAGTTTAGAGAAAAATGTGATAAACTTTCTCTGGATAGGACTGTTTCCCATTAATAGCATACTGTTTGCAGCCCACTACTATACAATACACATTATATTATACAAATATGACATTCCTGTGGGGTGAACAATGGGACATGCATGGTATCCATAAACAGATCCACACATCCCCCTTCTTTTATAAGGCGAGTAGAGTGCCACATCAGCTTAGGGTTGCCCGGGAGGTGCCAGCTACTATTGGACACCATTGAGCAAGCCAAGAGGCCGGGTGTGCCCCATTGCGGGGTGTCATACCAGGCTCCGGAACAAATGCATTTAACGGAATGAACAACAGGCAAGAGAGTGATCGATGTACCACAACACGCTCCGTAGCACATGTATTGAACACTCTCTCGCCTGTTGTTGATTCCGGTTATTGCTATTGTACTAATGTTTACATAGGTTTTGTTTATGTGTTTTGTGGGTCTTCCTCCTTCACATTTGCGGGTCATCTGTGGAAGAGACTGGTTGGTAAGACTGGGTTCGGGTGTTAAGGTAAGTATGGTGCGCACATGGGAAATTTCTTTCTCTTTGCACAACCAGTACGGGGTTTTGCTTTTGTTTTTGTCTCATGTTCTTGGACACTTTGGGGCAATGATGGCAATAGTTTGTTTGCAACTCCTGATCTATACAGTAGCAGTGTACTGAAGTATGGACAGCCTCAGGTCCTTAAGGTTAGCGTGCTGGAATTTGTGTGGTTTTCTGAATGCTACTCCTTACTTCCTCAAATTGGTCTCTTCACCTGTGGTGCAGGAGATTTCATACGCAAGATTTTTTTGTCACCACTCAATGTAAATTTAATATTTCCATGCAATTGAGGGGCTAATCAGTGAGTTCCTTCATCTATTTTCGTTGACCCTAAACCATTTAAAAGTATCATTCAGTTTTTTTTAATGAAGTGTATTTCATTTTCATGAAATGTAAGCAACTTAAGGGAGATTTTCACCAATTTGTTAGCTGAAAGATTGATCGAGAGGAATTGCAAAGAAAACAAAGTAGATGCTTCATACATGAGGCCAAGGTGGGGTAATTATTTTTTGGAGGAAAGATTTGAAGTGTGTTTCTATTTCTGTGTGGTTACAGTGCAGTGCATGTGGCTCTGGCCTTGTATGTTTTATTATATGTGTTTAGCTACCTGCCATGGGACCGGAGGAGGACTTTTATGTGTCTCTAGACGAGGTGTCTGAGATTTTAGAGTCTAGAGAGGAGGGATTCATCTGTGGCTCGGGCCTTGTATGTTTTATTATATGTGTTTAGCTACCTGCCATGGGATCGGAGGAGGACTTTTATGTGTCTCTAGACAAGGTGCCTGAGATTTTAGAGTCTAGAGAGGAGGGATTCATCTGTGGCTCTGGCCTTGTATGTTTTATTATATGTGTTTAGCTACCTGCCATGGGATCGGAGGAGGACTTTTATGTGTCTCTAGACGAGGTGCCTGAGATTTTAGAGTCTAGAGAGGAGGGATTCATCTGTGGCTCTGGCCTTGTATGTTTTATTATATGTGTTTAGCTACCTGCCATGGGATCGGAGGAGGACTTTGATGTGTCTCTAGACGAGGTGTCTGAGATTTTAGAGTCTAGAGAGGAGGGATTCATCTGTGGCTCTGGCCTTGTATGTTTTATTATATGTGTTTAGCTACCTGCCATGGGATCGGAGGAGGACTTTGATGTGTCTCTAGACAAGGTGCCTGAGATTTTAGAGTCTAGAGAGGAGGGATTCATCTGTGGCTCTGGCCTTGTATGTTTTATTATATGTGTTTAGCTACCTGCCATGGGATCGGAGGAGGACTTTTATGTGTCTCTAGACGAGGTGTCTGAGATTTTAGAGTCTAGAGAGGAGGTATTCATCTGTGGCTCTGGCCTTGTATGTTTTATTATATGTGTTTAGCTACCTGCCATGGGATCGGAGGAGGACTTTGATGTGTCTCTAGACAAGGTGCCTGAGATTTTAGAGTCTAGAGAGGAGGGATTCATCTGTGGCTCTGGCCTTGTATGTTTTATTATATGTGTTTAGCTACCTGCCATGGGATCGGAGGAGGACTTTGATGTGTCTCTAGACAAGGTGCCTGAGATTTTAGAGTCTAGAGAGGAGGGATTCATCTGTGGCTCTGGCCTTGTATGTTTTATTATATGTGTTTAGCTACCTGCCATGGGATCGGAGGAGGACTTTGATGTGTCTCTAGACAAGGTGCCTGAGATTTTAGAGTCTAGAGAGGAGGGATTCATCTGTGGCTCTGGCCTTGTATGTTTTATTATATGTGTTTAGCTACCTGCCATGGGATCGGAGGAGGACTTTTATGTGTCTCTAGACAAGGTGCCTGAGATTTTAGAGTCTAGAGAGGAGGGATTCATCTGTGGCTCTGGCCTTGTATGTTTTATTATATGTGTTTAGCTACCTGCCATGGGATCGGAGGAGGACTTTGATGTGTCTCTAGACAAGGTGCCTGAGATTTTAGAGTCTAGAGAGGAGGGATTCATCTGTGGCTCTGGCCTTGTATGCTTTATTATATGTGTTTAGCTACCTGCCATGGGATCGGAGGAGGACTTTGATGTGTCTCTAGACAAGGTGCCTGAGATTTTAGAGTCTAGAGAGGAGGGATTCATCTGTGGCTCTGGCCTTGTATGTTTTATTATATGTGTTTAGCTACCTGCCATGGGATCGGAGGAGGACTTTTATGTGTCTCTAGACGAGGTGCCTGAGATTTTAGAGTCTAGAGAGGAGGGATTCATCTGTGGCTCTGGCCTTGTATGTTTTATTATATGTGTTTAGCTACCTGCCATGGGATCGGAGGAGGACTTTGATGTGTCTCTAGACAAGGTGCCTGAGATTTTAGAGTCTAGAGAGGAGGGATTCATCTGTGGCTCTGGCCTTGTATGTTTTATTATATGTGTTTAGCTACCTGCCATGGGATCGGAGGAGGACTTTTATGTGTCTCTAGACGAGGTGTCTGAGATTTTAGAGTCTAGAGAGGAGGGATTCATCTGTGGCTCTGGCCTTGTATGTTTTATTATATGTGTTTAGCTACCTGCCATGGGATCGGAGGAGGACTTTGATGTGTCTCTAGACAAGGTGCCTGAGATTTTAGAGTCTAGAGAGGAGGGATTCATCTGTGGCTCTGGCCTTGTATGTTTTATTATATGTGTTTAGCTACCTGCCATGGGATCGGAGGAGGACTTTTATGTGTCTCTAGACGAGGTGTCTGAGATTTTAGAGTCTAGAGAGGAGGGATTCATCTGTGGCTCTGGCCTTGCATGTTTTATTATATGTGTTTAGCTACCTGCCATGGGATCGGAGGAGGACTTTGATGTGTCTCTAGACAAGGTGCCTGAGATTTTAGAGTCTAGAGAGGAGGGATTCATCTGTGGCTCTGGCCTTGTATGTTTTATTATATGTGTTTAGCTACCTGCCATGGGATCGGAGGAGGACTTTTATGTGTCTCTAGACGAGGTGTCTGAGATTTTAGAGTCTAGAGAGGAGGGATTCATCTGTGGCTCTGGCCTTGTATGTTTTATTATATGTGTTTAGCTACCTGCCATGGGATCGGAGGAGGACTTTTATGTGTCTCTAGACGAGGTGTCTGAGATTTTCGAGTCTAGAGAGGAGGCATTCATCTGTGGCTCTGGCCTTGTATGTTTTATTATATGTGTTTAGCTACCTGCCATGGGATCGGAGGAGGACTTTGATGTGTCTCTAGACAAGGTGCCTGAGATTTTAGAGTCTAGAGAGGAGGGATTCATCTGTGGCTCTGGCCTTGTATGTTTTATTATATGTGTTTAGCTACCTGCCATGGGATCGGAGGAGGACTTTTATGTGTCTCTAGACGAGGTGTCTGAGATTTTAGAGTCTAGAGAGGAGGGATTCATCTGTGGCTCTGGCCTTGTATGTTTTATTATATGTGTTTAGCTACCTGCCATGGGATCGGAGGAGGACTTTGATGTGTCTCTAGACAAGGTGCCTGAGATTTTAGAGTCTAGAGAGGAGGGATTCATCTGTGGCTCTGGCCTTGTATGTTTTATTATATGTGTTTAGCTACCTGCCATGGGATCGGAGGAGGACTTTGATGTGTCTCTAGACAAGGTGCCTGAGATTTTAGAGTCTAGAGAGGAGGGATTCATCTGTGGCTCTGGCCTTGTATGTTTTATTATATGTGTTTAGCTACCTGCCATGGGATCGGAGGAGGATTTTTTATGTGTCTCTAGACGAGGTGTCTGAGATTTTAGAGTCTAGATAGGAGGGATCCGTCTACATTCTCGCCGGCGATCTTAATGGAGATATAGGTTAGGGCATGGGAGAGAGATACTTCAGGCCTCCTACTGCTAGCTCTGGAGAACTAGTTTGGGCTTTTCTTTAAGACTTTTGAAGGGCCCAATCATACCTCTACTCTGGACTATGTGGCCATCCCAACACATATTTTGGAATATATTTGGAGTTGCCAGGTCGTCGGGTGGCATGCCTTAAATGCCATTATAGTCCAGGCAAACTAGCGTTTAAAAAAAACTAATTGCAACAGAAATCATTTTTCCACAATGCATTTGCATAAGGTCCCCATATCAACATACTAAAAGTCCCGAAAAATCCAGGTACAGGAAATATGCTAATTTGCATAAATCCAATATGGCCGCCAACAAATGAGAAATGGTTATTTGTGAGCACTTCGGTGGATACAAGACTATAAACCGAATACCTTTTATATCTCTGTGACCGAATCATGGTTTTAAGTCATGTAAAAACCTATACTAGGGTTTTCAGGTACAAGGATTCATTTGAACTATCTTTAATTATCATTTTCAGATAAACTCATTAACATAAATCCAATATGGCTGCCAATAAATAAGAAATGGCTATATCTTAACAACCAATTCTCATTTTTGAGTCAGGAAAATTTCTATCCTGAGTTCTTTAGGTGCTAAAGCTCATTTAAAATATCTTTTAACATAGCCATTCATTCAGAAATTTGCATATAATCTCAGCATGGTGAAATGCTAATTTGTATATATCCAATATGGCGCCCAACAAATGAGAAATGGCTATACCAAATCTTAGTTTTAAAAAATGGATTTCTTTTTTACCAAGGACTCATTTGAAATACCTTTCAAAACAATCATCTTGTCAGCTCATTTGCATAAATCCAATATGGCCACTTATAACTGAGAAATGGCTATATCTCAGCAACAAAATTAGATTTTTCTTAATCACAAAAATGTGTATCCTGAGTTCATATAGGTGCTAAAAGTCATTTAAAATGTCTTTCAACATAATCTTTTTTGGACATTTGCATAACCTCAGCATAGGAAAATATATTTGGAGTTGCCAGGTCATTGGGTGGCATGCCTTAAATGTAACTTAGCCAGGAACGTTCCATATACGAATGTGCTGGCTCCTATTCTAGCTGAGATCACCAAAGTAGTTAGTTCTACGCCTACCTCTCCCCAAATGATAGATAGAGGTTTTGAGAGACTTCCAGAGTCTATAACCGTTGTCCCTGCATCTTTCCCACACTCGACGTACAAGAAACATTTCACACCCTACTGGGATGTGGAACTCAGTCTAGGTTTGGGTCAGGATAGTGATTTTTATATTGAGTGAAGGGCAACAAAGAGAAGTTTCTCAAAGAAACTTAGGTCGGTGAGTATGGATTGTACTATCTGATCGATATTACTACCTAGATTACATTGACCAACATTTCTGAGAAGTGAATCGATAAATGCAGCATAATTCAAGAGCAGAAATAGCTCTCCCCCCCCCCCCCCCCCCCCCGAACGTATGCCACGTGTCATCTGATACCATTCTAAATAACTTCCGATAAGTCTAACTTTGCACATAAATTCTGTGTATGAAAATACAGTATACCAGACTTTTTCCTGGATATACTTAACTGTCTGAGTTGCTTGAAAGGCCGGCGATCCAAATACTATCAAAGGCCTTGGCCGCGTCAAAATGTACGACAAAGACCCTCAGACCGATGGCTATGGCTTCTTAAAAGAAGAGCACTATGCAGAGAGGAGATCCCGCTAGAGCATGCGCCCTGTAGCCTAGATAAGATACCAGTTACCTTCCCACCACTCCTTTACCCTGGACCAAAGAAGAACCTCAAAAAGTTTACTGTAAGTTGGTAACAGGGTTATACCTCGATAGTTAGTAGGTTCAAGTGAGCATATATTCTCGCCCCTAAAAAGTGGTATTTGTGTCCCTATTCTGAAGATACTGAAGGTGCATATTCAATATCTAGAATTCTATTACTGTAAATCATTTAAGTATAGCGGGAACAATAATATAGCGATATTAGCACTCCGCCCATAAGCGCTATTTTAAAATCCTGTCTTTATTAGATTGCCCAATGTACGTATTGAAGGGCAGAACAAAAGTCTAGTCATGGGGAGGCACGTGGATACTGCATACAGCCATGAACCACATCCTTCACAATCTGGCAGGGACTGGAGGTCACATACTTGACCCCTGCTCCCTAGTGAGCCGGGCTAACTGCAATTTTATGTGGGTGAAAATAACATTGGGGTTTTCCCACCGCTGTAACGCTATCCAGGGCAGTACCGTAATTGCGCTATATAATGTTCACGCCATGTTAAAGTGATTTACAGTATATACCTTTGCTAACTTTACAAGCTCAGCGCCACCATATCATAGATGTTCTGAGGTGATAAGGTCAACACCAGGGGCGTTTCCTTTGTTTACCTTTGCCATACCTTCTTCAACCTCTTAATTAGAGAAATGGTCTTGGAGGGAAATATCTTCATCCTATTCATTAGCCCACTATTTGACAGCTTTAGTTCCCATATGATGGTGTACCCAATCAGTTATTGTGCTTTCCTTTTGGTCACATAACTTGCTGAAGTGATCTTTCCAAACCTCTACTCTGTCTTAAATTTCATACATTACTGTCCTGGAATGAATGAATGAATGAGTGTTTCAAGGCAAGGGCAGAGCCTTCAGATACAAAGAGGACCATGGGATCTTTTAGATATATGGTATCAATATACAGATCCACACATTCCCCTTCTTTTATAAGGCGAGCAAGTTGTCCCACCTGCTTAGGGTTCCCTGGGAGGTGCCAACTTCTATTGCACACCATTGAGCACGTCAATAAGGGTTTACTGTACCGGCAATGTTTTGAAACACTATTGAGCTACACTGATGTGGTTCGTTGTCGCACAGGGAAACAATGACATTAATCAATGCATTTTCAGCATTCATTATTGATAAGCATATTCCCTTGTCAACAATATATTGTTTTCTAGTGCCGTCGTATAAATCCAGACAAAAGAACTGCGAGATGTTTGCATAGGTAATCAATGAGAATTCATTACGCTTGTCTGGTATTCAATCCATTATCAGTCATGTTTATATATTACTTTATGGGTATCAATGTAAGAGATATAAACCCTATCCAACTCCCTATTTTGAGAAAAAATGGGATAAACTTTTTCTTGATAGGACTCATGGTCTTAGCCAGCAGGGTGCCTGGGTGCTTTTTTGACACCCAAACCCTTATAAAGAACCCCTCAGGACACCCAACTTTTTTTGTGTGGAATTTCTAAAAATCTCAATCTAATGATCCCTTGGTCCTCTTTGGATCGGAAGGCTCTGCTCTCACTCTCCCTCTTTTTCTTCTTTCATCTAGAATAATAATGTTTTGTCATTTTTCTTCAACAATGTGAAAGGACCACTTTTTTGCTAATATTTTATGGAACTAAATGACCTTTTTGTGTCAATGTGCCTTTAAACACTTATTCATTCATTCATTTCCAAACCTCTATTACGTCTTTAATTTCATGCACTAATTTTCGGCACTGTTTTAATTGCTATTCAGCTACACCGATTTGTTTATTGTCACACAGGTAACCCAGTGACATTCAACAATGCACTTTCAACATTCATTATTCATAAACATATTCCCTTGTCAACATTTTATTGTTATCTAGTGCCTTAAATCATATAAATCCACTCATATGAAAGAACATATCGTCATGAATAAATCACTTGTGGCACATTGCCATTATTCAGTACAATATTTTTGATTACTTGGAGACCATCTGCCTATCCATGTACAGTAACTCAGTAAGGATGTTTTTATACATGCACAGATCATTTGAATACTTTAGTGCCAAGAAGCTGGTGTTTTGAGAGATGCAGGAGCTAAAGTACTTGGTGTTTGCAGTGCTTGTTGTGTACACCTCAAGGACTAGAGCAGCGCAGGTAAGAGGTCTTTTTTGTGTATTACTATGTTTGTTATGTTGACTTATAAAGTTTTGCATTATTTAATAGATTACATATTGTAATTATCAAGTGGGAAGCATAGCCGCCATGATGTTTTGAAAGCACGAACAACTGAAAAAACAAACTTCCCTCCAGAATATTCATAGAATACATATGTCAAATTCCAAGCAAACGTGCCAGAATTTGACAACCAAAAAGCATATTTGAAGCAACCACCTTTTGATTTGCAAGCTACACGGGTCATTGGTGAACTTGGCTTATTTTCTAACAAGTCGATATCCATGGGCGTTTTTACAACAAGGCACTGGCAGATATCGACTGAATTAAATGTTTGTATTGTACTCAGTGATGGTTAAACACAGTTGATATGATTATGAGGAAAATAATATAGTTTTAGAACATGTAAACATCTCAAAATGATCTTAGACCAAGGGTACTTTTGTGATGCTTTATGTATTCATCAGAAAATATTTTTAGGCTATAATTACTTTGTATAAGCAAAAATGGCAAATACAAAACTGGGTCCAAAAAAATTAACCCTAACAACTACCTTAAAGCAACGGAAATGGTTAAATCATGGCAAGCTAAATGAACATAGTGAGAAATATGAAAAACACTCAGAAGCCATTTTCCCAGATACCAATGCATGCGCAGTTCTTTCTTCTCTTCAAAAGTTGATTGGTTTTAGGAGTAGACAGTGGCTTGTCGCTATCTCTAACCACAGCATGCAACATAATCGCTTGCCCGTTGCAAATTGTAAGTGAACTCGACAAAAAACGGCAATCGGGCAAGCAGAACAAGACCCTAACTTGCCCCGCTTGGCAAGTAATGTTTTGGGCAGAGTCCTTCCAATGTAACTCACATTTTGTTAACAGAGTGGCGGGGCAAGTAATCTATAGTAGGGGCAGCTTCAACATGCCCCGCTCAGCAAGTAATTTTTTGGAACTTATATTGCACCCCGAACCACTGCCTTGGTTTGAAACTTTGAATCCAGCTTAGAGCATGTAATCTGTAACTTGGGGTTAGACAGTGGTTTGGCTGGAAAATCTGGTTTCCTCCAACACTTATAACCGAATGTTGATAACTTATTACAGAGAAAGTGACGATAGATGAAATTCTAAATTCAGCATGAACTTTCAGTAAAAACTTCAAGCGGTAGACATCTGCATAGAGAGTTTAGGGTGAGATCAAGATACCTATTTGAGGGACAAGCTCAGAGGTTGTGTTGTGTGCTCAATTCATAACATGGACTATTGGGTTTGAACCCTGGGTGTTTTAAAACTGAAATAAGGAAAACCTGGGTGAAATCAATGAAATGTTAAACCCAAGTTGTTTGACTAATCTAACTGTGACACTTGACACATTGCCTTGATTTGAGAGGAACGTAGCTTAGATATTCTGTGAAATCAATGGAGATATTTGTGAATTGTTAGGTTATTACTATTTTCTACCACTATGGGGCGGAAATACACATTGAAGAAATTCGATTCCCAATGGCCATTCCCAATGGGCATTTGGAATGATTTTATTACCATATTTGGTAAAGATTGCCATATATGGAACAATGCACCACGTTCGTTGCTTAGCAACGTGACCTAGAAATGCCAGGCACATGCTCAGGCACGCTTATTATATTTGAAACTTCCCCGATTATTTACCGTTTATTTATCTATGGGACGTGGCAGAAATAGGTTCTTGAACTTGTGTGCTAGTGTATGATATTTCTTACACTCAGGGACAGAATTTGAGGATGTGTCAACCTGTTCTATTATCCCCATTTCTAAGGTCGTGAAATTTGCACTGCACAGTCCCAACTATGTGTGCAAATCCTGTAGCCTATGTTAGTAAGTACATGTAAGCACCTTCGTTCTCTATAGGAGGGGGTTCATTAAACAGTTGGGTAAACCTAGGTCATTGGTTTTAAACAAAATTAAAGAGAAGTGACAATTTTAAGCAAGAAAATCAGCATTTCGAATTGTCCATTAGCTGTTGAAATGTTAGATGTGGGGATGTGTGGATCTGTGTATACCTCGCATCTAAAGATCTCTTGGTCCTCTTTGGATCGGAAGGCTCTGCTCTTACTCTCCCTCTTTTTCTTCTTTCATCTAGAATAATTATGTTTTGTCATTTTTCTTCAACAATGTGAAAGGACCACTTTTTTGCTAATATTTTATGGAACTAAATGACCTATTTGTGTCAATGTGCCTTTAAACACTTATTCATTCATTCATTTCCAAACCTCTATTACGTCTTTAATTTCATGCATTACATTTTCGGCACGTTTTAATTGCTATTCAGCTACACCGATTTGTTTATTGTCACACAGGTAACCAATGACATTTAACAATGCACTTTCAACATTCATTATTCATAAACATATTCCCTTGTCAACTATGAAAGAGATTTATCTCATTTGCTACTGCTGCGGTCCAGTTTGTTGCGAGTGTTTGAAGCGGTTTTGAGTTACAAAATAAACAATAGACAGTTGGAGAACATATCGTCATAAATCATATGTTCATCAGAAAAAATTGATTTTCATTACATTAATGACAATTATGATAAATTTTTGATTACTTGGAGACCATCTGCCTATCCATGTACAGTAAGGACATTTTTATACATGCACAGATCATTTGAATACTTTAGTGCCAAGAAGCTGGTGTTTTGAGAGATGCAGGAGCTAAAGTACTTGGTGTTACACCGATTTGTTTATTGTCACACAGGTAACCAATGACATTCAACAATGCACTTTCAACATTCATTATGACAGGTGACAATTTTAAGCAAGAAAATCAGCATTTGGAATTGTCCATTAGCTGTTGAAACCCCTCTGTACCTGTACTCTGTTAGGCGATGGTTACTTGATTTATTGGTTTAATACCGGATCCTTCCCAGACCAATTTTACAGGGTCGGGAGGGAGGTAATTGAAAATAATGTTGAGAAGGGAGGTAAGAAAAATGAAGTCTTTTTTTGGCAAGTGCTTAAATACATACTTAAAACCATATGTTTGAATATCAAAAGAATGATTTTTTAATAAGATGATGCATTTCCACAACACTGTATTGATTTGCTTTTGTAATGTTGTATTGCTCTGGTATTAATATTCTTGTAGTTTTATTACCATCCATGGAAAATTTATTGTAGGTTTGGAGTGCCTACTAACGGCTAGGCGGCAGAGCACAAAATAAAGTGGGGAGATTACATTAATTTTCCCATCAAGTCTATATCGCTTTGATCGGCAAATCTGCGAACCAATAAATCAAGTAACCGTTGCCTTACTGTTTTATATGTTTTAGAAAAAGTATGTGAATACTGGTGCGTTTACCCTGACGGAACCAATTGTCTCCACGTCTAAACGGTCAGCTATTGAATGTTCTACATACTGCCTGCAGAAAAAGTGCCTTTCCTTCGTCTATGGTGGAAATGAGCCTAATGAGACAAAGCTGTGTGAAATCTTCATGGAACCATTGATGCTTGACCACAATGGCCCCATAAACCGACCTGGAGCCAAGCACATGAAGATGGTTGGCGAGGTGAAACGTTTTTTTATCTTTGCAATTTAACTTTAATTATTTTCAAAAATAAATAGCAAAAAAATACAGCTAAAATAGCTATGATTTTTCACCTCATCATTAGAACTTTAGCAAAACTTATAGGAGAAACCTAGAAGAACTGTAAATCTTTAAAATGTGCAGTAGTAATGTTCCATCAAGGTTTCTCTTTACATGTTCGAGTAACCCACCAGTACCTTTACCCCTTTGCTACTATTTCAGTCTAGATACAGAAAAATTGCACCTGAAACTATTGTATCATCTTCCCCAAACGTCTTAATATGACCTATATATATACATAGGTATGGACCTAATGGGTTGAGACAAAAAGTAAGTTCATCTATACACAACTTAGTGCTCCAAAGAGGTTTGCCAAGTTTGGATGGCAAATTCCAGTGATTTGTCACAAAAAAAAAGCGGTTGCCAAACTCCAGTCCGACAGACTATATAGCAACGGAGATTTTCTTCAGACCTGACGCCGACCAAACGGCAATTATTTCTCATTTGTATTTGCAACATATCAACCTAAATCCATCTTAATTACTTTCTGCCATCTTTATTTCCATATGTACACCATGTTGGCAGACTATAATAATAGTGTCTTAAACGCCAAAAAAAAGAATTCAGGCGGCAGTGAAAGAGAGATTCATGTCCGCCATTTGTTTTCTGTTGCTAAGGGCCAAAACGAGGCTGTGACCTGTAAACCTGCAATCTACCACAGCAGCGATACCGTCTTCTGCTGGATTGCTACACGACTAGTATCTCTGCCACCACACACTTAATCACTCGGCACGTTTTTGAAATTCCGTTCTGTTTCATGGTACGATTTCAAAATTATACCAAATATGCAGCTTGCATGCATTATTCGCCATTCAGTTATTTGTAATTGCGCAAACTACGATATTTATGACATTTCGGGTGTAATGCCTTGGTACCATTTGCGATAGCTCATTAGAAAATGCGCTGAAAAATCCTGAATTGACCAATCAGTCAGTCAGCCATCCAGTACTTGTGCACTGAGTGAAAGAGGTCAGTGCTATGTCATTGTTGATTGTAAATATGACCATGTGCAGTGCGTCCATGAGCTCATGAGTCAGTAGGTATACTACTATACTATTGCATGACCCACTCTAGACCTATTACACTGCTGGCTCTTAGAAGGTATTAACAGGCCAGTGGGTCAGTACATGAGACAAGCAACTTTCTCTGTGGGATATCTGACAAGGAACCCTTTGACCTTAAGGATGTGGGCTGGCTTAATGGGCAATTATACCGACTAACAATTCGGTGTAAAGTCTCCAGCCGATTAATTGGTTACTGTTAACTGACTCTCGACTACAGTCGATCATCGTTCCATCACGTATACAAATATATATACACATATATGCATATATATATATATATATATATATAAATATATATATATATATATATATATATATATATATATATATATATATATATATATATATATATATATATATATATATATATATGTTGCAGCCCAACTTCCGATCCAGCCCATCTTAAGATGGGCCAAGCCCAACTTCCGATCGCAAGTTGGGCTGGATTTAGCTGGCCCATCTTAAGATGGGCTGCCCAACTTCCGATGACCCAGATTACCGTTACTGCCCAGCCCAACTTCCGATTGCAATGATGATTTTTTTATGAACTATTAATTAATCTAGAAGTTGTTGTTTCATTGCCTTCCTATAAATAGCTGTTTGTTGAATAAAATGTGAGATTCTTGATGTGAATTTCTTACAACTTATTGTTAGTCATTTGTATACATAATTCTGAACTTGAATATTATGGATTGTTCCTAAATTTCAATAGCAAATGGTTAAAGATTATGTCCCTTTGAAAAGAAAGAAAATACAAAACAAAGAAATACTTTTTGAAACACAACATGTTTTTTCACCTGTATAGTGCTTCCCAACCGTTGCGCTGGATTTCAGTATAACTGTTAAATCAGCATTCCTTGATGAAAGGGCTTCAGGTATATACTTGAATACAAGCAATATTCATTCCCAAGCCATGCCAAATACCAATTAGTTTAGTGACTAAGAGTGTTAATTTCAATCACAAGTTAGGTTATCTAAGTTGGGATTACATGGATCATCTGTTGTTATTCATCATCCTGAGTGATGCTAATGACTTTGTCTCTGTTCATATCTCTACCCAAGTTTTAGAATATAAATTAAACTAAGTGATGAATATTTCACTCTTCTTCCTTGTAAAGTACCAAAAAGTCACCTTCCTCAATTGCTTCATCCAAAGTATAAAGTTTGGCAAATCCAGCCATTATATCTGAATCTAACTTAATTTGTATTTGCCAAATCTAAGGAATGTGTTGGTTGAGTACAAGCTCTAGTGTAACCTGCTTAAACCTAAATATCTCATATTAAATACAACTTGAACTAATTATAATACTATTCACTTGTAACTATTTCACCTCACCTAAATATTGTAGATACTAAAAGAAGAGGCCCCCTTCTGATGTCTAAAATTGGAATTACTTTTTTGTCACTTTATGTACCATATTACAGCTTTTTTTGGCACACACGAGATAATATCATTATGTCAAAGATTTAAAAGGGGTTTTAGAATACTTTAAAATATTGAAATAAAGTTCTAAAAGATAAGATGAAAAAGGTTTCACTTTTTCCTCTTTGAATCACTACAAAATACCATCGCCATTGCTTCATTCAAAGAGTAAATAATTATCTATCTAGCTTATGTAATGTAGGAGCAGAAAACCCATGAATAACCAAAGAAAATCTCATTGGTAAAGTTATTAACTTTACTTTGAATTAGATAAACTCAGAATATCCTTAATGTTACATTAATGGTTCTTTAGTTTGTTATCAGCTAAGATATGTGGACTAAATGAGCTAGCAAAAACCTGACTATTTCATAATTCTATCTTCTGGCTACTAGCAGCAATAATGATTTGTGTAATTTAGTAATTCTAGCTATCCATTTCTATTAAATTCTGGTACTAGTAAAACCTTGTAATATAATGAGGATGACCTATGAAAATTGAATTAAGAATTTCAAGTCTATAATATGTAGTTTCTTATGAATATTCATGAAGGAGTACATCCTGGTACTTAGTGATCGGAAGTTGGGCCAAGCCCATCTTAAGATGGACCAGCCCAACTTCAAATGATCTACATCCTGGTATCTAGAGATCGGAAGTTGGGCCAAGCCCATCTTAAGATGGGCCAGCCCAACTTCAAATGACCTACATCCTGGTATCTAAAGATCGGAAGTTGGGCCAAGCCCATCTTAAGGTGGGCTAGGGGTCATCGCAAGTTGGGCCAAGCCCATCTTAAGATGGGCTACCCAACTTCCGATCGTAAGTTGGGCCAAGCCCATCTTAAGATGGGCTAGGATCGGAAGTTGGGCTGCAACATATATATAATATATATACTAGTATCTATATATTAATAGCCAGTTGCAAATTTTGTGACCGTATCTCCTCCGTAACGGCTGCAAGCCTGATGCTGTGGCTTTGCATGCCGATTGGTTGGGGGCTGAAGTTTTGCGATAGCTAGGTTTGAAGTTAAGATAACTTATACGAATGTTTTTGTGAATTTTTTTTTGTTTTGAATGAAGAGCTAAACTAAACTTGAGCAGATTGTTTCAACATTTTGGATTGTGCAACAATCAGAATGTTATAGAACAATAAGATTTACTATTGTTGGAAACATGTGCTTGTGTGACACTCCCATTGTTGAGGGAGGAGGTTATAATGCTAAATAACCTCCTCCCACAACAATGGGAGCGTCACACATGCACATGCTTCCAGCAATAGGAAATCCTATTGTTATATGATGTTCTGATTGTTGCACTGTCCAGAATGTTACAACAACAGGTTAGTTTCAATCTTCATTTAAAGCAAAAAACATGTTTGTAAGCCTTGTGATATAATGGGAATTGATCATGGGAGGTAGGTGATTATGGCAATACCAGTGCCCGGCCCAGTCAGCAGCCAGAACATAGGGCAAGATTTTGGCTGCTGACTGGGCTGGGCACTCAGGTGTTGCAACACTCATCTACATCCCGTGATCAATTCCAACAATATACCATTGCTACCACCTTAGTCACAAAACATCATATAAACTGCATTCATACATTACTGGGCTTAAGACATCAATACTTATATATCTAGAAAGTCTGTAACATGTTCTATTCAGATATATCTAAGTCGTAATTTTAGGCCAAGTAATTACGGAGGAACAGGGAGTTTTATCTTAATCTATATATTTCTGGGAGGAATCATCAAATGAAAATGCCATGAACAGACGTTCTGATTTCCAGAGATTCTCTGCAAAATATGCCTGTTTTAATTTGATGAAGTCTCACTTATCACTGGGCCTAAGACAACAAATCTTTAAATATTTAGAAAGACGGTTATATATTCTTTTAAATATATTAAAATTGTAAATGTGGGTACTGAAAACATGACATCGTTAGAAAGAGCATAAAGAGCTCTTCCCTTGGCATCTATTGTAAGCTGTTCTTATCTCATAAAACTGGAATGCTGTGTATAAGCCTGTGTTGTGCACGGTTTGCAGCTAGTATATAATATAAATATGTTGTTCATATATATATATATATATATATATATATATATATATATATATATATATATATATATATATATATATATATATATATAAATATATATATATATGTACATATATATGTATATATATATATATATATATATATATATATATGCATATACACACATATATATTTATATATATATATATATATATATATATATATATATAAATATATTGGTGAGTGTTTGTGCATGTAAACATTTATATGTGTTTTCCAGGTCCTTGATGTTGCCCAGTGTCAGCATCACCTGGTGAGCGGTGGCACATACAATATTCAGAACTCTGCTATAACAGAGAGTTCGCCTTCTACAACTTGCCAATGTTACAGTACAAACCGTGCACGTCTCGACACACCTCACCAGGGCTCTGGCTGTCCTGTACATCCATACTACTTGGCAGGTGGATGGGCACCAGAAAAATCCCTGGGCATGTGGTGGATTCAGGCTGACTTTGGTAGGTTATTGACCAAAACGAGTGTAGTATATATATATAAGTATATACATATACATCTATATCTATATATATGTATATATATATAAATATATATATATATATATATATATATATATATATATATATATATATATATATATATATATATATATATATGTAAAGGCTGTAATAGTATTAATATGTTTAGCAGTCTATGGTAACCCATTGTTGCAGTAGTAAGATAAAAACAGTTTTTTTGTGAGAATTTCAAAGCAAAAAGCACCTTTATTTCATCATTAAGATGCTTACACTAGATTACTTATGATTATTTGTGAACCTTTAAATAGCACCATTTAAATATTATGAACACGCAACATAATCTGGTACACCATTACTTCATGAAGTTTCCAAATCTCAATATGCATACTTTCAACTTAATCACCTGTTAAAAAGTTCAGATTATAACTAATGATCATTCACCCCAATAGCCCTTAGAACCATTCAAATATAGTAAATTCACAACATACCCGAACACAATTTGACTCCATAAAGTCTTAAGATCTTTTTCACACAACCTTCTACATAATCTCCTTTTATTTAACAGTTTAATAAATTTACCCAATAATATATAGTAAGGTACCAACAGATGCTGGCACAATGTGACATCATGAAAAGGCTTCAAATCTCTTTAACATCTGAAGTCTCATCAAAAATGACAGAGAAATTATAGGATGTCCAGTTGGACAGGGGGGAGAGAGAGACAGTAGGTTAAACATAGCAGGCTTTGCTGGTTTTTAGAAACTGGGATGCTTTCTTGCAATACAACACAATCATTCCAGCCAATTTTACACATTTGAAATGTTTCATGCATCAAAACTTGAAATGAGTCCCTTCACTACATTTGGCACCCTAAGCAAGTTGCAGAGCCTTAAGTATTCTGTTGTACTTCTCTCGCTTTAGCGGATATGCTGGGTTTCTGACTCTCATGGAGTTGATCAATGTAGGTGTTAAGAAGTTGCTGAAACTCTGTTTTTGTTTCATGATGCACAAGTTACTGGTCATACCAGATTGATTCAGGGGAGATTTTAAATCGATACCAAATCAGATAAACAACCCAAATACAATTGAGAAAAACAACTTCAAATAAGTTGCAATAAACCAAAACTAGAAAGGTTGATTGAGATAGTTAGTCTGCTAATTAACCTGAAGCTGTTTTATTACAGAGCAATCAATCATCTAAATTAGGTACTCAATACCTGTCAGTGGATCGCAGTTTCTAGCGATAGAAACTGCGTTCGCAGTTTCTACCAGCATTTAAGCTTGGTAGAGACTGCGATCGCAGTTTCTACCGGTAGAAACAGCGATCGCCGTTTCTACTGGTAGGATCGCCGATGGCAGATTACTAGTATTGTTTCAATTATGAATTTGCAATTGATGATAATTGGCAAAGGTGACACCTAGCGACAAAAAATAGAAGTAAATGGCCACCAAGTTGTCTGCTTTCTTGCTATGAAAATAAGCTCCAAAAACACTTCAAAACGAAGTTAGAGTGGATGCTAATAGCAAGCTATTGTCATAGACTATCACTTATTTCTGCACGCTAGACCTCTAGTACCCAATTAGCGAAAAAAGTGCGAAGAACTCATTATGATCGATAATCAATCGGGTATTTGCAACTGATTATCGATCATGAAATTGCAATTGATTCCAAACCCTTTATATAAATCTTGTAAATGTTTGCGGGGAAAATTCTAAGAGGGGTTCAGTCATGTGAAAAATGATAGGGTATGTCTGTGCCTGGATGTAGACAGTCATCATCTTATTGCAGGTGTGAAACGATGGATCACTGGAATTATCACACAAGGAAGAGCTAGCCCTAGTTATTCACAGTGGACTACCACATATAAAGTGATGTACGGCAAGCGGACAGACCACATCACGTTCTATCGTGATGTCCCAGGAGTAGATAAGGTGAATGTATACTCTCTCTCCCCCCTGTCTCTCTCCCCTCTGTCTGTCTCTCTCTCCTCTGTCTGTCTCTCTCTCTCTCCCCCTGTCTCTCTCTCCTCTGTCTCTCTCTGTCCGCCCCTATCTCTCTCCCCCCTGTCTCTCTCTCTCCCCCTGTCTCTCTCTCTCCTCTGTCTGTCTCTCTCTCCTCTGTCTGTCTCTCTCTCCTCTGTCTGTCTCTCTCTCTCCTGTCTGTCTCTCTCTCCTCTGTCTGTCTCTCTCTCTCCCCCTGTCTCTCTCTCTCCTCTGTCTGTCTCTCTCTCTCCCCCCTGTCTCTCTGTCCGCCCCTATCTCTCTCCCCCCTGTCTCTCTCTCTGTCCGCCCCTATCTCTTTCCCCATGTCTCTCTCCCCCCCCCCCCTGTCTCTCTCTCCTCCGCCCCCTCTCTCTCTCTTCTCCGTCTATCTCTCCCCCCCCCCCAGTCTCTCTCTCTGTCCGCCCCTATCTCTCCCCCGTCTCTCCCTCTCTCCCCCCCCTGTCTCTATCTCTCTCTCTCTCCCTCGTCTATGTATACTCAGTGTGAATATCATTTATCATTTGTTCCAATCATTTTTAAAACACTTATTTAATGTATATGAATTATCATGAGGAAGCATGGCTTCTAGGTGAGCGATGCTGACAGTGCATGGGAATTTACCCACAACAATGCATGTATAGTAATGCACATGAATCATTTCAGGTTTCATCCAATAACAGCGGTTTTATTATATGGCGTCACTGCCGACCAATCAAATCGGTCGTTGCTTAGACTACATACAAAACCAAAAGCAGTCTGCATATGGCAATATTCAAACTTTAGGGGTCCCTGTAAGGATTTCTAGGTTCGTCACCCTCATTCAATTGCATGATTGCGAGCTTCGCTAAAGGTCAACTGTGAATTCATCATTTCGGAAGATAAAATATCTCACATGGATAACATTCCAAAAGAGTCAATCTATCCTTCAAACCCTGTAATTCATTAACCCATTCATGACTGAGAGAGTTAAAAAGAACTATTTGGTGACGTTTCAAGTATTTAAAGGATATATACTACTAAGAGCTCATTCGCCTTACCTAATTTACAAGTTTATGTTTATTTCCAAATTTCATTGCAACAATAAAGATCTTCGCCTATATAATATTATGCTATTTATTACATATATCAAGAGTGTATTGCCCATAGACCAGATTGTTATTACCCTAAATATCAAGATGGTACACATAATTGGTGGATGAAACGAAACATGTACATGGTTGGTTAGTGATTTGGATTTACTATTTTTTCAACTGGTCGTAGTACGGCATAATGGAAACCTGTTTATATGATTTATTATTCATATATTATATATATATATATATATATATATATATATATATATATATATATATATATATATATATAGATATATATATATAGATATATATATATATATATATATATATATATATATATATTTATATATTTATGTATGAGGGCTTGACATTAAGAACATTCCCGTCGTCCCGGACAAGTGATATGAACCGCCGGACAAGTATTACTGTTTAGTTACTGTTCCGGCTGACCAGTGGAATTATCAGACGCATAATACGTTGGGTGGTCACGCCACGGGTTGAGTAAGAAGTTCATTGTTGAAGAAAATTGACTCCGATCTACAGGTAATCTATTCATCAGGGGCTGCTTGGCGACCCACACCCAATTCAGGCTATGAAAATTTGGGAACCTATAACCCGGCAGCCCTCCTCAGTTTCTAGCTGAAGCTTGACCCCTAGTGAGGCTGGGCAAGTAAAACTTAGCCCGGGCAAGTGAAAGTATCATGGCACTTGCCTGCAGGGCAAGTGCCTCAAAAAGTTAATGTCAAGGCCTCTGTGTGTATATATATATATATATATATATATATATATATATATATATATATATATATATATATATATATATATATATATATATATATATATATATATATACATATAATATATATATATATATATATATATATTAGTGCTGGGAATCGTGGAAATTTTGCCGCTCGATTGCTCGGCAAGATTGCCAAACGATTAATCGATTATAATCGATTATTTGGTAGTTCACCTGATACGCAATAGCGACAAAACTATGCATTCATAAAAACTAAAACATTCTTGCTCTACGCATCAATTTCATCCAGAAATAAAGTATCAATGTAGTGCATACAATAAAACGGAATCATATAAACAATGTTACTTACCAATTCCGCTGGTTCTGAGAGATTATACACTGTAATCCACTCCAGAAGTGAGTTACAGTGTATCCTGCCGATCGAACGTATCATTTAAGATGGCGGCCGTCTGGTCGTGTTTATTTTCATTATCGCTCGGCAAAGATCGAGCGATGGAAGGCAAGTTCGATTGATCGGAACTCGGCCCAAAGCGAGCCGAGCAATCGAGTTTGCGATCAATCGTCCCACCACTAATATATATATATATATATATATATATATATATGTATATATACATATATATATATATATATATATATATATATATATATATATATATATATATATATATATATATATATATATATATATATATATATATATATATAAACAGGTGTACTTGGATATGACGGACTCAATGGAACCAGGGAAATTGGTCCGTCATATGCAAAGTCTGTCGTATACATATGAAAAATACTTGATATGCATCGGACTGGGACCAAGCATATCATCCGTCATATGTAAAAATCTGTTGTACTTTGGTCCGTCACATCCAAGTTCACCTGTATATATATATATATATATATATATATATATATATATATATATATATATATATATATATATATATATATATATATATGTATATATATATATATATGTATATATATATATATATAATATACTCATTTATTTATTTATGTATATAAATATATATTTCACCTGTATATATATATATATATATATTTATATATATATATATATATATATATATATATATATATATATATATATATATATATATATATATATATATATATATACTTATTTATTTATTCTTAAATATTCTTTGACATGTTATCCATGGGTGTTTGTATAAGCAGGCACTAGCAGACGTCTGGTTGACTGGTGCAGGAATTAAATGTCTGTACTGTAGATCTAAAAGGCTATAATCACAACTTTTAAAACGACCCTTACGACAGATCTTGTTCATACTTCTCAGATAAGCATCATGTTTGGACAAGCATATATGTAACGTACCACCATGTCAAATATTTTGTTCTAGGTGTGGTACCACACGAATAGTAGTATCTTATTACAGACATCCACTGCTCCCTTTTTTGAGTCATCTACTAATCAAGCCTTTTCCAAGACCTGTTTGACAAGAACTCTGTATTATTTCAGATTTTTGTGGGAAACAACAACAAAAATTCGAAAGTGACCAATACGTTCAAGAATCCAATCCAAGCTAGATATGTGCGCATCAAGCCAGAGACCTATAACACCAATCCATCTCTCCGTTTTGACGTCAAGGGCTGCCCAATAGAGAATTGAACACATGGTTATGCAATGTGTCGGGCATGGTCGCAGAGGGGAAACCATGTATCAGGAATTAACACTACCATAAATTCACGGCAATATCGGCCACCCTGGGAATATCGGCCACCATAGTTATTTTACAAAATAATTACTGGGGAATCTCGGCCACCCTCAATCTATCTGCGGTCACATTACACCAAATATCGGTCACCCTTTTAATCACGCCGATATATCCCAATGGATCCCCTACCTAGTCATGTCTTTATGTGGTGTACAATCAGTGATAGCCTTCTTCCAAGGCTTCAAACATAAATGGTCATCACGGTGAATCTGATTGTTTACTGCGAATTCGATTTCGAAATACATTTGCCATAGACATTGCACATATTCGCTCTCAAGTATCTTTCAAACAAAAGGCTTCATAAATTATTTTCAACTTGATATGTTTAAATAAAGCTGCTTCCCAGCTTTAAGAAAATGTAGAATTTATTGAAAACCAACCACGAAAAGTATTTATGAGTGTGTAAAGTGCAGCGAGAAGGCTGCAAAATTAGACCTATATTTCAAAATGCCGGCTCTAAAAAAGTGCGAAGGAAATCACTTCACACTTTTATTAAAACGATTGTGAAACAAACAAAACAAATATATTTTGAAAAATAAATATCATATTCTGATTTCCTGACATCCATCTTATGTTACTATTAACTTCATTGAATTTAGGATGTCAGGGATGTCAGGGAATATCTAACGTAAACGTGCAAAACAATGCAACAAAAATAATTAGAAAATGGTTTTCAAATCATTAAATCCATGATAAATAATACATGCCATTCTAGCATGTGTTATAACTTATTTTAGGCAAGCAACGGATTATGTCGGGCAAGTAGAAATCATTACCTACTTGCCCAGCATGGTAAGTTAGTTCAGAAACTTATGGCGGTGCCTGTTTCTATGAGTATGAGTAGTGATGTCATTGATATGAAATTTTATCGATTCGATTAATCGATAAATTTTTAGATTCGATTTGATTCAATTCGATACGTTGTAACGTACTCGTTGGGCACAATTAATTACCTAGTATATTGCTCAACATAAAAAACATTCTTGCCTTTTTAATTCATTCATCAAACAGCAAATCAATGAATCAATTCTCTATCTATTCATTCATCAATTATTATAATCAATCATGATTTATTTTAATTTATCTTTATTTCATTTGAATACACACATTACTTAATTTAATTTGTTTATCAATTTATTTTATACTTGATTTATTCTTTTATACCTATTACAATTCATTCTACAATGAATTGAATTCATTTTGAGGCTGTTATGTGTATCAATTTCACCCATAGCCACATTGTATGTCTATATTGACATTCGTTTCATTTGCTCATTTGAGACACGAACGTTCGAAACATTTGTATCTCGAATACTGCGCACATGATGAGCAGTACGTTTAGGGAACGTTTCAGTCATTGTTATTCTGAACGTACTGCGAATTCTATGTGCGCAGTAAAATATAATGGCGGCCGTTTGTTTTGGTGAGCGAATCGGTCTACCGCTCATAATTTTGCGTGTACTTATGGCTGAGAGACATAGTACACGGTACTGTCGATTCTGTCGCATCCATACGGTAGCCTTATCGATGCGACTATCGACAGGGTCTTACTTAGCGGCGCTTCGACTTGGCGACTATCGATGACATCCCTAGGTATGAGTGCACGATATCAAGTAAGCTAGAGCGTGTATGCTTATCATTTCATTTTTGCTACTCTCATTTCATACTCTCCTTAATAAGAGTATGAGTACACCTTTTCCATGCCTGTGCTGATTATATATGTATGTAGTGCATGACACTGTTGATATAGGCTATGTTCAGCTTTAGGATGGGTTACTGGTTACAAATCTCACAACTCGCGTATACAGCTGAATTCCATCCTTAGAAAGGGTGGGAGTACATAGCCTAGCTGTTTGTATAGAATACACATGTATGTTAACTATCTTAACTAATCACCCTAGATAGGGATTAGAGTACATAGTATTAACTAGTTCCGTACCTGTCAACTCTACTGATTTGAGCAGTACTGATTAAGCACCTGATCTGAAGAAATCTACTGATTAGCTACTGATTATTCTGACTTTGAAAAATTCTCCATCTGTTTTCTTAGCAAGTAGATCAGTCTACTCCCTTCTATCCAACCTGACCCAATCACTGTGCAGTAATTTATTCCTATCAGCAGGTATTCATAGCTAATCCCTTACTAAATGGAATTATCATGCAGCCATGTGTAGTTTTATGGGATTAAAGGGGAACTAAAGGCTCACATACATATTAGCTTATATGAAAGTAATACACTTCAAGAATAGGATGCTGTCCTCCTTTTTCTCTTAGTGATCCCATGAGGGGAGAATTTTGTGTGTTGCCAGCAGCCTCAGCCAGCCCCTGGTAGCCGCCATGTTTTTCAACTGCTATCAGCTGTGACTCAAATGGGTGGCAGCCCACTTCATGTCCCCTAGCTCTGAGCAGTGTATCCTGGACTGTAGTGCTCTACACACCAACTCTCTTCGAAAGTTGCATAACAACTTGTATGAGTATCAAACAGGTAAATGGTAAAATCATGAGCAGCAATTGGCTGTGCAAAAAGACAGGGTAGTAGAATTATATTTCATATATTTCCTGTTGTTAAATTCAGACAAAAACAGTGGCTAGCATCACTGAATTCCTGTCCTGAAGCATGTTAATTTTAATGTTCAGACCACTTCGCTGATGCGTTTTATACCAGGAATCATAAATGCAGTCAGAATTACTCAACAGGATGGTGCTGTGCCATTCAGTGTTTTTGTTTTCAACCCTTCTGTATCAACTGCTACAAAGCAAGCACAGAGAGACAGCTAACAGTTAAGTTTATTAGCATACAATACTAGGTACCTAAACATGGTCATCATTAATCTGTACAAGTGAAAATAGACTTTAGGATTGTATTGGTTGTCTTACAACTTGGGTTTTGATTAATATCTAGGTCCCTTTGGCAACAACAAAAGGAAGTAACAACTCCTTAAAGGAAAAGGATAAACAAAGGGTTAATTATAACCTTGTGGCATTACACATCTAGATCCCAGGACACAGAAGTTAGTAAATGCAGGAAATAGCTATCAGTACTTGAAACATCAATCATTTCCTTTAGTATTTGTGTAGGTTACATGAAAGAAAACAGTTTTTGTAGAACAGCTAGCTTCAAGTAAAATCAAATGTCACTGAAAATCTGGATGATTGGTGATGTACATACTAGTATTGTTTTTATTCAACCCTTCCTTCATAGTCACACAGGTATCCAATGTATTTGCATATGACAGATGTTGAGCTATGTTCATGAATTTTCAAATAATCTTATGATTTTCTGTCCCACAAGACCCCTTTTATAAGTAATCCTGACTGTAGTTTGTGATTCCTTACATAATACGCATCAGGGAAGTGGTCTGAACATAGAACTGCATACTTCAAGACAGGTGGATTTACAAGTTTCAGTGACTGCTAGCCACTGTTTTTGTCAGAATTTACCAATAGGAAATATATGAAAAATAACTGTACCACCGTCTTTTTGTACAGCCAATTGCTGCTCATGATTTTACCATTTACCTGTTTGATACTCATACAAGTTGTTATGCAACTTTCGAAGAGAGTTGGTGTGTGGAGCACTACAGTCTCTTATACACTGCTCAGAGCTAGGGGACATGAAGTGGGCTGCCACCCATTTGAGTCACAGCTGATAGCAGTTGAAAAACATGGCGGCTACCAGGGGCTGCTAGGGGCTGGCTGAGGCTGCTGGCAATACACAAAATTCTCCTCTCATGGGATCACTAAGAGAAAAATGAGGACAGCATCCTATTCTTGAAGTGTATTACTTTCATATAAGCTAATATGTATGTGAGCCTTTAGTTCCCCTAAAGGTGCAATTATGGGCTAGCATTATCAGAAAGCATCTCATGAAAAATCTACAATGACTGACAAGGAAAAAAGATAGGTATCTGTGTACATTTAATGACAAAATCATTCTAGAATATTCCTAAGTTAGGAGGAGCAAAAAGGGTGATTCTTTTGCTTACTGTGTGACATGTAGTGTGGATATATCTGTATGAAATAAAGGATAATCACCAAAATACTTCCTGACCAAAATGCTGAAATCTGAACCAAACTATTAACTATATATACAAATACCTTGTCCATTAATGCTTAATTTTAGTTATTCTTAAATGTATCATAGATCCAGACCATTTTACAAGAAGTATCATAGATCCAGACCATTTTACAAGAAGATATCCAGACATGAATGGGTTAAGGAGTTGACCTTTTTACACTATTTTGAGGAATCAGTAGTTCTAAGAGTTCAGTAAAGTTATCCAACATCATACAAGTTCATATTTACTAATTTAAGATAGAGCAACTGATTGATAATGTTATGTTTAGATTACTGTAAACCTTATTGTCCAAGTTGAAAGAATAGCCAAATCAGAGTAACCAGTTTTCAGTCTTCAAAAAATGTATTTCTTATGATGTGCTGAAAATAAAAGTATTTGATCTTTGAAGTATCCATTATGTGAGTGTTGTTATGACATTTTCAGTTCAAATGATATCTCTGTGTGTTTTTCATAACTGTGAATATATCATCATACTGCAATTGTGATCTGCTACACGAAATAATATTATTTCACTGACATATTTCTAGGTTATCAAATCGCCCACTCTTGTGAAATACAATTGCCCACTCCTAAGGTAAACTAAATACCTGAGCCCTGGTGGCCAGGCTTGGAACTAAATATAATGCTGCGAAAGAGGCCACGAAAGTGAACCGCCATTTTTTTATGTGCTGCCTCGCTCTCGTGGGATTTTATAGAGATTGGAATAACTAATAAGCAACTTATAAACAATTTAAGACGTTAAGATTTGTGAAGTTTGAGACTTATTTTAGATTATAAACGATCATTTCTAGTGTCCCTATCTACGCCAAAACACGCTAGTCCCGCACCCTGAAGTTCGCTGATATATGTGACTAAAGTAGATGTCTCTGCCAATATATAGCGTGGACAGCGCCATTTTGAATGTTAGAGTATAATTCATATTAACCAATTTCTGCAACAGTGTTCCCTCTTCCACCAACTTCCAACATTTTATATTACAACTGTACAATGACATTATTTTTTGACATTTTTTGACGAATCATTTGAACTGTAAAAAAAGTTCTAAGTGATAGATAGACCCCAAGGAAGCTGTGGTGTATGGGATATACCCAAGGTGTTACGAGGCGAAGCCGAGTAACCCCAAGGGTATCCCATACACCACAGCTTCCGAGGAGTCTATGTGGCTTGTACCACAGTTGACTGCCTTCCACCAATCACAGGCCGAGAAAAGTATACCCTTGGGCAACACCTTTGGGTTTAGGCAGCTTAGAGAACAAAGGTTTGAAAAGTGTGGGTTATGTCCTATAACCCTACACTTTTCGAGGCCTCTGATTGGTGGAAGGCAAGCAACTGTGGTACAAACCTTATTATACCCCAGAAAGTTATAGAATCTCGTTGATATTGTGTAGAAGAATTAGATTTTAAGTCTGTGCATACGCAATCTCTCCAGTAGGAAAAGGGGTTTCTTGATAGCAAAACTATTGAAACTAGCCATGGCACTTGGTCATTGCGCATCAAATGATGGGTTGCTCTCACCACTTCCAACCCAGGTTCTTCCGGGACGTACCAGAATTCAATTGTATGGATAGACAATTCTGGTATACATTTTAATTGCAGAATTGTTACTACAATTCTGGGACTTACCAGAATTGGCCGTAAATTATCTTCTGCTGCTGGCTGAATGTAGTCGCTAATTAAAGGATTATAGGTCAAAATCGCCGATCCGAAAATCACCGACTACCTGAAAGGCCGATCGCAAAAACGGCCGATGACTCATTGGGCCCTCCTGAAATAAACCTTCATATTCCCCTAATTCAGTAATTGAACTTTACATTCTCCACATGTCAAGTGTCATAAACATTCTTATTAAGTATTCTGTGTTTCGAATCGAAAGGACAGGGATAATAAACATGCATTAATTGTAACTTAAACCCATGTTAGGTAGAGAAAATCTATAGACCCCCCAGGTGGCATCCCAGGTTAGTGATATATTAAATAAGCTTACCTTTTGTCCTGTTCCAGATGACTGGGTTAGGCTTGAAGAACATTGTCAGATTGAGTCTCTTGTTTTGAAAATGTGAACACCATGAATCGCATTCGCTAATGCCACTATTTGCCCATGCCTGACAAACACACTAGGGTGTATACATTACATACTCAAAAGGCAAATTAAGTGACTAATATGTTGACTCCGTTGTTTGGGCTTATTTATGGCAACTGATACTCATGACCCCTGTTACTCAGCTTACTGTGGCTACAGACTGGCCGCCGCCGGAGCACTATCTGACTATGTCAATATACTCAATTATCGCTCAAAGTATGCCTATGCTAAGAGACAGGAGTGTGATCCCTTATCTCTCCCAAGAGGGTTTTAAACTGAAATTGCCGGCAAAGCAGTGTGGCGATCTTATCTTTAATGTGCTCTCTTGGGGATCGAACCACTCCACATGTAAACAACAGGCCTTCTCATGCTTTTACGGCAGCTAGCAGGGTGGGTGGTTTGGGAGCAGCCGCCATTTGGTGATAACCTCTCATTTCCTCCCCGTCTTTGAGAGTTACGTTTTGGCTAGGGTAGCCCGCCTTTTATGGGGTTTTAGGAGGAGTACCCGTCAACCATTACATCGTAATTTAACCACTCTGCCTGCCAAAATGGCGGGTGGACGGGTCTCTGAAATAGCCGTTGGTTTCGATATATGTTTTTGTTTAAATCTGAATGTTAATTCTAGACGTAATTACGCCACAAAGCTAAGACATCCTAAAGTTAGAGTGGCTAGCTACGCCGACTTTTCTTCTTGAAATATATTTTTTTAAGTCCAAAATCCGTCTAATGATAAATGACATCACTTAAAACCAATCCAAAACTTTTTTATCACTTTCCACACTCGTATACACGGACACTAAGCCTAATTGATTTCCAATAAATAGGGCCCTTTTAAGCAGCGGCCTTTTTGCGAACGGCGATTTTGTGAATGGCGATTTGGAATTGGCGATTTTGACCATATACCAATTAAAGACTTTGCCGCTAATTTTCATTTATATTATATATATTATTATTATACTCATTTCATCTCAAACTATCCAACGCATTATGGCAAAGTACTTTCAAGACTACACTTAGAATGCCAGAATTGTTCTGACAATTCTGGTACGTTCTAAAATTGTTAGCAGGGAACAATTCTGGTACGTACCAGAATTGCAAAATTATCTGAACAATTCTGGTACGTACCAGAATTGAGGTCGTATAGTACAAGATGACCCAAAAAATGACATCATGGTACAAAGAAATCCCGTAACCTCTGTAACTGATTACAAATTCATAACTTAGATGCCGGGCTTCGATGTTCACGGAACTGTCAGTAAAAATGAATTACTTGTCTTTCCGTGAATCAATTGCAATGCAGTTTAAATCATTAGCACCGCCACAATTAATTCTACTTGTCTCATAACAGGCTTGAAACAAGGGGTTTCCAATATATTTCAACGACTTACAAGCAAAGAATGACTTGATGGATAACAAATTTGTGATTTTGTGACTGCATTTGAAGGGGAATGCAGAATGCTGCACGAGCATTTAAAGCTTTGTTTTGTCGTCATATTGGTCATGTCCTTTGCGACCTCAATTCTGGGACATACTAGAATTGTGCAATTCCGGTACATCGGAAAACATGGCACTAAAATGACGTCACGGTGCAAAGGAATTTCACCACGTGCAATGACGTCATGCGAAAAGCGATCAAGGTGCCATCTACAGTCACATGTCAAAACTAGCGCCATTGTTTCTGCAGTGACCGCCATGGCGAAAATGAATTAGGCCTACTCGTCTTTCCATGGATCAATTTCAATTCGGTTTGAATCGTTAGAACCGCTACAATTAATTCTACGTGCCTTTTAATACTTGTTGAAATCTGTTGGGAAATGACGGTTTTCCAACAGGTTGAGATCATACTTTTTTGCCATCGATATTTCCGGTCAATCGCTACACGTAATGGGTGGTTATTGCATAAATATAAAGCTCATATCAAGGGGTTTCCAATATGACATCACGTCACGGATAAATTTGTAACTTTGTGACTGCATTTGAAGGGGAATGCAGAAATATCATCTAGCTGCGCGAGCATTTAAAGCTTTGCTTTCTCGTCATATTATTAATAGTGTATGTGTGTGGTCTGTTTGTTTGTTTTGGATCCGTAACCGCATTTGTCCCACGGGGTCAACTCCCGAGGGAGGACCTACGGAGAGCTCCCCTACCACCCAGGCCACTCGTCACCCCCGGGACTCGTTGCTCTTCATGTTCCCTATCCCCCCATACTTATTGTCATGCATCCTGCATCAGGTCAGTCCCCTCCCCCGTCTGCCGTCCTCCTGTCCTATACAGATATCCTACCAAGTGTATACAGGCGAAAACGCCCGATATGCGAAAACGCCCTAATCGAAAACGCCCGATTTTTCTTACTTTTCACAACAGTGTATTTCTTCTTCTTTTCTTCCTCCTTTCTCTTCTTTTCCTTTCTCGTTCTCTTTTTCTTAGTTATTTACATTCATAGTCGAGTTAGTAGTAGTGTAGTTAGTGGTGTCCATTTTTTCCTTGCAGGTTTATAATATACTCTCACGAAAACACACCCGAGAGTTGGATATGACCGCCGTGGATTCACTTCACTCGTGTGTCGCACAAGCTATGTCACTTTTAAACATTGAAATAAAGTTTGAAAATGACTTATTTCACCATTATAGATAAATATATGGCTTCACCCATCAACGACAAGCGGACACGGCACACGAGGAACAGCACATACCTATACGTAGATATATATTTTTATTGCTGCTGGCACTGACAGTTGACAGACTGTCAATAACAACAACTGTGACAATATCCATGAATTACATGTATATGGAGACAGTAATTATTATAACTGAAACTAAATTGACAACAACTGACGAAGAGAGCACTTCACTTCACAGCAAGCCGCCGCTCACAGCATAGATGGAGCCACTCTATCGTCAGGTATGCCTTTGTTTACATTATGAGGTTGACTGGCCATACCCACGATAGAGACTAGTCATGCCTCAAATTCAATGGCAGAACGGACACGGTGAAATTTATCGCTTCCAGCCAAAAAGCTCTCATTTCTCGCACTCTGGACGGATTTGAGTGCTGTAAAGGCGTCAAAACGTAAATTACCAAGGTAGAAAACGAATTCAGTTGGTTTGGGTGGCCAGACTGGGCTAGAAATGTGAGCGCCCAGTTTTTTGGGCGCAGTGGAAAAGTTTTGTATGGGGCTTTCTCTATCGTGGGTATGGCCAGTCAACCTCCCCGGCGGGGGCACTCAGGTACAGAGGGGGGTCGCACCTGCGTTACGTATTTCAAGGAAGAAGGGGTCTTTTTTTAAGACCTCCGCATGTCCGCGATTTTGTAAAAGAAGGGTACTTTTTTGTACTCAGGTACGAAGTATTGGGGTCAAAATCCCCTTACAATCCACGAAATATACGCGGCTCTGACGCCGAGTGACTCCCGAAGTGACTGGGCTTCCGAGTTTGCTGCCGCCACTTGCTGAAGCTAAACAAGCTGAGGATTATAAAATCTTAAGTTAAAATACGTGTTCCCGTTCATCCAATGTCAGTGTTTTGACAAAAGAAGGGGTGTTTATTTAGTGGAAAAAATCAGCGTTTTATTAAAATAAGGGTGCTTTTTTGACCAGAAATCAGTGCTTTAGGGGTATTTTTTAATTTTGATAACGAACGTATGAACCCCCCTAAATACCCAAGTGACCCCCCCGGGTCAACCTCATAATGTAAACAAAGGCATACCTGACAATAGAGTGGCTCGATCTACTCACGGCAGCACTTGAAAAATCGGGCGTTTTCGATTAGGGCGTTTTCGCCTGACACCTCTGGTCTGCCCCCTCCCTGTCTTCCTGTCCTACACAAATATTTAAACCCCCACACATATGAACCCCTCAAACCCCACATATAAACTGTGTTACTTGTTAATTTCAACAGCCTTATCCAAATTGGCATTTGCCACAAAGTGTCAGAATTACTTATTACTAATTCTATAAAAAATATTTTAACTTACCAGCTTACTTGAAACAGCATCAAGCTAGTAGAAACCGATATACCAGTTATGCACTTCACGGAACCTATGTTGCTTACAATAAATACTATCCTTCGGTGTTATTGTTTACAAACGTTGCAATTTCATTGACAGTTTTGACACGGAAGATAGTTCTAAATAAAGTAAACGTAAACATTCGAAATCATCTGTTACGAATTTCGCGCTCACGCATGCGTCGCATTAGGTTCGCACTTTCCAAATCCCATAACGAGCATCATGCTGCACTTTCGATATGTGCGTATTGGGTACATTATGAGTGAGGTGCCTATTTGTTGATATATCAATTGGTCTTTGATTGAATGATAATAATAATAATAATAATAATAATAATAATATTAATAATAATAATAATAATAATAATAATAATGATAATGATAATAATGATAATAATAATAATAATAATGATGATATAATAATAATAATAATAATAATAATAATAATAATAATAATAATGATAATAATAATAATGATGATGATGATAATATCATCATTAATAATAATAATAATAATAATGAAAATAGAAATAATAATAATAATGATAATAATAATTATTATTATTATTATTATCAATAACCCTTGTGGGGACAAAGTAGCTGAGTTGGTTAGGTGTCAGACTAGTAATCAGAGGGTCGCTGGTTCGATTCCCGGCTACTCCGGGCACTTTGGTTGTTCTTGGGCAAAACAGTTTATTCCATATTGCTTCAGTCTACCCAGCTGCAAAATGGGTACCTAGCATAAATAAGGCTGTGCTTAGAGTGTGTGCACTATATGCTGCCAGTTGCTCTGGAATATCCCCCGGGGGATTGAAATGGTTTCAGTATGTACAGTGCCTGCTAGGGGAGGAGGGTCGTGTGAGCACTTCGGTGGATACAAGACTATAAACCGAATACCTTTTACCTTTATCAATATAATAACAGGATATTAAAATCACAGATATCTTCATATTAATATTGTAATATGACTACAAAGCAAAGCTTTAAATGCTCGCACAACTCATTTGTAATTCTGTATTCCACTCAAAATGCAGTCACAAAGTTTTTACTTTTTACCCTTGATGTCATTCTTTGCTTGTACTTTGCGGAAACCCCTTGATATGAGCTTTATATTTAGCAATAACCACCAGAGAAATACATGTCTACTACTCCCAGATAACCACACGGTATGAATTGCGTTTGACCGAAAATTAATGGCAGAAAAGAATTACTACTAATTCAACCGGTCATAAAATTGTCATTTTGTAACAGATTTGAACTAGAATTTTCAAAAAAGAAGAATCAATTGTGGCGGTTCTAACAATCTAAACCGCATTAAATTCAACCCATGGAAAGGCGAGTATTTTACAACTTTGTAATCAGTGATGGAATGCTGTCTCATCATGACAACATTTTTGCCATATTCTGGCAATAGAGGTTGCAAGAAAGTTGCGCAAAAATCTGTGCACACTGCAAATTCCATCTAAATTACATGTCAGTTTCGGTCTTATATGCTGCTAGTCATAAACGCCACTTGCGGCAGTGCGGTGCGGTGCGCGAGGCATAAACAGATAAAGCAGATGGAAAATATCTTTGTTTTAACAAGTCATACCTGCTGTGGCTAAAAAGGATTTATGAGTTTGAATTCAGAACTCAATAATCAACTTCTCTTTTATGGCTTTTTGCTTGTTGTCTTAACTATAGACTGTCTGACTTGAGTTTGGCTAACCTATTTTTCCTCTTTTTCTCCCACCAAAAAGTTTGTTTGTGCCATCAAAACATGGAAAACCTCTTAGGCCCACTAACGTGTGTATGTATGAACATCCTTTTTGTCTCTACTCTGCAAAATGTTGATTTTGCTCATTAGGTACCATTGTAAAATTTGCCAATTGCCAGAAATTGGCAACAGTACAAACAAACAAGTTTTTTTCACCTGATAAGCAACTCAATAACTGTTAAAAGAATGATGCCATGTTATATAAGTAGATCCTAGCTGAGCGGTCAGTGTTTTCTGTCATGGGTGGTCAGCAACAGGAGTTAAGTCCTTCCTAAAATACCATGTGATGCATTGAATCCATCATGCTTCAAGGTAAGGTGGTACTCAGCTTAAAATGGAAGATAAGTTGTAATTTTATACCAATTTTGGGTTAAAACTTGTTTCTTGAATTTCTTGATTTTGTCCTAAAATTCCTTTATAACAGCAACCAAATTTTTACATCATAGGAAACAGTATTTCAGGCAGTTACAGTAGCTCTATAGGGATAAAATTAGCAAAGAAAGAAACAAAATTTGGAAAATCAGATGTTCATAACATAGATTTGATTAATATTTCAAAACCCTAAGAAAAAAATGACCCATGAATAAGCTGTTTTAATGATCACTGTGCTTTGTTTTATAATCATGCAAAGTTTGTGAAAAATGAAACTGAAATTTCAATAAGTGTTGTAAGACCAAGAGCCTGAACCACCTAGCTAAAAGACCCTTTACATAGCTTGAAAATTAGGAAATTGGCAGTCAGAATGTTGTGCTCGATTCAAACTTCATTATGATATGGCACACGACTATGCTGGACCAAAATCTTATAAGATAGTAAATACATGAACACCTCGGTGCTGGATATTGTCTAATAATCCCCATTACAATTAAGTATCAGAAATTTGTGGGGAAAATAACAATTTGGCTCATATGAGTTTAATATTTTTGATAGGATACAGCTACCAGTATGGTGTTATGACTGTCTGAGTGATGGAAGCATGGCCATAAAGGAGTGGTATTAACCCTTCCAATGCTGAGGCTACTTTCGTCCAAACCACAAGGATTTTTGAAAACCTCTCTGATGAGCACTCATGTGCCAGGGTTTAAATAATTTTTCTAGGTTTTCTGCATCATTTTGTATTGGCAAAATTAACCACCAGCAGTATAAGGGTAAAGAGTGAAAGCCATGGGATTTCAGTTTGTCTCTCGTTCTTATCCTACATCTATCATTGTATTTTTGTTTGTCAAATAGCGATGCGTGATTAAGTTCATGACTGGAGTAAATAAATACACATAGACATACATAGAATTTTCAAATATTTCATCCTTTTAATGTTTCTGTAGAATGAATAAATAAATAATTACAATTTATCTGCTAATTCAATACAATCATTTACTTTTTCTAAACCCATCTCGACCATTATTTTGTCCTTATATTCCATTCACCCCTAACGAACATCGTCAGTCCATTCCCTTGTTTGTTTGAGGTTTCCATAGCCCCCAAGTCCTTAGATCCTATTGCATTTCACACGCAGCCTGGGTTCTTCATTCTCAACTTCAAAAGCCATATTGATGAGGGAAATTATTCCACATAAATGAAGGACAATGTCGCTCTGGAGGTAACTGTCAGACTTCCCTCTCCCATGTTAAACCATGTCCAAACACAGTTACCAGTCATTTGAAACTGGCAATCTTACCTGGACGATACTACAACACCTGCTTCCAACCCTATCATCACCCTATCCTCTTCAGACTGTTCTCACAATCTCTGCCATCCACAATAAAAACTAGCATTCTAAGAATAAGTCTTTTTTAAGTAATCACATTTTTAAAGCACCGAAACCCTTGTTTTACAGAATCAGGCACCACACTGTTTCCAATAATATTGTCCTTTTATCTGCAAAAAAAGTGCAAAACCATTTTTTTTTAAATTTCATATGTATACCACCAAGGCCCTGCTTTTCAGACAAGGTATGATCGGGCACAAAACTGCTCCTACAATCGAACACATAATCTTAAATTGGTCCACATATTATTACTGGTATTCTACAAAAAGATATTCATACATATTATGAATGATAAAATCATGATCTGTATCTCCGATGCCCAACATTTATCCTTTAAAAGAGATGTTCATACCTGGGTAAGAATTCTTAGAACAGAATCACATCTCGACTAGACAGTCGATACTTATCTGATAAGTCCTCAACCTTATTCAGCTTAAAGCTAATGATATTGACACTAAAACAAATAGCTTCTATTTGAATGTCTTGATTTATTCAGATAGCTGACTGTGCAGACTGAACCAATAGTTAGGGGTCCATACCATTAGAATTATATGGAAGGGTCCAGTATCTGTATACTTTATACAGTGCCAATAATTTACCAGTTCCACTACAAAGTATGTATGCATCCAACCCTAGCATTTAATGGATCCGCAGTAAAAATACACAATTTTTCAGAATACTTAAGGCATTCAGGCATATTAGTGGAAGGTAAGATATCTTAAATAGCTGTTTATACACACTCTTTCTATTTTGTTTTTTACCAGTATCTTTTGGCTTTGAATCAGTTATCAGTAAGCCGGTGTAGACCCCTAACAAAAGTATAAGGTTTTATCCTATCAGATAAAGGACTTGTTCTAAACAAATAGATGTAGCAGTTAAGATGCCGTTTTCCCTACATCCCACGGTAAGATGGGTACAGAATAACAAAGCGCACAGAGATTCAAGCTGGCTAACTTGGGATATGTGTACATAAACATTTAAGTGTAAATCCTAAAGTATTTCTGTGATTCATTTGTCTTTCACTGGTAGGAAGTTTTGGTAATAATTTCTTGTGATGTCGATCATGAGGTCCTGGGTACATTCTGGCAGCTCCCCACTGAACAATCCTGCAAGGAAAGGCACAAATATAACATGACTGATAAACATTTAAAATTTAAGACATAGACAAGTATGCAGTAGTCTCCTTCACAAGCGAAGGTACCATTTCATACAACATTGTTTTCTATCTGACAGTAAGCTTTTTCTAATTCAACATTTCCACAATGTCATGATTTCTACAAAAATACAAACTGTTTTCAGACATTTGCCCTCCACGACACACTCTACAGGAATGAGCTGAAATGAGAAATTAGCTATTGTTTCTATCTACTTCCAGTTCAAATAGTTAATTGCTAGAATTTGTGACCAGGAATTCTATGTGATAAGATAGTAATCAATGATAATCTTAATAGAAAACAAAAAAAAAATCTTGGTCCTCCATGAACCATTGGAGAAACAAAGTCAAGACACATACATATTCCTTATATCATTTTCCTAATAATAGCCTTTAAGCAATGGTACTAGGAATGAACACAAATGTGTGAAAAACCAACAATAATAGAACTATTGCTATCAAATATATGATAAAAATGTTTCACCTGGTGATCCAGAGAAGACTGTAAATGGAGGCACTACAGTTTCAGGGGGTAATACAGTGTTGTCTGCAATTGCACAACAGTCCTTCAGTACACATCGTCGACCCTAGAAAACAACAATAAAGCTATCAAACCTCATGACTCACAAATTGTGTACAATATCAATACACACTCTCTTCCGGATTCAAGGGAAGGTTGATGTCAAACCACGAAGTTCGGATGGGGTAAAGTCTGTTACCTGCTGCCACCTATAAGCAGTCTAAAGTAGTACTAAACCTCTGTCAAGGCAGTTTGTTAACTTGAATGGTAGCTCCAAGGATAAATTGGCAATCAAAGGTCAAATGCACCATCAGAATGATTTAGAAATCATAGGAAGTAATGGATGTCCCCATCTGGCTGTCTCTGGCCTGTTAGTTGCTCACTTTTGTGAGCCATAACTGAGTAGCGCTGGGGAGGACAGGTTTGGGGATGATCTTATTTGGAAGGTGACATGTATAAGCACATTTTGAACCTAAATTATTCTGGTGTATTTGCCCTTTAATGCAGAAATCTAGTCTTGGCAAACACAATTTGTTGTTATTCTTAAGTTAGCTATGTCTATAACCTAGAAAAGGATCAAGTATGGCATTTAACAATATTCCTGCTGTTGCTTCCTCAGAACCATTATGAAAAACATCTCATTTGTATAAAGTTGAGCTGCAAGATATGGAGTTTATATGACCAGGTAAAGATTGTTCCAATAATAAATTGCCACAGAGAGAGATACTTTTTCAGGGAAAGTCTTAAATGTGCTTGCTGCAAATTTAAGAAAGAATGGGCAGTCAATGGTCCATCTAACTGAAAGGTTTATAAACCACATCAATGTGATTTAGGGCCATTTTTTCTACACTATTGAAATATCTTGATATACTTACCATTGTGTAAGTTTTACAATTTTCAATTGACTGTAACTGGGTAAAAGGATGACCTATAAACAACATTTGTAAATATTTCCCTTATTTTACCGTCCCCATTTTTACAATTGCTCTCCAAACCAAAATGCAGACTTACTATAACACATTTTTTTTTCCTATATGTACATATATAAATTGATTTGTAAATATTTCCCTTATTTTACTGTCCCCATTTTTACAATTGCTCTTCAAATCAAAATACATACTTACAATAACACAGTTTTTTCCTATATGTACATATGATCCGACTTGTGCAGCATTGATGATGGACTCCTCCTCAATAAAGACATGGTCACCAATATGCAGTGGAAAGAAAGCCACACTGAAAAACAAAGGCAAACATGTCGTCTTTCAATGAAAATATAACTGTTGCTATATCAGAAAATGCTTTCATCAATGACCTTTTAAATCACAATCTATGCTATGAATTTCTCTTTTTCATTTGGATGTCTTTGAACATTCAATTCTGCTTCTTCACTAAGGCAATTAAAAGATACCACGTGTCTATGCAGTCAACTGAAAGTATGTAGTTCACTTCAAATTGTCAATGAAAAAAGTGTATCATAATAACTAAATGAAGAATGGTGAAACGTTGAAGAAGTGTAGCAGGTTTTAAAAGTATTCACAGATCCTGCCAATAAAGTCAAAGAAGTCTAGATGCTAGGTCCCTAATACCCCCATCCAAAGTTATGAAATATTTCATAAAAACAATGTTGATCACATGCATCTTATGCCACTTAAGATAGCAGCAGTGTTCATGGTCAATTGGGAAATTAATAAGTGAAATGTTCTCAGCTGAGGTTTGAATGCAATTTTTGTCCATGCTTACCTGTCGGAAAGGACTACAGCTCTACAAGGGTTAAACGATTCAAGCTATATATAACTCTCTAGAAAATATTACTAGCCTCGGCTCCTGGCCTTATCAGGCCTCCACTTATGTCATTCACTTAGTTAAGCAAACACAATCTAATAAGCATATATTTTTATGATTTGTCTGTGATTTATCAAATATCCAACTAAATACAAGCTTTATATTTCACAAACAATATAAGCTCTAATCTCAAGGTCAACTTGTGATAAAAGAAATGCAACTTATCATTCGAGATATACTTACCCTTTACTGAATTTTTTGAATGGTGGTCTTATCACAGATCGACTACTGATGACGCAATGGCGACCAATCCTCACATTGGCTAGATCCCCTCTTATGATACAATCGGACATGATAATTGTCTGAAAAAAAATTACAATCAAAATTAACTAAAAAATAAATCAAAGGTCACCAAAACCTTATCAATTCATGTATCGAATCGCTATAAAAAAGGGTACCTGAAAATTTGAAAAGATTTTACCATACAGTTTAGAGATATCTTGCAGACATGCTAGCCATGTTTGAATTTTAATATTTTATCTGAAATAAGCTAATAAAGCTCCTTGAGAGGATTTACATATATCATCCCAGTGTCCCCATGAGGTTGGTCCCACTACCAATATGTCCACAACATTCCCTTAATTTCCCTGTTGCCACCAATCCATGCTGAGAGAAAAATTCACAGAAAAGTTATATTGAACACCATTTTTTATGCCAAAACACAATTTCCCAAAATGAAAATATGCATTTAACATTAGGGATTTGTGATTTTACATATAAACTTTTTGACACACACATATACAGAATAAGAATTCATTTGAATGGAATCAAGTACATTTGACTCAAAAAGTTCACAATTTTTTTTTTGATTTCATAAAAAAAATTCACATATAAAAGAGCTTTAATTTACAAAATCAGCATTTATGGATGTCAAGCTTTCTAGATTGAGATTTTGGAGAGAATGATTGTCACACGTATGAGACCTTGGATACAATAACAAAATAACAAAAGAGAGGAAGCAAACTGATGAAAGCCAAGAAAATCTCCAGTTCCATATACTGGTGCTCATTTTCTATACAAAATACCTTACATCTTCCATTTACCTTGAATGAAAATGTAATAACATTTAATTCTATAGTCCATAAGTGTGTGTAAATCTATTGATTGTTCTGAAGGAAAAATATTGTGCAATTCTATTACCTTTCCATTTAGAACAATATTCTGACTCCCGCAAAGCACTGACTGCCGGCTAACCTTGTTGCCAGAGGCCTGAAAAGAAAAAATATATATTACATGAATTAGCACTAAACTACTACTACCAGAAATAAAAAAGCATTGCTGGTATGAAGGGTTTTAGCCTCTATCCTTCCCTTCTGTCTACAACAAAAGTACATGTATTACAAAATATTCACACATTGGGTGAGGCCCACTTTTCCATCCGAATTTGCATATTTTAAAATTTTATTGTAAAACTTCTTTGATCATAGCAAATGAGGTATCAAAATGAACCACTCACTCATGGCAGTAAACATAACATGGTATTTCGAGTAGTTGTCCTCATTCTTGTCAACTCCTTTAAAACATATTTTGGCGATTTTTAACTTAAAACAGTTTTAAGACCTATCTTGGATTTCTTTTCCAGTCAAGGTTTAAGTATTTTGAATATGGATGACATAGTTGCCATGGCAATGGAAGAGACTTTGTGTATCTATCTATCTATCTATCTATCTATCTATCTATCTATCTATATATCTATATATCTATATATATCTATATATATCTATATATATATATATATATATATATATATATATATATATATATATATATATATATATATATATATATATATATATATACTATTTAACCCTTTGTATTTAGCTTTTTCAACCACTTCTGAGGTTCTGAACCATAAAATGCAAGCTACTTCATAGGGATCTTATTTCAAACCACTATTGTTTGTAAATGAATGAATCATACCATTAAAATCAACATGCACACCTAAGTAAGGAAGTGCACAATTTCTCATAAAAATGTAAATGTAGTCGACTCCCTGTTCACCAACCTGTGATGCTCCCCTGCAATTGCTGCTACTTTAGTTTTTGCAATTCCAGTATTCAATCACAGAAAAATGTACATAGTTAATTGACTGTAAAAGTTTTGATGATGAAGGTTTTGGGGAGGATTTATCTATTGTTGATTTATCACAAGATCTTTGGAAGAGCATTTGACTGATCTGATTATGGAAAAAATGGCAGAACAAATTTAAAAGATCTCTATTGAAAAAAAAAATACTCAGCAAATGCCAAACAAATACTAATGACAAGGAAAACATACTTAGTTCATAGTGATTGATTTGAGAAATATTGTGTATGAAAATAGTTTTAGAACCTGCAGCATTTGCGGATTTAGAAATTGAATGGTCCCCTTCTTGACCGCTTACTTCCATCTCACGTGAAAGGTGACCCAATTCCTAAAGATAGCGGCCAGCCGGCCACTATGATGTAAACAAAAGCTCTCGAGAATACTTTGGACTTCCTCTCTGTTATAAGGCCTAAAAAAAGTTGTTTGTTTCCTGTAACCCTACCCTAACAAGTTTTTATTCAAAAAAATCCCTACCCTAAAGTTTTTTCTGCCCTCCCAACTCCCAATCAATGTAAAACATGCCTAAAACACACATCTAAGAAAATAATGCAAAAAAAATTTTTTTACCGACCTACCATCCTATTTTTTTTGGACCGTTACAGGAAACAAACTATTTATTTTTTTAGGCCTAAGTGAGTTAATTGAAATATAAAAGTAACGGCATGCAATGTTAGCATGCAATATCCACTTTAGTGCAGTCCATTATGAAGTCAATTGAGCACCGTGGGAGAAATTTGGGAAGGTCCATTTTTAACAATGCTGGATATAGGGAGATTCCCCCGACTCTATAACCAGAAGGCATCAACATATAAAATGGGTTATAGAGTCGGCCCCACTAGCGAACAGAGAGTATAGCCCTATAATAGTAGGTGCCTGTAAAACTTTTGAGGTGGTCAAGTAATCCCTCACATAAAAATGTGTTTGAACTTTTGAAGTCATAACATTACTTTTTAATCAAAGCTGGTATTTGATATTGAGTGATTCTGTTACCAGTGATTTCACAATGACCAGGATATGTCGTGTGGGTATTGAGGTGGAGAGGTGGCCCAATGGTTAGCGCGTTGGGCTGGCGACTCGAACGTCGCGGGTTCGATTCAGGGCTGAGCCACACTTCTTTCTGTCCTTAGGCAAGACAGTTTACCACCTCGTTGCCTCGTCCGTCAGATGGGGACGTAAAATGTCGGTCTCATGTGCAGGGAAAGTCACCCCCTGTGCATGTAAAAGATCCTATGTGATATGTCGATGAAGAGTAGGGGGAAACCCCGATCACATGGCCCTATCCCACATAATTACATATCTAACTCCTAGTGAGCAGCGGGAGGGTAAATAAAGCAAGAGCTTCTTACTACTCCTAGTGAGCGGCGGGAGTGATAAATATTGCAAGCTCCTTACCAGCTTACTTCTACTCCCAGTGAGCGGCGGGAGTAACTAAATAAAGCAAGCTCCTTACTTACGCCTAATAAGGCGGTTGCACTTCATCCTAGTGCGGATCTACAGTTGGAAAAGGGTAGGCTTCTATCCTAGTCATTGTTCTTGATTTTGACACTTTGAGTGATCCTGTCTGTGAGGCTGTCAGGTGATGATTGAAAGTCAAATATGAAATAAGTAATGAATAGTAATGTTATGATGATGGAATCACAGGAATGATTGGAAAGCTTTTCCCGGGTCCAAAGCAGTTTGTTCCTAAACATGTAGGTGAATAAAATCAAAAAGAACACCTCCATCAACTGGCATGTCTCAATTTAATTTAAAACTCACAGTTTCTATATATTCTTGCTTGTTGTATGACACCGTTTCCTGCTCCATCTTGAAGGCTTGCAATATGGCGTCTAATTCCACAGGTGGCCGCTAGGTGGCAATCTTGAAATCAGCGACATCTATTATCAAAACAGGGAACTACTCAGTAATGGGCATGATGGGAATGCCACGTTGAACCGCTTTCGGCATGCGCAAACCATAAGCCACTTCCGGCTTATCGGCGTACTGTGTCGCTCATGAATTTCTGGACATTTAAGTCCTCAAGGAAGAATTATTTTGAACTAGGATGCTAGATTAATCACATGAGACCTATATGCTACATCGAGGATCTCTTTGATAGACCAAAAGGGACTTGAAGTCGATAAGAACGAAGGTCAACGTCTAAACTTCATTCAAGATGGCGGACCCACAGAACTTCAACAACTCATCATTCCCTGTGTTTCGACCAACAGGGCCCCCAAATTCTGCTCTCCCGCCTGGTCCAGGACAGCAACAACAAGGTGTGTTAGGGAATATGTCTTTTTCGGCCTGTCGTAATCTTTACGATCGTTTCATTTTATCTTCTATTTGTTATCAAATAAATGGAATGTTGGGTGTAACTCAACTTCTCAACTCAGCTGACAACCAGTTCAGTGAAAGGTGTTTGACCACCAACACAGGTGTATGGATTAGACGTTGCTGAAGCCACGTCTAGTAATTGCGTCATGAGGTCTTGATTGAATCGAATAACATAATTACCAGTCCCTTGCCACGTCTGCACAAACACAACTATCCTAAACGTCTCTTAAGTTTTGAGTCATCTTACTACAAGAAACTGCTCTTGAAATAAATTACCCTTTACTTAGACTGAGTGTGACATACTTGTATAGTCAATACCACTTGGAACTTATACGTGATCCATGTTACCATGTTACATTAAATCCTGAGATGGAATAAGAGAAGCTGTAGTACGGTGTGGTTCATGGAAGTGGAATACTTTGAGTTTGAGTGCCGAGTTATAGATATTTTCAGTTTATAGTTGGCATAGATCTCACTTGTTAACTTATTTTTCTTTATTTCAGGATATCCCCCACAGCCTAATCCAATGCCAGGGATGCCAATGAAAGGACCTCTACAGCAGCCGGGTGGTAATTTCCCTCCCAGACCAGGAGGTATGCCACCCCCAGGCCCCGGGCAACAACCAAGATATCCCGGCCCACCCCCTCCTGGACAAGGTGCCTTCCAAAGACCCCCAGGGCCGGCAGGGTTTGGAGGGCCACCAACATCTATGGGGCAGCAAAACATGTATGGCCAACCTCAGATGACACAGGGCCCACCTGTTAGCCAGGGGCCCATGGGAGGCATGAACAGATCCAGCCCAGCACCCGGGCCCCCAGCACAAGGAAATGCGGGTAACTTTAGACCTCCAGGTAGTGGACAGTTTGGAGGCATGTCCGGTCCACGGATGCCAGGGATGGGGAATGCACCCTCTGGAATACCTCCCGGTTCTCCTGCCAATATGAACGGACTGTCTAGTACAGGTTCAACACCCCCACTAACAAATGGACCACCTGTGTCCCAGGCAGGTTTTAGACCACCTGGCATGACTTCTCCTCCCAAAGTCGGACAGCCCTATGTTAAACCAGGACTAGGTCCACCTCCAGGTACACAAGGCCAGGTGGGGGGTCCCCCTAGAATGGGTGTGCCCCCTACCCGACCCGGAGTGCCTGGGATGGGCGTCACTCCACCACCCAATGGACAGCAGACTCCAAACAGGGCATCACCACAACAACCAGCCTCACAAGGTAAGTTCTCTTGATAGTTTGCATGAGTTCTTATTGGCTAATGAATTTGAGTACTAAGCATTTTCAATGTGTGCATGTCCTGATTTGCATTACTTAACAAAGAAGGTATTTCTAATTTGAATTGTTAAACTAGATTCAGCATGGTCTTAGCCAGCAGGGTGTCTGGGTGCCTTTTTGGACACCCAAACCCTTAAAAAGAACCCCTCAAGACACCCATTTTTTTTGTGTGGATTTTCTAAAAATCTCAATTTCAAGCTTATAATTGAATTTTTACATCTCCTAATAATTCCCATGACATTGTTTGATAATATCATGCCTTATTTTGACATATACATGTCTATGGTTGAAATATGAGTATATTGTGATACCCCTTATAATTTGGACGCCCCAAAACTTTACAACTAGTTACCAATTTTAGGCACCCAGTTTCTAAATCCTGGCTAAGACACTGCTAGAATGTATTAATCAAAACCTATTTATTTTCACACTAACACAAGTTTTTTGTGAACTCCCTCCATAAGGCTCCATTCCTTCCTTTTAGAAAAGTAGCCACTTAAAGTAGTATCAAACCATGTTTCTTTTTAAAACTTAGTGTAATCATTTAATATTTCATGCCATTTGTTACAGTACTATCTACTAAGTTCTGGTTGTATTAAGTTTAAGCAGTTTGTCAAAGGATTATCCATCACTCAATTTGTACTATTTTTACTTCAATGGTTGCAAAATGCTAATAGTTTTAATATATATATCAGTGATAACCATTCCAAGAAAATGATATTTGGTGCTCTGTTATAAATGCAATTTTAGAGCAATTATATGTTTAAGACATTACATAAGAAATTACTCCTGAGGGGTGATTTTTGAGTGGATCTCTCACTGGAGAGATGGGTTCCCAGGCAGATTTTTGGTATCATTATGAAAAATGCCTTTTAAAACTCTGCTTAAAATAATAAGTGCACACCAATAAGATTTTGGTATGTGTTTCTTTTTTTACAAATACTAATTCCAAGTTAAATTTATCAAAAATTTAACTTCAAAATAATGACAAAGAGATTGCTTGAAGAATTAAGCATATAATTACTTTATTTGTTAATGTACATAATCAGTGTACATAATCATTTTTACTTTTTCAATTGGGGATTTTGGAAACCCTAAATTCTTGAAATCCCAATTTGGATGCCCATTTATGAAAATCCTGACCAAGTCCCTGGGTGAAGAGGTCACTAAGTTAACATTTTATCACTGATCATTTCCTGAGATGCACAGTGAACAAAGACAGCAGCTCTTCAGAATATGACCAGAGTTCTTACTGCATTAATTACGGCCTATAGATATTATAAGCCTTTGATGTAACCAGTTTTCAAAGTTTAGACAAAGAACTTTGTCTTAGAAATTTATTAACTTAAAAGGTGGTTTCCTTGCAAACTTGGAGTTCAGTGGCCACTTTGCTTTTATTCGGGTCAAAATGGCCAATGTTTAAACAGTAGAGTAAATGGCCCTCAGGATTGACTCACCATGTACTATTTCATACTTGTGAAGTGGGGCATGGTACTTACAAAACAGGTTCAAAATTAAGTTGTGTTAAGTTCCTTCAATAGCCACCAAGGGTACTTTGAAAATGCATGTGTAATGTACATATGCACACATATTGAACTACATATAAATAAGCATCTGAGAGTGTACTTAACTACAAAACAGGTTCAAAATTAAGTTAAGGCCTAAAAAAGATATATGTTGCCTGTAATGGTCCGGAAAAAAAAGGGTCTGTAGGTAAATTTCATTTTGATTATTTTTTTCCACAAATGCATATTTCATGGATGTATGTTTTATATTGATTAGAGGGGCAGAAACAACTTTACGGTAGAGATGTTTTAGTAGAAACTTGTTAAGGTCAGGTTACAGGTTATGCCTGTGTTTAGTTGGACCTTAGATAGCCACCAGCCCACCACCAAGGGTGCTTTGAATATATAGGTGTGAATGTGTGATGCAGCACATTTTCACACACACACACATATATTGAACTGCATGTTACAAGTAGATCTGAGAGTGAACTCCAATCTGTCATGTGTGGTAAATCAACAAGATGACAGTCTTTGGTAACCTACAATCACAGTAATATGAGCATGTCACTACTGTTTACACACCAGTTACCCAATTAGGTGCATGCACTATATGTCTGGCCTCACCAAGGCCTCGCAGCCATATCTGATACTGTAAAGCAGTATTTCCAGGCAGCACCTGCCTCTCTGAGTAGCCATCAATCAATGCATGCTCATTGCAGAAACGAGTGCTCACAGAGATTGCTGTCACGTTTCATACATAGGAAACTGCTAATTTCAGCATGATATAAAAAAAGGGCTTTTGCCACACTGATGCTGTAAATTCATAAGCTCCTCCTCATCATTAAAGCAACAGAGAAACATAATCTTAGCCAGCAGGTCATCTGGGCATTGATCATTTAGACACCAAAACCCTTCAGAACACACATTTTTTGGAGGATTTTCTTAAAATGTCAATTTCAAGCATACAATTGTTTTTTTTACCTCAATATAATTCCCATGGCATTGTATATGGACATTATACTTTATTCCATCAAGTAAATACATCTGGTTGTACATAATCTGAGTATGTTAGGGGTCTCCCTTGAAAAATAGGACGCCCAAATATTTTACAATTTCCCAATTTTGGCTATGACCCTGCCCTGCAGCAAAGTGTTCTTTAATATCCTTGTACTCAAGGTACTTTGGGAGGATAAGATTGCTCTGATTGACCCAATATATTATGCCTGCTAAAGGACATGTATCTGAAGAAGCCAAATTTGTAAGCTTAATAGGCATGACTATGAAATAGAGCTAGCAAAAGATAGTTCTGTCCTCAATCCCATCTCAAGGTATATTTTGATATCATATAGGAGATACAGCTGAAAAAGCTGATTTTTTCTCTTATTTCCAAGTGCCCAATTTCATTGTGAAGAACATGGATATAATAATAATCTTTATTTAAAGAGGGTAACTCAGTCCATTGGTAAGGATCTTCCCTGAGGCCCTCTGGCATGTTTACAAGTAGCTCAAGTGCCCCAGGGTTACAAAGTAGTACAGTACATTGCTTCTAGGTATCGAGACTTGAAGGAAGGTAGAGATGGTGCACATCTGATTGCTTCATTGCTTGAAGTGGGGCTGAAAAATTAGGATGGAAAATGTTGGGAAAATGTGACCAAAATATTGGGTGTACCTTGTTAGGGGAGGATGGTTGATATATCCCTCATGTAGCTCTACACACAGGGACTTAGCCAGTACCCGTCCTGCCTGTCTTTTGGAAACCTAAAAACCTCCTGTTTGGACAGGCAAAAATCTCTATGAAGATTTTTCAATTTTGACTTTTGGGGTGTAATAGCCAAATATTTTCCTAAGAAACCATCTTCTAAGACATAGTTGAAGTGTATATTGTCCTTTTTGACACACCAGGCAATGAATTGTATCTGGTATCTTGTACAAGGATTTGAAGTAGTTAAGTAGCTAAATCTGGACGGGCAGAAATTTTGAAATTGTTGTTTTGGGCAGGCATTTTTGAAATCCTGGCTAAGACTCTGTGTACACGGCAGAGGTCTACCTTCCCACCAGTCTGTCAGTACAGACAGGTGAATTTATGCCTCGGAAAGTAGGGCTGTACACCGGTACCCGGTACCAGCACCGTACCGAATACCGTCTCGAATACTCGTTTCAATATTTAACGGTATGCTTATCGGTATTTTGCAAAACACAAACCCATGTCAAACATTCAATACTACAAAATAATTCAGTAAAAAGTTATACTTACGGTTGCCGAACTTGTAAACTTGGAAGGTACGATGTAGCGGCGATAGTTCCATCGCCGCTACCATTAGTGAACTTGTGATTCTTATCGCTACCGCGTAGTGGCGCTGTATAATACAGCGCCACTACGCGGTAGCGATAAGAATCACAAGTTCACTAATGGTAGCGGCGATGGAACTGTAGCGGCGATGGAACTATCGCCGCTATATATCGTACCTTCAAGCAGAATATGGATCTATTCAAGTTAACAAGGTTTGGCTGCCGTAAGTATGACTGCTTAGTTTTCACATCTGATCACATGTTGTAATTGAAATACCTGACAGACAACAAATACGTTTTAGGTTTATGTCAGGAACTACGCGAAGTGTGTACTTAGCGTAGTTCAAGATACCGATAGCAGTACCGATAAAATACTGTATCGTTTCGACGATACCGGTTATGGTACCGTACCGCTTCACCCTTAGCGGTATGCAGCCCTATCGGAAAGACACATTCAAATCATAGCTTTTCTGATTCAAATACTTCACACTTCTTCTGGCGGCCATCAAGGGGTCATTACTGGCAAAAAAAGTTGACAGGACCTGCTGAATTTCGAAGCAGCTAGCCCTTTGGACTGGCAAGAAAACATTTGAAAGTAAACCTCTATGTATAAATTCCTAGGCTCATACAAGCTCGAAATATTCTCCAGGTCTGTGCGAAGCCGGGCCAGCGCCGAATCGGCCAATTATGTGCCAGGCCATACTCCAGGCCGAGGTTCTAGGCTCATACTAGCCCATGAATTTTCTAGGGCTTGTGAGCACCCGGAATTGTTTGGGGTATGTACGAACAGGGAAGGTTGAAATTCATGGTCATACCCAGCATCCATCAGCTGGTGCAGAGGTTGAAATTTCTGCACCAGTAAAGACTGAAAAAAATTGTCCAGATTTTAGTCTTGTATGAGTTTGGAGTATATAGCTGATCACAATGTTGGTCATATCGGACCAGGGATGCAAAGCCTGGGCTTGTACGAGCCCATGAGTTTTCTCCTGTGTCGGGACTGTATTTCATGTAATGATGTGGAAATAAGGCTGGCAGCCGACACCTTTGTTTGCACATCTATCATTGGCATAGATTTTCAGCACATGATCTGCACATGCAAGTGATGCGAGTTCGTACATTTAGCTCTTCTGGCTGCAGGGTGTAGGTCGAGGCTAGAACACTATTGAAAGGATACATATAACACTTTGCATTTGGGAAGGAGGATAATTTAGTCAATTTTCAAGTTATTTTCTTTGGTAACCATTTTGCAACTCAGATGCCATATCTTATGAACACATTTTTTTAAGATCCCTTCCCACCAAAATACACTTAGCTAAGTTAGCTATAATTATTCCAATTTTCAGACAAATCTGTTAGCATTTGATACCCAAGATGCATGCTTGAAGCCACCATATTTTGATGAAGTTTGTTATAGATAAAAGGGTCAAAAATGTATCCTGCTTGTTAGCAAGCCAATGGAACAGTTTTAATTACCTTGTCTCTCACTGAGCTCAGTGATGGCCAAGGCATTTACAGTTCATCTGATTATGAGGAAAAGGCTGATGTAGGCTTTATGGCTGCTCCAAAAAAAATTAATTGCCAATTTTGGGTATTGGAATCTAGTCTCTAAATCCTGACTAAGACCCTGCTGAAGCGCTTGGTTATTTTTTGTTTGTTTGTCTGTTTCAATCTCCACCACCCTGCTGGCTAAGGGCACTAGTTGGGCCTTCTTGGGTGTGAGTAAGTCATCCTGGTGCAGCAGGCAGTCAGCCAGCTAATCAGTCCCATAATTAGTGCCAGCTAGACAGCTGAGCTCAATTCAGGTTGTGCATTGTTTGGGTACTCAAGGAATCAATATTGTGAAAGATGCTAAGGCTAAGCTGGTGTAGGATATTTTCTGTTCCTACATCAATAAAGGAAGTGGCTTACCTCTCACATATGTTTCATATTTCTAATGTTTTGTAAGGCCTAAAAAGTGTTTTCCCTGTAACAGTAGGAAAAAGGTTAGGTACTCAGGTAAAGAAAAAGGTTTATTTTCCAAAAATAGTGTGTTTTATACATGTCTTATGTTGATTGGGAGTTGGAAGGATGAAAAAAATGTATTTTTTGTATGTGGGCAGGGTCTTAGCCAAGATTTAGAAACTGGCAATTGTTGGCAATTGTTAAATTTCTGGGCGTCCAAATTTTTGAGGGGGACCACAATATACTCAGATTTCAACCATAAACATGTATAAATTTATCAAAATAAGGCGTGATATCCTTATACAATGTCATAGGAATAATATGGAGATGAAAAGTTTTTGATTATATGCTCAAGAGATTGACATTTTAAGAAATTCCTCGCACATTTCTTTGGGTGTCCTGAGGGTTGGTTTTAAAGGGTTTGGGTGTCCAAAGAGACGCCCTGCTGGCTAAGACCATGTATGTGACCATCTCTACAGGATGATGAAGAAGAGAGGAGTTGAAGGGGTTAATATGGAAAAAAATAGGGATATGAAAGAGGTACTGAGGTGGTTTGTATCTAAAAACAATGATCAGTATTGATCACCATATAGATAGGTTGGTCATAATAGAAAATTGAACAAGTAAGGCTCATATTCATCATATATTTTATATTTCATTTCTTTTTGAATATTTTTTCAACAATCCTTGCATCTATATTTTCTCAAAGTTAATTCAGGGCTCGAAATTGGGGGTTCCAGGAGCCTAGGGCTCCCTTGAATTCTACTACGGCTCCCTCAAATTTCTGCAGGGAGCCCGAAGATGTACTGGTTTCTATATACAACACCTTTGGGCAGCTTTTGAAGGTGCGATTGGCCTCCCTGTAAAAACACTTAATTTCGAGCCCTGTAATAAACAACCCCTGCATTGTTTCCTTGGTATGTACATCCACGTTTTGTGCTGTGTGCCGGTGCTGCTCAGGGCTACAGCATCCGCAGCCTCGTTAGTACCTACTACTACTACTACTACTACTAGCAGTAGTGTTGTTCTAGCATGTGTTAAGCATGTGTGTGTATTTGGTTGTAGGTTTCCCCAATGAGCTCCCTGTGCCCTTCCATGGCCAAGGCCAGTATTCACACAACCTGGGGATCAACTGGAATGTCAGTCCCGGAATCACTCCTAACAATTCAGGTCAGCAGCTAGATCTTCATCCTCTACTAAACCACTCACTCTCATCACTCTCTCGCTCGCTTCTGTGTGACCCCCTTACTACCCCTACTTCCAACCCCAACCTTTAGAGGTACACGTATAGAGGTAGTAGGCTCATTGTTTGTTTTTGTGTATTCAGTTTCCATGGCTTGGTCTCACTAGTATGCTAAGAGCAGCGGATCTGAAACATGCAGTGCCATTCTATATTTAGGTGGTGACTTGGGTATTTTGATTTTCATAACTTTTTCTGCCATATTGCGGCTAAGTTGTGACTAGCCATTTTGTAAGCGGTGGAGGAAACTGGAGAACCTGGCAAAAACCACCCAAGTCACTGGCAACTTTCTCAGATAACCCGGCCGGGATTTGAACCCGGGCAGTGGTGAGAGACAGCTAGCAGTCAATGACAACTTGGGACTAAATACCTGAAGTGAATCCTATTTGTATCATCACCTTAATTATTAAGAGAGCAGTCAATAGTGAGGGCAGAACGAGGTAATGATGCTAACGTGTCCGAAAATAGACTGCTTATTCTGTTATAGAATCAAAATAACCAAGAGAAAAATATATAGGAAGTGGCATGTTTCATAAGTTGTTTATGGGTCATTTACAAGTATAGAATATTGAGTAGTTTTGTCTAATGGGTGAGTGTGTCTATTTCCTTATAACGGAAATTTACAGCTTGCTATTTGTAAATTCTTCACAGGACCTTCCCTAAACAAGTATTAGTGCATATATTATAACGTTAAACCCATTGAGATATGTATATATGAATATTTTGTTTTAAAAGCTTGAGCAAAGAACAATTCAAACTGCATTCTTATCTTAGTTCTAGAGTTTGAACTTTGGATCGAATGAGACTCTTGATTTGTTTTTATAGCACCATAATTTAACGTCTAGTGAGGACCTTCATATATAAGACAAGGTGCATCCATAGGACAAATAAAGCAGACTAATTGGGTTAAAAGATGGAATACCCAGCTCAGAGACAATTGTTGCTGCAATATGGATTATAAGACTATTTGAGTTTTGAGTGGCATGACTGAATTTGAGTTCCCGAGTTGAGTTTTATGAACAAACAATCAGCCTACCTCTGTTATTTAAAGTGAAACAAACAAACTTCCATTTGCTTCCCTCGGTCTACCTGTAGATTTGTAGTTTAGACTAAGAGTGTTGTGTGGGTAGTGGCTTGTGCACAGTACTGGGTTGGTTGGTATTGTATTTAACCCTGCTTAGTAAGTACTGCCCTTTTTGCTCAGCCTCTCTTGAGCATGAATGCACTTTCCAACACGCTGTATGTTCTCCCAGTGCTCTCTTAATAGCACCCATTGGCCATTGACTAGCACCTAGTGATTGAACCCTGCTGAGTACTGCTGCCATTTCTGTCCAGCCTATAGATATATAGATATAGCGCATGTTTGCCTGAGTACACTTCCCAGCAAGCAGCAGGTTATTTTAGTGCTGCTCTCTTAGCACACAGTGACACAGCCCCACATCCACATCCAGTAGCATTGATTTTCAGCTTTCCTCTTTGCAACCTTGTGTGTTATTGTTGTTTTTAGTTTAGAATTAGTTTTATAATGAATAAGTTGTTTTCTTCCATTTTTTGTACATCCTTCACTTGTTATCATTATTCCTATATTGAGCACATCCCACCAAAGAAATATTATCACAGCCTTGACCCAATTATTATATGTTACTTCTTTGTTATTTATTCTGCACTCAAACAAGAGTTTGAAAGGAAGCATCGTTTTGTATTACTTGTTGAATAATTGATACATTCATATCCTGTCTATCTGTTGGGTGTGCTCTTTTCAGTACATAATAGGCAGTATTTTCTTAACATAAGTATATATATATATATATATATATATATATATATATATATATATATATATATATATATATATATATATATATATATTTGTAGGTCACTGATATAATGCAGCAAATGGCAAATTTCCCACGTAAACAACTAAAAGAGTACCTGAGAGTAAATACACAATTTTACTCAAATGTATTTTAGTTTATTTTCCTCATCAGAGCACATACTTCACATACTTCACTTCACATATATTGCTCAGTACTGAGTCAATGAAAAAATTGTACTTGAAGTCTGCAAGCTAAGGTCATTATGTACAATATACAAAACACCAAGTGTATTCCTTCAAGTTGTGGTAATACGACTGAAATCAAATATTAGTCAACTATCTTTCTTTTTGTCAGTGTGAGGCAAAAGAAAACCTAGCAACTAAACACCCTTTTCCATGCCAATCATTGCAATCCCTATTTAGATTTAACAAAACATTATTTTAGTTAGCTTAGGCCACTCCAATTTATTTACTTGTCTTACGTGCTCAGGAGGTAGGAAATGAGCCATTTTGGAATAAAAAAAGTGTAAAAATGTGACTTTTTTATTTTCATTTATTTTTTTAGAGTCTGACGACTAGGGCTGGTAGCGATATGTTTCTACCAGCCTATTCTCAACTAAATAAAATCAATCTATTAATCCCTGTAACCTGAAGGGTAGGAGATATACCTCCTCAAGTCTGAGGCTCTACTACAGCAATGATAGCTTCCTGTAGTTGATTGAATCACACTTACAAAGAATATTCTTAAAACTTGCTCTTTTTTTTTTTTTTTTTTTTGGAGTCTGACAGAAAATTTCAGAACCACTTTCGTCCGTAAGACACCAAAGATGACTTTTTTTTTGGAGTCTGACAGGATTTTTTTTTCCAAAAAAAGCTTGTAAGACAAGTTATTAAATTGGAGTGGCCTTATAAGGTAAAATATTTCCAATTCAGTTTTTCCTCCTATTTGACCATTTATTCTATACAAAGTATGTATTCCCTAAAAGGTCTTACAAAGAGGAATGCATGTAGCATTAAACGCTACCTTCCCAGCAGGCAGATGTTAAATATGTGTGACAAGGTGATTTGAAACGGAGCTTCTATCTACAATTATGGACCAACGACAATCATATTTCTCCAACATGTAGGAAAGGTCTATACATAGAAAAGGGTGTCATAGGGTGTTTGAGAGGGTTCTGCATTAAGGACCTCCTATATTTATGCTGACTAAGTCACTTGTTTAAAATAATAAGTACACAATTAGCAGTTCACAAAGGCATCCTTTCAGCCATTTTGGTTGCTTAAAAGTGGTTGGATCATCTCATTATTGAAATTGACTTCCCTAAGATTTGGCTATGGTATAAAATCAGAAAACAGATCATTACAAATGTTAAGGTTTGGTTACAAGCAACTCTGATCCAGTTATACAAACCTGTCAGGCAACCTGTTGCAGGTGACCATTTTAAGCAGTTTTATCAATGATCTACCTTACCAAGTTTGTTTTGATGAATAATTTTTTTTTTGAAATGTATTAATTTGCAAAGCGATCCGTAATAAAAACAAACAAACAAAGGATTTGATTCAGGTGTGTTTAAATTGCAGCAAAATGTTTACATCAGTTAGGAATCACCTTAGTGATCCGGGTTAATGCACATTCTCTCCTTCCATCAAATCCAATAAGTTTCATTTTGATTTGTGACCTTGAATTAAGAGCCTGAAGGTCATGTGATCTATTGTTTCCTGTCTATGAATGCTTGTCTTTCGACTTCCCTTCTCCCCGCTTGATCAGCAGCATTGTGGCATTGAGTTTGCTTCATCTGTCTTTCAGAGCCGCCGTCACAGAGATCGTCCCGAGCCCCGTCACCGATCCCAGGCCCGTCTCTAGACGCTGTGGAGGGACAGTTCACACCCGGAGTACAGAGTAAGCACTAGACTAGGCTCATAGTTCCCTTCTGTGTTCACCAAGCAGTGTGGTGTAGTACCATCAATGGTAGATAGATGGCACTACCTGGTCCTTCTATCTATGATATTATTGTATTTCCTCTATGTACTGCACAAGGTGGTAAGAGAGTAATGAAGTCATATCCATGTTCACATCTGAACAGATTTTACTCAATCTTAGTCCTATATTCACCTGGTGAGATAAATGTGAACTAATTTTGCCAGCTTGACCACTCGGTACCTAGTAACAGAATAACTTGAAGACAGAATGAATACATGTGACAGCCTAGAAATTTAGGCTATGTAAACAGGTGTTACTTCCTCCGTATGCCTAAGACCAGACTCTTTTGTATTACCTTTGATTGGTGGAATATAGGGTTCCAAGGAAGGGCTCCTCTCTGAAGAGTTTTGTTATTAGTCAAAAACATATGGAATGTGTATTTTTGGAAAGACAGTATGAAATATTCAATGGAGGGTGGCAGGGTATTGATGGAAGGGACAGCCAGACCCTTAACTAGGGAAGATTATTAAAAAGCAATTTTCTTTAAATATTATTAAATGCTTCTTCATCGGAAAGTAGTAGATTTTGTCTGAAAATAAATCAGTAACATCAAACTAACAAAACTGGTCACACTTCTGGCAACATTATGACTATAACATCTAGTACAAATATTTCTACAGTATTGTGAATCTGCACATATTATAAGTTATTTGGTGGCACTATCTACTAATGTTGCATGGAGACTATGCAAAATACAAGGCAGCAGAGGAGACGGAATCCAACATCTGAGTTATTAATATCTAAGAATATCTTTTCAATGTGGATGATGAGCGACATCTTTTTAAGGGGTTCTTTGCATATTCCTTTGGCTTCTCTTGTGCATGTGTCATGCCTTGCTTGGGGGCCTTTCTTTGCCCTCTGCACCCATTGCGAAAATAGCTGTCAAGATTCTGTGATCAGCTGTATCTGAGGACTTTGATGAATACACCTTACCTCAAACAAAAAGTAGCTGACAAGATTCTGTGATCAGCTGTATCTGAGGACTTTGATGAATACACCTTACCTCAAACAAAAAGTAGCTGACAAGATTCTGTGATCAGCTGTATCTGAGGACTTTGATGAATACACCTTGCCTCAAACAAAAAGTAGCTGACAAGATTCTGTGATCAGCTGTATCTGAGGACTTTGATGGATACACCTACCTCAAACAAAAATAGATTCCCTTATCATTTCTGATGAATTTACATCTTGTGATGTAAATCCGCAATTGTACCTTCTTTTCATCAGAGAGGATATGTATAAGTGTACTTGGTCAATGGAAAGAGTGATACTTCATTGCAATCTATAGACAAATACAAATGATAGCAGTTAGGTAATGATCTTTTGTTTATATTCTTAACTTTGGATGAGTGTTGACTAAGGTCCCACAGTGACGTTTCGATGTTGTATAGCTTCACTCAGTGTCACCAGGGTAACTAGCTTCCTGTAGAGTGTGCTATGAATCGAAGCGTCACATCTGCACCTTATCTAGAATTGGGATCACTCTCTCTTGTCAATGCTTTCCAAAGGTTTTGTCCGTGCTGATTTTGGTATTGATATATTAAAACCAGCTGTTTAATTTGCCACGTTGACTTAAGAATTGCAGAAATTGTAAAAGCTGAATTATGCTGAATATCGTTCTACTTCCACACGTCACACAGCTTGTTGGACTGGGATTTAATGAGTCGTGACTATTAAGAAAATGTTACATTTTGGTATGATTTTTGAACTATGATTATTGTTACCTTACATTTGGCAGCAAGCGTTTATCTGGTTTTGACTCTTTCATGCTGGTAGTGGCTAAAAAAGGCCTGCTTTTTTCGGTGGTAATTTTCTCCTGAAAGAATTTTTTTGAAAAATTGAAGGAAAGATGTTAATCATAAATCATAAATTAACCTGCATCTCTCATGATAAGTTGTTGTTGTACTAACACTAAAGTGGCAAACATCCAGAGAATACTTAAGAATGGAAATATATAGGCATAAACAGGTTTTAAAACTAGTTTTTGACACTCACAACCGCATAAGTGAGAAAATTAAGTCTTCCATCGTTAGTTATCCTTGCTTTGTTTTGTACCTGTAGGTCCTCAGTCAGGGATGCAGCAGCCAGGATTTCCAGGACAGCCAGGATATCAGCAGCAGCCCCCCGGAGGCCAGTTCCCTCCTGGGGGACAGGCGCCACCTGGTGGACAGTTCCAACAACGAGGCCCGCCCCCACCTGGAGGCCAGCCACCCTTTGGGGGCCCACCCCCACCAGGGGGACAGCAGCCTTTTGGTGGTCAGCAACCGTCTCCTGGCGGCCAGCATCCCCCACCCCCCGCTTTCATTCCCCCCATGTCTCAGCCGCAGCAGCAGCAGCAGCCAACGCCCCCTCCTGGGCAGGACATGGGGCAGCGTGCAGGAGGAATCACAGGCAAGAGGGTCTATCCTCAAATGGTACGCATTGACTTGATACTTAACACCTTTCATTACATCATATCAATTATCCATAGGTTGGTCAGTTAATATGGTCAAATTTACATGTGTGCATTTTCTCAACTGAAAAAAGACATTTTCATAGTAAAAAAGATCTTATTTGATTTAGCTTTGCTTTGAATTGAATAAATCTAAGCTTTTGTATAGACAGGTAATTATATGAGATTGCTAATGTGAAGTTTTGTTCTGCCAGCAGCAGCAGCAGCAGTCACAGACCAGCTTCGGACAGCCTCCAATGTCTCAAGCTGGGCCGGGTATGACTCAGGCAGGTATGGGCCAGGGAATGCCCCAACAACAACCCCAGGGTATGGGCATGCCTCAGCAACCGGGTATGGGGGCGCCCTCACAGCCGGGTGTGAATCAACAGTATGGACAGGGGCAGCAGCAGCAGCAGTATAGTCAGAGTCAACAGTACGGTGGAGGAGGACAGAACCCTAACAGCATGAACTACGCCAACAGCACTGCGGGACTCAGCTCACACATGGGCAAGATGCAAATTCAGGTGAGACTTCTAGCAGAGATTAATATTTTGAACAATATATTTCATTGCTATAACCAGGCGAGTTTCAGTGGTTCAGCTGGTCACGACTCTGGGTCGTGATGAAATGTAAGTAAACTCACCGCTGGTCACGACCGTGAGTCGTGATATTTCTTCAAATTGGCTGAAAATCACTTGTCCCCCCAAAGAAAAAAAAAATACTTGACCAAATCTTATGAAAAAAAGATATTCTGATAGGCCTGATGATTCTGAACAGAAATAATATAGGTTTTGTATAGGTTATCATGGCAGAAAATAAAGAAATCTGGTATGGAATATCATGGTACAGCCTAGATTTTTCGACATCTTTTTCAGCGGTGGCTGTATATTGGTGCTATATATATTATAGCGGGATAAGGGTTAAGTGCTGGGAGGCATCGTCAGGCAAAATTGGAATTTGTAAAGATTTTTCAAGATAGACTGCAATATACTCAGATTGCTACCACAAACATGTATTTACTCATACTTGCTTGAAATTTACATTTTAAGAAATTTCTCGAAATATATTTGGTTGTCCTGAAGGGCCATTATTGAGGTAAGGGATTAGGTGTTCATATGAAGCCCAGACAGCCTGCTGGCGAACGCTATGATTGTAATATTTGTTGTTTCCTCCTTGTAGGGTGGTGAGATCAGGCCGGTGAATCTACTCCAGGAGAGGAATATCATACCCCCAGAAGGGGTGGAGATACCCAAACCCAATCTGCAGCATGATTTTAAAAAGGTCAATTGTCACCCAGAGTAAGTTTCACTTAGTATGAGTCTCTGCACCATTATAGCTAAAGAATGCTTTAATGAATATACCATTTGTGTCGGAATCATTTGTGGACATTTTAGTGTTTTATTCATGAACACAGCAGATACACAATTGGATTGTATATCAGTTCTACATGTGGTCACTTAAATCCTTAAATGGTTACACATGAACATATATGTATTTTTGTAAATTAGTAATGTTGAAGCAGTATTAAATGAACCCAGTGTTTAAAAGTAGTGCAGGATGATGGCTAAAAAAAGTTCTGCTTTCTATAATAATAGTTCTATATTATGAATGTCTAAAGCCCCATTCTCACATTCACGACTTCAGCCACGACTATGCCGATCTAGCGAATAGACCGAGTTATACGTTTCGAGTACGCTATTATGCAAATTTTGCGTTTTTTCTTTTTTAAAGAGGACTGTTATTCGACTACCATACGATTGTCATACGATTGACGGCGACCGTTATACGATGCTCATAGGTATATTCCGACTATCATACGCTACTCATACGCTTGCTATACGACTTGAATACTTGAATAGCGTATAGCAGTCCTGTATGATCGTACGCACAGCGTATGCAACTTTCCCAAGGATTTGCATACGCATGACGCCGATGTCAATACGACTGCTATACGCTGTTGCCGACCTTCATACGCTGTTGCCGACCTTCATACGCTGTTGCCGACCTTCATACGCTATTGCCGACCTTCATACGCTACCTATTGGCACCTACTTGTTATTGGAGGTGGCGCCGATCGACTACGACTGTTTTGAAATTTTCAAAACAGTCGTAGCCGACGCTGACTTCAATACGACTCGTGCAGACTTGCTAGACTGTCATACGTCAGTACATGTACTATTGCCGACTCACCCCGATCGACCAGGACTGCTAAGTCATGGTCGATCGTGGCTGTAAGTCGTGAATGTGAGAATGGGGCTTAAGAATCACTGGATTGATTGATATGCATAAATCAAATACTTCTTCAAACTTTGAAAAAAAAGGAGTTTTGCTTTTTGGCCCCTAAGAAATGAAACGACATCCATATCAGTCATTCCTCTTTACACTGTTGTTTCATTTGCCTATTGAAATTTTCTCAACTCATTTTGTGAATCTTTCAGTGTATTTCGCTGCACGCTACACACAATCCCACAGACACAGGGACTACTGAACAAATGCCGGTTACCATTAGGAATTCTAATTCATCCATTCAAGGATTTATCGGTGAGTATTCTGAACCTACATTAGCATAATTTATCCTAATTTCCCTATATCATAATTATACTAGTATTTTTTAACCCAAATGGTATGCATCATGATTATAAGTACATTTATTGTATACCTTGTTAGTATTGTGGCAGTTTAATAAATGTGTACTTTGCACGTCCCTAGAGTCCCCATTTACATGACTATTCATAAATATTGCATTATTACCTTAAAAATGTTTTTTTTTTTGAATAATTTTTATTATTCAATATTTACTAATTATTACCTTTAAAATGTTGTTGTGAATAGTCATGTTTAGGATCCTGGACATTCCATAATAAATGATAACTTCACTGTGATTATTATTGTCAATAGTACCTTTAAGGAATGACATGGAAGTAATAATACTGGTACCTCTTAACGGTATCCAAACCTAATAGTAGGCATTGAAGTTAACAATCATACAAAGTTTTGTATTGAAATTGAAATCCTTAAAACATTCCATTGCAAAAACTACTAATATGTATTTATTCTTGATAGCAGTTTTCTCTATGAAGTTCAAATCCAACTGTGTACGCTATTATACCTTTTCACTTGCTTCATTTCCCCTAATAGCAGACTGTTTTGTTGTTGCAGCATTTGCCGGTGATACAGTCGAGTGTGATAGTGCGCTGCCGATCGTGTAGGACGTATATCAATCCATTCGTAACCTTCGTGGATTCCAGGCGATGGAGGTGCAACCTCTGCTATCGAGTTAATGAGTGTAAGTGCCCAAGAGATTCTGCAATGAAGCAAAGACATGTCCTCCAGAACCTGTTACCCATCTATACTCAATATGCTCAGCTGATCATCTTTCTGACAGGTGTAGTAAGGTGGAATTTGGAATTTCGATTATCATCACTTTTTATGCCATAATGAGGCTAATTCATGACAAGCCAGTTGTAAGTAAGGGAGGCAACCGGAGTCCCCGGAGAACCCCACCACCTGACCCCAAGTCACTGACAACTTTCTTAGATGCCCCGGCTGGTATTCAAACCCTGGCAGTGGTGAGACACAATTAGCAGTCTGTGGCAACACCATAGACCACACGGCCATCAGGGCAGGCCCTCAGTGGTGAGAGACAGCATGCAGTCAGTGGCAATGCCCTGGACCACATGGCCATCAGGGCATGCCCCAGTAGTAAGGTGAAGGCTTCCTGAGGTAGGGCTTGAGTGTTTCACCCACTATGATCAACACAATGATGTCTCCCTCAGACCACATTGTGGGGTATATACTGCTTGCTCATAGATCCTAAATCTGGCTGATTTGATTGTCAAATTTTCTTGAATGTTTGGAAAGGGTGTAATTTGAAATCCTTCGAACACTTAATCCAGCTTAGGTATTGGGAATGTCTGCAGCTCTTATTTTAATTACCCCTGGGAACATGTTTCCATCTTTGATTGATGACCATTTATTTGTAATCTCCCATTTATCTTTTAAAGAATAAATGCATATTCTTAGAACTAGAGCAGCAATACACTGAGGCTTTTATTGGTCAGCTAAGCTTTCTGAGCATGGATGGGTTCAATTTTGACCATGCTATCAATAAAGCATTTATTTTCATATTTACAGGTTCTGATAACCGTAAGTATGAAAAGAGAATTTCTGGTGCAGGTTTATTGTACACAGAGAGAATTTGATAGAAGTCATGGTAATGGTATGAATTTGTACGAAAGCTCAGAGTTCTTGAAAATCATCTTCTGGAGAAGTGATACTAAGAAATTCTTTTAGGAATAATGCAAGAATTTAAAACTAACATTACTTGAAGTATTTACCAAAGTATTCTCTTCTAGATAAAATTTTTCAAAAAAGACTTTTTTAACATTTCTGAAAAAAATAAAATGTATAAGGCCATCTTAAACGGCTGATGACGATTTTGCTCAATAGAATTCACTTATCTGATTGACAGGTAAATATTTATACGTGTTCAGAGTGGTGAAAGGCCCTATCAAGTTTTATCTGTGTTCATAAATAGGGTGATGGAGTTTTACTTGTTTATCATGGGTCGGATGCCAAACCCACAACAGCACCATACTGTAAGGAATTCATGCTTGTAGAAATGATGATAGTATTTCATCAAGGAGTAAATGGGTCACAGAATTCACTTCACTGGCAGCAGCAATGAAATAGTTCCCCTAGAGTGATTTATGAGGTTAGTATTAAGTTAATACTCACCGGCCCCCACACACAGCAAGGGTTTAGTTCAAAATCATATTCTTTCCTTCATATTCACACTGCCATGCTAACCAATATTGTGGGCTTCAGAATATAGATGGCACCACCAGGTCCATGAGACACTATTTTTCAAAGATGCACTGTAAATGCACCAATATAAAAAGTAAGAAACCCTCTGTCCCATCTTGAGACTACCAGGGAGCAACCCAATGCGGCAGCAGAACTGGACAGGTGCCAGGAATTCTGGAGTCGCTATTGATATATAGATTAGAAGCTCTCTCACTTGAGGCAAGCACACATTTATTTAGCTAGCTTATTGGCTTGGCATTGGGTCTTGTGATGTTCATCCTGCTCTGCTGCACCAGTACTCCTCAAACATCTGCATGAAAATAATCATAATGATATTGCACATTATTCTAAAAAAAAGATTGGGAAAACACATGTGTATGATTATTGATCAAGCATGAGTGTGTCTTTGAGCACTAGTAAGTCCCAGCAGCAGAACAGGTATAGAGCATTTTCATGAGGATGATTCATTTCTTTTGAATTTCTCAGCAGTCTCCATGTTTTAAAAAGCTGCTGTAATTTTATTTTTCAATTTTTGTATCACTAAAGATCATGTCTGCTATATTGGAAGATGTACATTAAAGATAAGATTAACTATAAATAAGGCCATATGTTACCATAGGGATTTTTTTCAATGAATATGTAACTATGAAATGAGATTCCTCAGGCTTCTATCAAATTACTGATTACTTTGTTTATATTTTCTTCACATACTCACCATTATCTATGTAGAGCTTAATACAACTAGTGCTTGGGTATATAATTTTTGGAATATTTAGACTTGCCAGGCAATTTGGTTCAGTAGAGAAGGAATAACCATAATCCATTACATTTGAATTGGGATGATTACTCAGATGTTGGCTACCAGTGATCAGTCTTGTCCAATATCCTGTGTAGAGGCTACCATGTATTGTAGTATACTTGTTCAATAACGAATAATTGTTTCAATTTGAGTTGAGCTGAGATTTACAAAAGGTTCCCAGCACTAATATCAGTGTATACCCACTTTTAAAAGCACTTGGTGCCCAAGTTTTCTGAAGCGGAAGACCTTATCCTTGGGTTAGCTTACTTTAAACCCCTTCTTAAACATCCTCTTCTTTGCTTGCTATTATTCCCACTTGAGTTCATACCCCAGCCTTTAAATTTTTTCCTAGCAGTAATAAGATGCACTGTTGTGTTGGCAAGTGAGATTCTTATCCATTTGTTCTGATGTTAGGGTTGTTATTGTTTACTTACTCACCTTGTATTGTGGATGTCACAAAATTGAATGGCTAGCCTATGTTAAGGGGTTTACAGTATAATCAGCAGCAGCTATAGAGTTACTATACAGGGCACTGGTATTTTGGGTCTTACTGTGAAGAAGCTGTTATTTATCAGTGGGGTACATGTACATTGAACACTTTCCCACTTCCCCACATATTTTTCACCTGATTATCATATCGATATGTTTCAAGTTTTATAAATTTTGTGTTTTCTTCCCACAGTGCCTGATGAATTCAGTTATGACCCTGTTAGTAAAAGCTACGGTGACCCACAGAGGAGACCAGAAATCAAGTCATCAACTATAGAATTTATAGCACCTTCAGAATACATGGTAAGTTTGAGGATAAGAAAGAGAAACTAAAACATGACCTGATTTCTGTCCAACCTTCAGATTGATCATGTTTATTGTAGGGGCAATTAATGACAATTGGAAACCATGTCATAATACTGCTTGGTAATGAAGTATGAACTACCAGTTACAAGTTCAGGTTTAAGATGGAGACAAAACCCTTATTAATTTAAAATTATCAATTTTTATTTTTCTAACAATTATCTTTTTTCTTAAGTTTTGCTTTAACTCAGTGAGGTATACCTACCCTTGAAAACAGACACCTTATGCAGAACAGACCTCTGAATACCTTATTAACAATATTATGCCTTTTTAAGTGTTAGCTTTTACAAAGAGCTGACAGTGTGTTCTTATGACTTCTTACATTCATAGACTTGTACAACTTCTCTGTTAAGTAGAATAGGGGGTTTTCACAACGCTTGCTGGAAATAGAGCTTACAATGTGTTAATGTAAAGAATACATGAGGAGAATAATACCACAACCTCACTGCATTCGGCTGTATGTCAAAATTTCTCTGGTTTACTTATTCATTACCTAAATTTACAAGATAATCAAAAGTATGCAATGCAATTATTTGATTTGGGAAAAAGTGCAAATAAAATTGCACTTATTACACTAAGTTCCACTCTCACAGAAGATGTGAGTGACCAGTATTTGAAGGCATATTCTTTGCTGAAGTGGTGTTCTATGTTAATGTATTAAATCATCTCCCATTCCTGGTGAACAAACCTTCCTGTAAGATGGTGATTGAGTGATGATCTGTGTTTCCTTGCAGTTGCGCCCTCCTCAGCCAGCAGTGTACCTGTATGTAATAGACGTGTCTTTCAATGCTGTGGAAACAGGTAAGCATTGTCACTATTTCTCTTATGCTTAACAACTTAGTATGACATTCTATAATGTATGCAGTATCTAAAACATAGTCACCATTTTCTTCAGATCTCTTCATATGAAATCTTTGATTTTTTTCGGCATTCTCTTGATGCCTGATGATATAAATGTTTGGAAAACTTTGGATTGTTTAATTGGCTTTAACTTTAAAGTTATTGTTGGTAAGGTTATTGTTGAGACGTATTCAAAAGCATGTAACACTTATTACATCCAATAGTTTCATTGTCTTGATTACTCAAAACTTAAAGGAAGCGATGCTGTCATACGCTAGATTTTTCAAGTAGAACCTTTTTGCCTTTCTTTTCAAGTGAGCTCATTATCAGTCTCTTTATCATACAGAACTGAATTGTATTGTCTTCCTGTGTGTGATTAATCTATTGTCTTGTTGCAGGTTACCTTCAGGTTCTGTGCCAGACAATCCTTGACGAGCTGGATCGCATACCTGGTGATGCCAGGACCATGATAGGCTTCATTACCTTCGATAGGACTATACACTTCTACAACCTGACCGAGGGGCTTTCCCGACCACAGATGCTGGTCGTGGGAGACCTTGAAGGTACGTCTCAAGAAATAAGCTCAAGTGACTCCATCTTCAAATTTCGACAATCTTCACTTCGTCTGCCATATTGCGGCTAAGTAGAGACTTTAGCCAGTTGTAAGTGGTGGAGGAAACTGGTGTACCTGGTGAAAACCACCACCTAGCCCCAGGTCACTGTTAACTTTCTCACATGCCCCGACTTTCGAGTGAACCTGAGAGCCTAGTGGCGGATCTCTGTACCTTACCTTGGCTGAAGTCGTTATGTTTCTTTCTAACTAACAGAAGTGTTTCTGCCTTGTGCTGATGGCCTTCTAGTCAACCTGAGAACCTAGTGCTGATCTTCTCTGTACCTTACCTTTGCTTAAGTCGTCATGTTTGTTTTCTCATTAACAGAAGTGTTTCTGCCTTGTGCTGATGGGCTTCTAGTCAACCTGAATGAGAGTCGCGACCTGGTGACGGATCTCCTCAGTACCCTGCCTGGTATGTTTGAGGGCAACATGGAGACTGGCAGCGCCCTGGGTGCAGCACTATTGTCAGCATATAAACTAATGGTAAGTTACACTCCCCATCTAAACTCAGATCTCTCTGGATCTCACTAACCAGTGCCTGGGTGCAGCACTATTGTCAGCATATAAACTAATGGTAAGTTACACTCGTCTAAACTCCGATGTCTCAAAAATTCTCATTTGATAGAAATATTAAAGATTCTTCGTTGCAGTTTAAGTTCTGTGTTTATGATTGTTTCCTATAAAATTAATTATTTAAGAATTAACAATAATTACATTATCAATCTTTCCACTGTTCATAGAAACCTTTAAACCTTATTAAGTGAAATGTATACATATATATATATGTATATATAATTATGCTGAAATGGGACCAACTTGATTATATTACAAACACAATTTGAATTTGTACTGTAAGTGTTCTTTTTCAGTATTTACTACATGGTGACTTGCAATTAAAGTCCAGTTCACAGTTCAAATCAAACAAAGATCACTAATTGTTTCCTAATTCTTCCCTTTTTGCAGAGCTCCACAGGAGGACGCGTATCAGTGTTCCAGACAGTTCTTCCCACTGTAGGCCCTGGTGCTCTCAAGGCCAGAGAAGATCCCAACCAGAGGGCTTCAAAGGTATGTTCAGCAAAATCTCGGCTCTCCATGCTCTTGTATCAGATAGGGCGGAGAGACTTTCTTTTTCCCACTTTGACAAGGAATAGAAGGGATGGACTGTTTCACCTTTGTTTTGTCAATGGGACATATTAAAGGATTAGAGGCTGGTAAGATTGAAGGTTTCTTGTCATTGGTAGATTCAGTGTCCTGTGGTGGCACTTGACTTACCACATTGATATTTATTGCTTTTCCGTTGCATGTGAGTAAGTTACCAGTGACTTGGGGCTAGTCACAACTTAGCTGTAATATGGCATAAAAAGTGACAATAATCGAAATTCCAAGTTCCAGTGGAGAGGGCTGTAGTCTGACTGTAAAACATGATTATCCTTGCATGGTCACCACCTAGAGCTCTAGTACGTTACAAGTAACAGCTGCTTGATGGATACCGCGATAGTGCCTTACTGCCCTCTGATTCATTAGATAAGTGTTGGAATAACTCATTTATTTGTGCATACTGCAACATGAAATTGATTATATATAGATATTGTGCAGGAGTTTATTAAGTGAGGAGGGTGGTTATTAGATATTACCTTAGCCTCTCTATAGCGGATGTCTGTTTTCTATTGATTAATTATCCTCTATTGTTGCATCTTGCATGGTGTGTTTAATCAGTCAGGATATCAGGAACAGGTGGCGCTGTGAGCTTAATGCTGGATAAATATTGATCCCATCCAATGCATACTCAACAATCAATACCACAAGTCCTTGCTGGCAGTCCCACCTACAGGCAAATTATTTAGAATAATGAAAATAACGAAACCAAAGATATTGCCTTATGCATTATGCACTCTATTGTAAGAGATTTTCTCTTTATATGTTATTACTTGTTAGTATGGTTACCTATAGTGGCGTTTTTGGTAAACATATTTATGCGTCTATTTATATTGGTTTTAACAGATAATGGATGTAAAGTATTGTGATTGTTTCAGCACTTTACAACAACTGTATAGCATTTCTTAGCTTATCAGTTTTACTGTCATTGACTGTAAGGTTTTTCCCTCAAAATGTCTAGTAGTCTGAAATGTATAAAGCCATTTAATGGAACACTGGTTGTAGGAGCCAGTGTGATAAAGTAGACTGTTCACGACCACTGCTCTAGGCACACTCGCTGTGAGTGCTCAGCCTCTGAGATAATTGTAAGCAAGTTCAGAAGTCTTGAGAGATGTGCTGGGCTGAGATGCTCAGACATGAAATGTAAGTAGGTCATGTAATTAGGTCATTGACAGGGGTCAGGCTTCATCAATAAACTGAGGAAGACCATAGAGCTATAATATAGGGTCCCAAATCTTCATAGCCCAATTTAAAATGTTATAGCCCCACTATGAAATAACAAACAAAATTTTGCTCTCTCAGTAAGTCCTATTTCTTGGCTTTGGGTAAATCATTGACCAAAATGTGATTGTTTGTTTCAGAATGTGCAGCATCTGGGTCCGGCCAATGATTTCTACAAGAAGCTAGCCCTGGATTGCTCTGGTCAGCAGATCGCCGTGGACCTCTGGATGCTCAACGGCCAGTATGCGGACATCGCCACCATATGTAAGTAGTACGCTTCAATGCCTGCTGCCCTAGCAGAATTACCATGACAATAGACATTCACATTGGTGATTCATAAATTCTATTCAGTATAGTCATGTCTTGCATTAAGATGGAACGAACTGGCTGAGTGGAATATGGAGTCCAGATTATGAATAATGAAGCCTTCATGCTGCCTGGATACATATCCACTGCTACCCTATCCTCTAAATATAATATGAAAAATCTCTTGTAAATTATTTTCCTATGTTTCCCTATCTTAATACCTTTTTAAAGTACTCATGGAGTTTTGTAAGTTATCAAGAAAAATACACTTAATGCATAGATGTTATAACTTTTTCTCGAATTTTAATTTTTAAAAACCAAACCAAATAAGCAAAACTATTTTCATCTGTGTCCTATTGTATGGTCCATCAGACTGTTTAGATTTAGATATTCTTTCCATTTCTGCAGGTATATTTAGGTATTCTAGTGGGAGTATTCATTGCTACCGAGACCTCTTTGAAGCAAATAATTTGTCTTCTTTTCATGAGATTTACAATTGTATGTCTTATCATAACTTTCCCACTTTCTTGCTGTTTCAGCATGTGTTTCTAAGTACTCTGGTGGCAGCATCCAGTACTACCCGGCCTTCCACACTGTGTACAATGTGCCTGAGGTGTTATCATAACTCACCAACTTTCTCACTGTTTCAGCATGTGTTTCTAAGTACTCTGGTGGCAGCATCCAGTACTACCCGGCCTTCCACACTGTGAACAATGTGCCTGAGGTGTTATCATAACTCACCAACTTTCTCACTGTTTCAGCATGTGTTTCTAAGTACTCTGGTGGCAGCATCCAGTACTACCCGGCCTTCCACACTGTCAACAATGTGCCTGAGGTGGACCGGTTTGAGAATGACCTGCGGCGATACCTGACCAGAAAGATTGGATTTGAAGCTGTCATGAGAATAAGATGCACTAAAGGTAACCTTTTCAACAATAGTGAGATCAGGAATTCTTCATGGTTAACTTGATTTGTAAATGAATTCATCCCATGTACATGTATCCCATATACATGTACTAGTATATGCATATACTGAAAAACTCCCTTTCCTCAGACTTGCCAACCTCAAATTTTTTGTATCAAGGTATGGTGGGGTTTTCTGTATGTTTATATAGCGTACATACTGTATAACAGTGTAAGCTTTGTCCTGAGTGGTTTCTGCCTGCTTGCTGGCTCAAAGGCTGTGTGGCCAGGCAGAGGGCATGAAAGGCTAGGCTGAATACTAGCTACAAGAAAAGATGTTCTTTTTTAATCACAACAAAAAAAATAATAATTTACTAAATTAATGTAGAGGAACGCTGAATCTTTTTTCCAAATAGTGAATGTGTATGGGAGAGAAACTAAGTCTAACTTATGAAATATGCTAGGCTTTATGGCCAGGTACAGAAAACTAACTTGATAACATGATGTAAAGAGCAGTATTTGATTGTAGTTGTGTAGTCATAACAATTGGTCATAATTGGTGTTCTCTATTAGTTTACATATGTTAACATTGTTTCTGTTACCTGACGTCACAAAGAGGTGCAATTGCATTATATTTATATGTGCGCTGTTATTGTAGACCAATGATTGACTTAATAGCAGTCACTTAATATATTTCTGTCTGTTGTTGCAGGATTGAGTTTGCATACCTTCCATGGGAATTTCTTTGTGAGGTCGACGGACCTGCTGTCTCTGCCTAACATCAACCCAGATGCCGGCTTTGGGATGCAGATGTCTATAGAGGACACACTCAATGAGAGCTCCACGGCCTGCTTCCAGGCAGCCCTGCTCTACACATCCAGTAAAGGTAAGTGCCAACTAGGCACGCTTCTACCTACAGTGTGAGCAATAGTGTCAAAACACTTGCATCCACACTCATACCTAAGTCCAGAAAATCCTGCGTCAAAAGGATATCTGATATTGTCGCCAACCCTAACCTATCTTTCTACTCCCTTTACAGTTTCTTTAACCATCCACTTTCAATCGTAAATATTCATCCCAGTTCACATAACTTGAAGTTTTACTCAAGTATGACATATTGCTTGAAAGGTCATTTCTTAATCTCTTCCAAAAAGCAGTAAAATCACTGGCAGATATCAAATGCATGGTCTATTAAATACTTAGTAAGTGGTTTTGAAAACTAACTGCTTTCCAAGTATTGTTTTAATTAAGTATGGTCCTTATTATGGAAAATGAAAATCTAACCATGGTAGTTTTCTTGCTGATAAAATATCCTTCAATATCCTGACTTTTATGTTGAATATTTATTGTACACTGATTAGTGTATTTTCTGCTTGCCTATTTAGGGGAAAGGCGTATCCGTGTCCACACCTTATGTCTACCTATCAGCACTCAAGCCAGTGAAATATTTGCTGGTGCCGACCAAGCTGCTATCATTGGATTGCTATCAAAAATGGGTAAGTTTCTCATAATATAGATATAGAAATGGGAAAAAACTGTTAAATAGCATATTTTCTTAAAAAAGTAAGATGTTTTCAATTACCAGTGGTTATGAGGTAAAAATTATATGTTTTGGCTATATATTTCTTCTAAATAAACATTTAATGCCTGTAATACTTAGTACTTCACTGATTTCACTTGTGCTGCCAATAATGAACAAAATATAATTTTAGGTTTTCTTGGTTTAAAAAGAAAATGTTTAAAAAATGTTGGATGATACATTTGTAATGACATAGTGTTTAGGTAGAATGAAAATGGTTTAAATATGTATACAATCTTTCACATTTTACCATATTTATGTTCTTTATCCTTATCCTTATTCTTTATTATGTTGTATGATTGTTATCCTTTTTGTATTCGTAGCGGTGGACCGGTCCTTAGCTAGTGGCATGAGTGATGCCCGTGACGCAATGATCAACGCGGCCACAGATATGCTGGGCGCCTTCAGCCAAACCATACCTGCTGCACAGAGGATGGGCTCACTGCTCTGCCCCTTCCCTCTCAGACTCATGCCCCTATACACACTGGCTCTACTGAAAAGTGTAAGTGACACATCTATATGAACTAGTAACTAAATGTATAAAGAGGCAGAGGGATATTTCATTATATATTTCAAGAATGTAGGTTTCATATTAATTTAATATCTAAAATATTTATTTTAAGTTAATATGCTTCCGTCTTACGCTTTGAGGATTTCATGGTCTCCTAATTGGTTTCAGATTAATAATTTTTAATTGTGCACAAACTGTACTAACAATTTGCAATATGGGAAAGAAGAACATATTTACCAGGGGGTAATCTCTCATTCCCTGTTGTTCATTGTGTACTAACTGTGCTGTGTGGTTGTGTTTGTAGATGCTGTTCCGAGTGGGCGCCAGCACACGACTAGATGAGAGATCATTTCCCACTGTGTACTAACTGTGTTGTGTGCTTGTGTTTGTAGATGCCGTTCCGAGTTGGCGCCAGCACGCGACTAGACGAGAGGGTGTTCGCCATGGATCAGTGCAAGGCTCTTCCCACAGCCTACCTATTGCTACACATCTACCCCAACCTCTACCCCGTACATGCACTAGATGAAAGGGTAAGGACAATGCTTATATAGTTCTTAGCGGTTAATCCCCAAAGTACCCTATTTGTTTAACAGATATACAAATGTACTCACTTATCGGAACAGTGCTTTGTTGGGGTGGTTTAGAGTGAAAAATATTAAATTAACTATTGTTTGATTAGTTTATCTTTAATTATGTGAATTAAATGTCATTTTATATTTTCTTCAAAATACACAATACATATTTTTCATCTTGCTGTTTCCTATAAAATGTGAAATTTTCATATTTGAAAAGGTTTTCACTGGTACTGGTATTAACTGTTGCTGATTTCTGCTCATTATTCCGAATAAAAAGCTAATTGCCAGTAAATCAAGACTTGTTATGGGGAATAGTGATTTTTGTGAAAAAAATTCATAGAACATGCAGTGTAGGAACCAAAATTTTTTATTTTTTTTCTGAGGAGCGTAAGAAAATCATTCAATTTCATTCCTTTCTCTTGTGAGCTGTCGTACGTCTTCCCGAGAGTTACTCATGATGATGATTTTCTTTTCAGAACGCTATAAATAAGAACGATGTTGTGATCCCTCAGCCGCCGCTGTTGCAGTTGTCCTCAGCTAACATTGACCGACATGGAGCTTATTTGATGGATGCTGGTAGTCGCGTGTATCTGTGGATAGGTGGCGCCATCAGTGACCACTTCTGCCAGGAAGTACTGGATGTGCCGAGCTTCGCGTCAATTTCAGAAAACCTGGTGAGTAGATCCAGACACGCCTCAAAACACTGGTTTATGTACTGCTTAAATGGTATGATACACATATGCTGATATTCTACAGGCGGCATTAGATAAAATGTTAAAGAAATGCTTTGGTCCCTTATTTGTGAAACTATTTTGTGCCTGGGCAAAGCATTAGATCAAAGCATTAGGTTCTGAATTGAGAAACCTTTTTCATTGGATATTAAGAAAAGCATGAAATTCTCAATTGAGAAAATGTTTGGGGGGTGGGAATAAGTATTAAGATAAGCATTAGATCCCCAATTGAGGAGCAATTTTCCTGTGGTACTTTTGCATTTTGGCTTCATTTTGAATGTATTCTCAAAATTTGAGACCTCCAGAGCATTATTGGTTAATCCATTCAATGCATTAATTATTGGATACTCAAGTGTCTTCTTAAATGCACCACACTACTTCAAGAACCTAGGAGTTTTTTATAAAATAAAACTATGGTAACTAGTAATGGTATGGTATGATAATAGATCAGGAACTGGTTTTATGTATTACCGTAATTTCTCGAAAATATTGACTGCCCTAGGAATTTGGGCCACTATAATTATTCTACAATGGTATGGCTCAGTTGAGCTTTGGTAATGCATTAATATAGTGTTTTTGAGATGTTTGTCACACTTTTTGCCTATTTCCTAGGTGGAGCTACCTGAACTGGAGAATCCCACATCGGAGAAGCTGAGGAGCTTTGTCAACCACCTACAAGACCAGAGGCCTTTCTGCGCCTCCTTTCATATTATCAGGTATGTAACTCTGGAGTTAAATGTCCTGTATGGGCTAAGCAATAAAAGTATTCTTTGTTAGACAGGGAGTAGGGCAGGGATATTAAGAGGGCACCAGAATTATATCAAACATCAGGACCAGAGGCCTTTCTCTTCCTCCTTTCATATTATCAGGAGTTAAGTGTCAGTATTCTTTTTCACACTGGGAGATGGGCAGGGATATCAAACCACAGAACCAGAGGCCTTTCTGTGCCTAGTTTTATATCATCAGGTGTGTATCTCAGGAACTAAATGTCCTACATGGTTTATGCAATAGTAGTATTCTTTGTTAGACAGGGACTATGGAAGGGATATGAAGAGAGCATCATAATTATATCAAACAACAGGACCAGAGGCCTTTCTGTTCCTCCTTTCATATTTTCAGCTAGGTAGGTAAGTATTTCACCATCATGCATGGGCTGAGCAATAGAAAGATTATATGATACACAGGGGAATTAGATTTGTATCAGATCTCTACAGGACTGGAAGCCTATCTTAACTTCTTTATATAATCAGGCAGGTAACAAACTATTTAATTTACATTCTTGGTCTCAGCAATGTACATGGATTGAAACTTTTTTTACTGGTTTCTGATATTCTGCTTCTTTATGATTTCAGGGAGGACAGTAGACAGAGAGGAGCATTTGTGAACCACATGGTGGAGGACCGATCAGAGACAGCCATGTCGTATTATGAGTTCTTGCAACACATGCAGAAAGAGATCAAGAGCTAGTCTGCAAAACTCACTCATTAGGGAATTATTAAAATTGTGTCACTCCAGGGCTGCCTCATTGTCTTCTCCTACACAAGTATCTACCATAGAATCAGAATCACTGGATGCCATCTGTAGCATATTATGTATGCTCATACATAAAATGGACGAAAACCAGATTTGTCCTTCCCCAGATGTTTTTCATTGTATGGCACAAATTGGGATCTGGTCAACTGCTCATCTTTTTAAAAGATAGTCCAGAAATTGGTTAAATCCTATTCAAAGGTCTCGGATGATGAATGCATAGGCTATGAGGGTTTATTGATCATTCATTTGGGTAGGGAATGTTGTAGTACATGTTAAGAGGAGAGTATGTATCTTCTATGCATGAGTTGAGAGGACTTTGTATGGCAGCCCTGGTAGTCAGAGTGAGTGCAATCAAATTGCATCAGGTCCGCAGCATGGAGCGTCTCGTTACGAGGCTGTGTGCTGTCCGAGGCCACCTATAGGGGAACATAGGAACTAATCTGATGCAGAGCAGTTGCACAAAGCCGGATCAGTTATCTACTACATCTACTTCAAGATAGTCCCAAGTAACCAGGTGATACCAAATCGTGGGATGATGATTTCTGTACACAATGAACTTGCTGTCCAAAGTCTTTGGGCGAGAGTTAATCATAGGGGTTGATTATTTCCATACAAAATGCACTCCCTGTGTTCCTTTAACTGATCACTAATGAATGATGATGGGCTGCAGGTGACAATGAAGACTTCAGTAACAATGCCTAACCATGATACCATTTTCACCACGCGCCGTGAGCCATCCACTCCATGTACAGCATGTAGGTGTTAAATAGGGGTTTTTGGGGTGACACACTTGTGGTTTCAAGAAATGATGACTTGAACTTACACACTGTTGAGATCCATTATGATACAGGAGTAACAAGTTTGTTTTCAGTCGGAAGTGAGTGTGTTCAGCAGGGAAAGATGAGAGTATAGCAGAAATTTTAGTTATTAATTTTGAAGGGAAGTTTTGTAAATGATTCTTTGATGAAAATCTTTTCATGAAGTCTTTCTTTCTGCTAATGAATATTGGTATGCTTTTGTGGGTTGAAATCTGCCAGTGTGACATACCATGTGCTCTGCACAGTAAGTAAAGCGAAGTTGGCAGGACAACCAAAAATATCCTTGTAACATAAATAGGTCATTTAGGGTTGAAAATGCTTAGCTAGATGAAATCCAAGCTTTCTAGAAGAGAAAATCCCTCAATTAACAGCATAAATGTTCTGGCTGTCACACCATATTTCATTATATCATACATTACCAAACAAAAATTTATATAGAGGTCAATCAAAATGTTAAAGTACACAGAGTACAGAAAGAAACCACTGAAATGGAAGGGAAACCCTAAAAACCTGCTAGGATCTGTATCAATTTTCACTTCTCTGAACTTATTTATGAAGTGCCAAAAGATAACTTCCAAAGTTAGATACTTCCTTTTCGCCCACTACGCTGTGTAATGTACCTAGGTTATTAGTGCCTAAATATATATATATATATATATGTATATATATATATATATATATATATATATATATATATATATATATATATATATATATATATATATATATATGTGTGTGTATGTAAAGTTTTGTTATACACAAAGCTTTGTACAGAGCTCTTAATTAAGTACCCACATTAAGTTGAATGTATGGGCACATATCAAGTTGATAGCACATGCTGTATAAAGGCTTATCACAGTGCCTCCTCCTTACCTGTGTTAACCTTATCCCAGGTTCATCCAGTTACCTAGGGTGAGCAAAGTAATGATGAAGTTTTTGCATTGAAATATGGTAGTTAAATTGTTTGGCGCTTAAGAAATGGAGGAGATATTTTTTTTGAAAGCGATGTAAAAAGGCTGTATGGTGCTCCCTGTACTTGGTTTGATTTGTACAAGACTTTTGTATGCAAGATTCATGAAGTTGTGAAGGGTGGATGTGAGGCTTTCAGAGTATGGTCTGTGGAAGTGTGCTTGATGTAAACTTGTTTTGACACTTCCCTTTGTTATCAATACCCCACCTGTTAACCAGATAATGGAAACAAGGTACTTTACGTATAGGATTGTTAATTGCATGAGGCCAACATACAGAAATGGTTGAATTGTGCATAGTGAGTGACTTATTTCAAAAGTGAATGCTGTATTATGTATGAAAAATGGCTCAAGCTTATATAGTATTATTTAAAGTGAATGTTGTAGATATGCAAATGAATGGCTTCTTGTGTTATGTTTGCCATTTTGAGCATACAAAGAAAACTCATTGTTGTGGTATATTACGAGATGAGACGCGAGGTGGGGATGGGAACAATAATTAACATTCTAGGACTGAAAATTTGTACAATAACAAATTCAGGGTGTCATCTTGATAACCAGGGGCAACAGCTGTGACACCCTCATGACAACAGATGGGGGTCTACTGAACGATTATACTACTACATAGATGCCAACAACTGGCTTGTCTATCTACAAGATCAGAGCAATGTCACCTCCATTTGTTAGACAATCTTCTCACCAAATGTGATATACAGAAAAAGATTAAAACCAAAGCTCTAACAGAATTAATCAAGATATTTATTCAATTGCAGGTAGATTTATTAGTTTACATGTGACCATTCAAGTCATGGTGAGTGCAGTCCTTATTGACCACTCATCACAAGGATGCACAAATCATTCTGGGACCTCGCTCTCTTCAGCAACAGGGTCCCAGTGGAGTATCTGATTAATGTACCTCCATAGGTTCTAACCTGGTTGTCGACCCCTCTTTCTTAAGACATACCACTATAACTGATTATGTCATGACAAGGGTATATATATATATATATATATATATATATATATATATATATATATATATATATATATATATATATATATATATATATATATATAAAATAAGTGCATGACTCTTGCCGTGACATAATCAAGGCACAATATCCTCTCATTGGGAGATATTCAGCAGCTGTTGTATTGAATATTAATGCTTCCCAGGACACTTAGCGATTCAAATTTAGTTTACATATAGGAAGAGCCAACCCCTAACAGGCCCCATGCAACATGGGAGCAGTGTAGCAGATACTGAATAATTTATAATAATTTAAATGTGCGGATTAAGTAATGTGTATCATAACTGATTAATTGAGGAGGTGGTGGCTAGATGGCCACTTGATACTTTAGATATAGAGATGCAGGAATTTCACAGAACCATGTCAGTGTTATTCTGTTTCTTTTGACGTACCTGTTTGATTAAGCTATGTAAATTGTAAGAAATTGAGCTTATTTGTTCTGCTTGTCTGTGAAATCCCTGCATGATACAGCCCCTTTCTTATATAAACTAATATAAAGGTGGATGAAATATCTTTACTTGATATAACTGGTAAGACTGTACAATTGTGTTTTTAATTATATGCAATAAACATTATGGTAGAATATACTATTGAGATATTTGCATCTTTCTTTGACCTGTGTGGCAAATTTTCATACCTGATTTCCTCACAATTCAGAGTCCAGTAAGTTAATCTTTTGGATTTCTCGATCCCCCCTCTTAAGGTCTTACGACACTTTTAGAAATCTCAGTTTAATTTTCCTGAAACTTTGCATGAGGAAAGAACAAAGGACAGTGATCTCGAAAACAACTTAAAATCATTGGGTCATCAACTTAGTTTTTTTTTCACAGATTTTTGAAAAATTAATGCAATTTATGTCACAAACATCACTTTCCCCAAAATTGGTGTCTTTCTTTGCTAGATTTATTCCTTCAAAGATACTGACACTGCCTGAAATACTGTTCTGCCTTGTTGAAATTATTTTTCTGCTGTTATATGGGAATTATTGGGCAAAATAAAGGAATTCGAGAAACAGGTTTTTAACCCAAAATTGATATAAGTCAGAATTTCCCAGTTTAATTTTCACCAATTTTTGTCTACACTATCTACACAATACCCTGATTAAGAAGACATAAAGAAAATGATAGGTCATCGTGTTAGTTTTCGAACCACAGATGGTCAAAGTTTGTGAAATAGGACTTTTTGGGGGCAAATTTTTACGAAAATGTTAGAAAAGAGCTACTCAATAGTTACCGTACATGCCCATCCTTATATAAGATATTGTTGAGCATGGGGACCCCATTTTATATGCATGAATTATCACCCATTATTCCTGAAAACGTGTCAAAACATTAAATTCAATGAATATGGAAATACAAAAAACTCATAGGATACTATTTATAATAGGCAGGTATAATCAGAATTGGTACATATTCAATAAAAATCAATTTCTTTTCAAATTTTCCAGTGATATCAGGTAATAAATTATTTTAGTTTATCCAATACCCAATAGGTGTCGCCGGTATAGAGTATCGTAAGACCTTAAAGATTGTAAATGGAATCTAATTAACTCTTCCACGCTTGGATTTTTCTCCACCCATTTTTTCCAAAGTTCTTTGTAAATGGTTTCTGAGGAAACGTTTTCACTGAAATAGACCTGCTGATTTTTGGCAGCAAAAGCCATGAATGTGTTTGTGGTCATCAAGAACTCAATGCCATTACTATATATCAAAGGCAAGATGTTTGACTTTCTTCATTTCGTTAAGTAGTGCCATGAGCAGATAGAACCAGAGCCTTCAGAGGGTGAGAATGAGAGAAAACAACAATATGAAATACTTATTTTTATTTGTAATGTACAGAATAGGGGTGCCTATACAACATCAATAATAATTTATATTTGATACAGCTCCTGTTTTACCTATAATTTTCAAAATGCTTTGCTTTGTTTACTATTACTTTAACACTACCAAGACAAGATGTTTGACCTTCCTAACTTCATGAACTGATAGGGCTGACAACTTTGATCACAAAAATCCTTGTAAAATACCCACCATCACGCCCAGTAGACACTTTGGCAAGGAATTTCTGAATGTCTTTTGTAAGAAAATATTTGAAAACATTCTTCAATGAAGACATAGCATTGACTTGATAAGTGGATGCTATATTCTTATGTTATATCCAAGCATCTAGCTCTCGGAAACAAGACACCCTACTTTTTATGAGTGGCCATTTTGGACAACCACCTCTATGAGTGTAGATGAGGCTAGTGATTTCAAGGGCCATTGAAGTGAGCTCTAAATATACTTAAAGACAACATCCTTTCTGTAGGAAAGGCCCAGGCTATGACACTAGTGATTTCACTGGCCCTTGAAGTGAGCTCTATATACATTTAAAGACAATTCCCTTTCTGTCCCCAACAGTCATGCCATGAGACTGGTGGTTTCACCTTGCACTCAGCTCTATATATACTTAAAGACAACATCCTTCCTTTCCTCAACTATCTGTATCTCCATCAGTGTAGGTGAAGTCCAGGCTATGAGGCTAGTAGTTTCAGGAGCCCTTGCACTCAGCTCTATATATACTTGAAGACAACATCCCTTCTCTCTTCAACAGTCTGTATCTCCATCTTGACAGGACACTTGAGTATGTAGGATAGCAGCTCCTCAGAATATCCAAGTAAAAAGTACATTTTTCTGGCACTGATGGTCCTGACGACCAGTCCTGCAATGATGACCATGTTGGCCCTCCTCTTGATGATCAGTTCAGACAGGAACAGGTTGTGCCAGGTGCCGTGCATGAACTTCCGGATAAAGGAATCCTCAACGGCAGTCTGTGCCGAGCGACTTCTCTCTTCATGTAAATTATCTAAAATGGAGAAAAGGTTTAATATAATGCAATTTACTTATACATATAAAGAACTAATCATCAAGACATATCTTATAGAGATCCACAGACATTCGATAGAAAAAAACATCCAAAATGGCCTTAAAAGTAAAATAAAGCTCATACTTATTCAATCACACAAGAGGCATAAAAAGGATCACTAAAAATTTAATAAGACCTCAATAAGTTATTGCTCATTTCTTAAGACAAGCAGTTAGGATGAAAATTTCCGATTGGGAAGTGGTTAAAATACCTAGAAAATTATCAACAAAGGTCAACAAATGTGGATCAGCTTTTATGTAAATTATCACAAATGTGGAAAAATTTCCAAAACAGTTCTTGAGGTATTTTGCAGACAAGTAGTAAGTAGTGAACCTAGCAAGGTCTCCCTAATAAGGACTAAGGAGTGAGACAATTAACATTAGCACTACAAACAATTAATAAAAACAGGTTTGTGCTATAACCACAGGAGAGGAACTGTATAGCAAAGAAAGCTATTCATGACTCAAATCACTCTTACCTGGATTCAGAGAATTCCAGCCTTTTCTGACACCAATTAAGTAAGGAGGGTTGGCCATTTCATATGTGAGAGGTTTGTTTTTGTTGATTGTTACTTTGTAGCTTCCTGCTCTGATATTTTTAGCACACAAAGCTGTTGTTTGTAGGCACCTGCGTTGGATGGTCACCGCTGCTTGCTGAGACAGGGTCCTCAGGGCCAGGCCCTTGAAAAGACAGAAACAATAGCATAAGACATTGACAATGTTGAGAATCAACAGAACCACCAAAGATGAAGGCAGATATTCTCTTTTCTGAGATATGATGGCTTTTTAAAAGGTAGCTATAAAAAGGTCAAGAACATGGTAATATACAAAATTCAGTCACTTGAAGATTATAAGTAACATTGCTTTGTGAATTTGAAAAATCAGCAAACAACTCTTCAGCAATCGGGATATCTTATTAAACATCTGATTGATTACCACTTCCAGCTTTGTGAAATATTGATTAATGGAACCTGCCAACTTGAACACCTTAATAAGTTGAACACCCTTTTCATTATTGAAAAGCTCTCCATTAGGAAATACAAGAAGGCAACCTAATGATAAGTTGAACACCTGAATATCTTAAAAAAAATTGATCACCTAATTAGGTGATCAATTTTTTTAATGATATTCAGGTAAATGTGCACCTGAGACCAATTTAATCTTGATGAGCTGAACACTAGGATGTAACCATACATGATCAGATCTGAAATCACAGAAGATCTTAAGTCAAACTCCAGATAGCTGTGTTTGCTTATATTATGATGAACTTCCTTAATAGTGATAACTAATCATTTATGGCAATTTTAATTTTAAGCTAAGCATATCAGCCCTCATCCCTCTAACAGCACAGGACTCTTAAATAGCAACTGCCAAGACCATCTAGTCAGAAAGAAAGCAAAAAACATCTTGAGCAAGGCTTGGTAGTGGCTGCTATGTACACCAGAAATATGAGATTATCAAGATAATAAGGTTTTTCAACTATGAGTCTTCCTCGCTGACTTTAAGGTAAGGGTGTATGCTTTCTGAAAGAATATCAGCATACCTGGGGTACGACATTACTTTCCACAGAAATAAATGAGCAGTGAAATAAAAAAAATATTGAATTTTAAAAACATTTCAAATTTAGATATCAATATGCCTATTATTCCCGACTTTTGCTAAAAGGCTGTGACCAGGGTCTTAGCCAGCAGGGTGTCCGGGTGTCTTTTTGGCATCCTGGTCCACGAAAAATACCTATTTTGAGGAGATAAGACACCCTATCTTTTGGTCAGAATTTTTTGAAAATATCAATTATAAGTAGATATTTTATAAAATGTTACTCTTAAATGATAACTAGAAAATTTGTTGAAGAAATAAAGCATATAATTACTTGATTTGTCAATGTACATGGTCAGTATGATGACTTATTTTTTTTCAACGAGGGGGTTTGGACACCCTGTCTTCTCGAAACCCCACTTTGGACACCCTGTTATGAAAATCCTGGCTAAGACCCTGGCTGTGACACACTTGGACTTGGTACAACCTTTGCTTCCACAGGCAGCTGTATGGCCTGTGCCTGGACATAAGTATAAAAAATTACTAGAAGTTGTACAGGAAAGTCTCCCACCTAGTGACAGTGTTTTACAATTACTTTTCAAATAAATCCTCATCCAACTTGCTTCCAATCCTTGAATGAAAATTAGAAGGTGCAGACATCATATGCACACAAGCCAAGAACATATTGGGGAAACATAACATGTATTCAAGAGGGATAATATATAACTGCAGCTTATCTAAAATTAGCATTTGCTATCATTTGTGGTAAAATCATTCCCAAATGATTGTGATTACAAATGACCTTGGTCCAAGATGGTGTTACTTATTGTTTTGATTTGGCTAATAAAGGCGACAAACAATTCTTGCGAATGGTGAAACCTCTTTTACTGCCTTTCTTATTTCGTCTACCTCATTCGTGCCAGGTATTTCGTGCAGATGTGTCATTTATGAACAAACCTGTAAGGACACTGCAGCATTGCACATAGACATGTCTTCCTGTTACACTGATATGTAGGTCACGTCAAAATAGCACACGTGTTGACCTCTTTTCTTGGAGAAAGGGATAACATTTGTATGAAAGGATATGATTGGCTTCCAGAATATTTATCGACCAATTAGAACACTGCTTGCAAAAGACCAAGGAGATTGAACTTGATGACGACTCATCGGCCATTTTGATTCGTGTACCTCCCGAAAAGAAGGGATACCCAGCTTTTCCTGTAATATTCGCAGAATTTGAATCCAAATTCGCCTCTTATCTTATCAGGTTAATCGACCGATAATAGGTGAGTGTTATTTTCCACATCTTTGATACTTTTCACTCTCAATCATGACAATAATTAGAGCTACGTGTCACTTGATTAGGACACGTCTGTGTTATAACCTTTTCAACGCAGCAGCTGACTTCGCGATAGGAAAGTGTGAATCGTAAAACTTGACAGACGTCATTTCTTTTACACGGCAAAACAACACCAATGTTATCTAGTACTGAAGTGTGCGATTATTTCATCTTTGTGTACATGTTACCGCAAGCTTTCACTGATCGTGTTTATCACGCCTCCAGTCATGAGTCAAGATGTTAGGTTCTAAGGTTGTTATTGTTACCCATCCCTTTCATGATTGCGCAATGATTACTTCCTCACTCAAGTTATGTCTAAGAACTCTAATACAAGCATGAGATCAAAGAAAAGCAGCATTTGGATGCCAGTGTTCTCTGTCTGAATCTATATTTATTATTTAATAGTGCTCGGACGATAAATCGAAATATTGCATTATTGATCGTTGCGCCACGATAGTAGCACTATCTATAACTCAATGAATTATCGATAATAAACGATAATTCTCGTCCAAAATCGAAGCGCAATGACATGAAATGATATGAAATTTAGAAAAAATGCAAGCTAACTACTCACCACAGCGCCACTTTTATTACTTTGATATACCGGTTGATATACCGGTGGTGCCTTCTGAGAAATAAACCAGCATTTTGGACTTCAAAAACACACTGCTTATCACGCCACAAACGTGATTTTGGTCAATTTCAAAATGGCGGATGTTGTTTACCCGAAAGCATCGCCGGTATAACGAGCCATCAGGAGCAGAATGTGGGTAAGTTCCATGCCGCCTCAAGTTACGAAATTATAGTTTTTTATCGATAATCTATCGTCATATGGGACGATATATCGATAAAAAAAAATCAACCAAGTCCGAGCACTATTATTTAAGCAACTACATATTTGTTCAAGGCGACCAGTGGTTGGTCTAGGCTCATATAAAGGACAATCAATGAATCTCACCAAAATTTCACCAAGAATCTCAAGAAAAAATATTTTGCAAATTTTTCTCAATTGAAATTGTGCGTTCAATTAGATCAATCACAATGCTCTGCCATAACTCCTGCAATAACTCAACATTCTCTGAATTAATCATGGAACCCATCATTTTTCTTATTAACATCCCTCCACAATTGTAGAATTGAATGTCTGTCCAAATTGCAGATCCAAAAATCGCAGACTGCCTAAATGGCCGTTCTGATGACTTATTGGGCCCTCCAGAAATAAACCTTCACATTCCCCACATTTTAAGTATTATAGATTATAAACATTCTTGTTAGGTTATCTCTGTTTTGTTTAATTCTGAATGTTAGTTCTAGGAGTATTTCAGGGCTCGAAATTAGGGGGTGCTGAGAGCCGAGGGTTCCCTTGAATACTCATGGGGCTCCCTCAAATTTCTTCAAGGAGCCGAAACTTGTACTGGGTTCTATACACAACACCTTTAGGTATCTTTTGAAGATGCAATTGGGCTCCCTGAAAAAAAAATACTTTCGAGCCCTGTATTTACATACCAAGGCCAAGAAGTAACACCAAAATCCATTGAATCTGATACTAATTATGCTATATATCCAGGTAAAACCAATGAAATATAATTTTATCACTTTCCACACTCGTATGTACATGGACACTAGGCCTAATCGATTTCTAATAATTAGGGCCCTTTTAACCATCGTCCTTTTTGCGAATGGCAATTTTGACTGTGTCCAGTGGTCTGACCGAAGAATTGCAAGTAGCGATACGCATCTCTATACATCTGGGACTTAGCCAGGAGCCGTCCAGGGCGTTTTTTGGACACCCAAACCCTTAAAAAGCACCCCTCAGCGCACACAAAAAAATTGTGAAGAATTTCTTAGAATGACAATCTCAAGCATTTGATTGAAAAATTTTCATCTCCATATAATTCCCACAGTATTGTATAAGGATATCATGCCTTATTTTGATAAATTTATACATATTTATAGTTGAAATTCTAGTATATTGGGGGTCCCCCTTAAAAATTTGGACAACCATACAAGTTTATCTTTGTGAACCTTTGCTTGGAAGTTGTGCTCTAATTTCTCAATTTTCTCAGTTTCTCTTATAAATGTTTAGTTTATTTATTTTTCTTCTGGTACTAGTCTTCATGGGTACGGATCCGGGAACTGACAAAAGTATAAACATGACTTATTTATTATCGAGCCATGGTTGCACATCAAGTCAATGGTCCTCTTAGTGTCCTATGATCTCATCAGCTGATCTCATTTACAAGGAGATAAGCACTACATCTGAGGGTTATAGGTGATGTGCAGAATCCACCTATTATTGTAAACTTGTAATCTTGCTCATCTTTGTTCTTATTTTGCATTTTCAGATCAAATAACAGAATGTTCCTGTGGGATTGGTTTACAGGTGTCCTAGGCTTTTTAGGTAAGTATCAATACCACCATCCTTTAACTTACTGTCAACATTTGGGTCCTTTCAGGGAAAAATCTCTTTTTTCATGAATATTTGACTCAAAAAATGGATGGCCTCACACACAACTACATTTCATATGAATAGATTTAGCTATTAGGGAAAAAAATCCTTACAAGGTGTAAAGTTTAAGAAGCTCTCTGGCAATATGTTTTTATCTCAATCATCTAAGATTGTCATATACATGTATTTGAAATAAAAACGAAAATAACTCCCATCAGAAATGCTTTTACCCGGTTGCATCTGGAGTGTATGCATAGCCACTGGCCAGACACAAATTTGGGAAGGGCAAATCTTGATAACAACATAATATGTTGGAGAATATTTGACTTTTAATTGTAGGCTATGATGGATTCAACTCCCCTTCAAATTGCACTTGAAATCCCTCCTAGTTACATGTAATAACGTGTACTTAAAACATAATCCTTGTAGGTGTATTGGAAATAGATTCCCTGGGGGCAAATAAAGACCAGATTCTAAGTCAATAATGTAATTCTCATGCAGTTTATGGCCTGGAAATCATGTTTGATTAGCACTCTGAACAAACATTGAAATCTGACATCATGCATATTTATAGACTTTACCCTGTATGGTGTTAAAGCAAACATGTCCCTCGTTTGCTTCCCGGTGATATAGGTCAGCTGTACCTTGTCCCTCTATTGGCAGTCTGCATCAAAGCCATCGATACAATAACCTAACTTGAAATCAGCTCTTAACACAAGAAATTATTGGATACACCTCATGTAAGTAGTTATGACAACATTAGTGTGCTACCAGTTGTAAAAGTAAACATCCATTTTGAGGCAAGTTAGTTTCCTGAATTGTGAGTACCCATTGAAGTTTTAAAAGGAGAAAGTGTTATCCATTTATTTACATTCAATACATTCTGGCAAAAGGATAATTAGAAATATAATGTCAACAGTTCAAAATTACACAAGGGAGGAATATTTTGTGCACTGAATATTTTGATTCACACACTTCTTTTAATTGAATAGACTTTTGAACTATTTGCCTCTGCGTGACCATCTGGGCACTTTCAGCATACTAGAATAGGATTCTCAAGTTTGAACATCTGCTATTTTAAGAGTAGGTCTGTTCGTGTATTTGACAAACCTATTTGTGTGATGCCAGGTTTGTACAAGAAGCAGGGGAAGTTGATCTTCCTTGGGCTGGATAATGCTGGGAAGACCACTCTGCTGAGTGTGCTTAAGGAGGGCCACATGAGCCAGCCAGTGCCCACATTACACCCCAGTAAGTCTGCATGTCTCAGCACAGGAATGATATCTGACATGCTCTGTCAGTCTCCTGCATATTGCAGCCTATGCTTGTTATTTTTAAAGGTCCTGTTTGACCTTTTGTGGTATAAATAGCTTTAGCTTGGCCGAAAGGTTGGTCAGTGTGCATTGTGTGGGGAATTCTTGTTATTAAACACAGCTTAGTTATACAAACTTGTGCATTGTCTACTTACAATTATAGTCTCATTTAAAGGCCTGTTATCCCTCCAGTAAATAATAGTACACCCATAGTATCCTAACCTAAACACGCAAGGTAGAAAACCAAATGCACACACACACACACTGGGCCAGTGCGGCCTGACACTTAGATTTTAGGTTGGAGACGCAAAGGTCTTTTGCTATAAATCAGTGGTCAAAAACTGAATTTCTGGTTATTATGATACTGTTTTGGGTTCCATGTCTGAAATATCTAGGGGCCCACAGCTAAATCTGGGGGCATATGCCCCTGGGAAAGTTAAACCCTGCTATGAGTGGGAAGCATAGAACCGATATACGTCACATATCTACTGAATCAGGTCCTAATCCTTGATTTACAGCCATAGTAACCAAGACCCATGAAATACTATTTAAATCCTTCTGTTTAAGGCTGATCTTAAAACGTGCCGCAGGAATGAGGACAAGTGTATTGAAAGGTTATTTTGGAATGAACTACAATATTGGCAAGCTGTAGCCACTAAAACAGTTTTAAGCCCTTGCTCAACTACTTCTGAATGTAATCCTGACTACATGAGCAACAACTTTGAGTAATTAATTCTTTGTGTTATGTTATGAAATTAAGCCAGTATTCAGCGCCTTAAGCCCTAATGCAGAAAGGAATTACTGAGCTGTTGAGCATTATAGAGGACTGATCATTTATGCATTTGTACTATACAAACTGTCATGCCTCTAAGTAACTAACTGCTTTCAGCATAATCAAGGTTCACCTATCAAGTTAGATCTTGTTGAATTTCATCAAAATGTCAAATGCAGAGATTACTCTTTCCATATCAGCTGATATAATAATATTAGAATAATTATGGTCATTTACATTTGGAATTTATTGGGCCGCCATCTTTTTGCATTCACCTGTCCAAGTATAGCTGGTGTCGGGAATCCAGTGTCAAGCCCTGCACTCCATATTGCTGATCAAACATAATATGTAATCATTGTCTGAACGCTGCCTTTGATTGTCAGTGAAATAATCAAGGATCTGGTCATTCTGGTAGTTCATTCAATGGTAGGGATTGTTACCGGTACTCGATACAATGCAGATATCGATGTTGAATGGGAAAATGTATCAAATCTAAAAAGTTAGATATTGTATCAATTAGGTTATTGTATAATATTGCCTTGATTGCTACCTAGACCTCTCCACTTGAAGATATATAACTTTTTATTAGCAAATTTCCTGAAGCTAATGGTGCCTTATTTAACAAAATTAGGTCCTTGAGAGGCAGGCAGTATCATTGAAAATATTGTTAAGATATTATATCGTTAAGGAAATATCAATATGTACAGTGAAAATGTTAAAGGTGCCAATCCCTATTCAGTGGCTTTTGTTATTGGTTTGTTGTTGTTGATTTTGTTATGTACTAACTGCATGTTTATGATGGAATGCATGTTTCTTCCAGGTTTATATAAAAAGTCAGGCAAACTAGTTTTCCTGGGTCTGGACAATGCAGGAAAGACCACACTTTTACACATGCTCAAAGATGACCGCATGGCACAGCATGTTCCCACGCTACATCCAAGTAAGTTACAGAATGCTGGACTGGGCTAGCTGATAGCTTGTGCTTAGAATTGCTCTTTTGGGCAGCTTTTCGTTATTTTGAATTACCAATGTTGATGTTATTTACTTGGCCCAAATTTGACCTCACAAAAACAGAGTATTTTAATAGTTTTGGGACCAATTTGAAATATGTTATTTTAGAAGTAAGAAACAGTATAGATAAAGTAATTATATGGTCTATTTCTGTCTATGTGATATCTGCAAAGGCGCCTGTAAATGTATGCTATATAGTAAAAGATGTCTTGTATGACTATCTCATAATGGTTTAATCCCATAACCATAAGTCAACTGCTAAGAGAGAAACATCATTTAATGTTCAAATAGACTGGTGAAGTATTTGTTATAAGAAGCTGGTCTGTTGGGATTTATGGTCAATATGGTGTAAACAGTAGAACATTATTTGCCTTGTTGTGTTTGCAGCTTCAGAAGAGTTGTCCATGGGAGGTCTCAGGTTCACAACATTTGATTTAGGTGGTCATCAGCAAGGTAAGCAATCGTACACTTATAAGGGCTGAGATGCCGTCTTAAATCCCGCATAAGGCTATAAAAAGTTGTTTGTTTACTGTATACTGACCCTAACAAGTATTTACCCCAAAAAAATCCCTACCCTAAAGTTTTTTCCGCCCTTCCAACTGCCAATCAACATAAGACACTCATGAAACACATATTTTTGAAGAAAAAAAATAATAATCTAAAGATTTTTTTACCTACCTATCCTAATTTTTTATTAATTCTTTTACCCTTACAGGAGACTAACAATTTTGTCTTGGTAGGAGCCATTTTGAACTTTTTAAGTGTTTTATGATAACCCTCTTTGATATTAATATTAAAGTTTCGTATATATGTGCTGTATCATCTCTTATTTTGACGTGACTAATTGTATATTATTTGACAAGTCCTATTTTTGACTGTTTTACAGCAAGAAGAGTATGGAAGGACTATTTCCCAGCTGTGGATGGAATTGTGTTTCTCATTGATGCTTTTGATAAAGATCGGTTTGCGGAAGGTAAAGCCGAACTTGACGTAAGTGCTCAAAATATATAACTTTAGTGACGATAATTATATGGTTCATTTCTAATGACTCTCAAATGTGTGTCTAGATACATTTTAAATTTACATATATTCAGATGTAAATAGACCGGCATAAATAGAGGATAGGTTATCTTTTATTTGCATTGTGCTTTATGGCTCCTGAATGTTAGTAAAAAGGCCTGCAAGACTCAACATTTCTTTGGTATTATCCATACTTCTTCACTGGCTGATATTATAATTTCCTCTAGCCCCTGGGGCTACTCACACAAGTATAATTTACTTGTGATCTTCAGTAACTAGCCCTTGATGTCGATCCCTGGTCTCATTACAGTCTGCTGCAAGGGTCTTAACAACTATGTTGAGTTGATTATCCTTAGGAAACATTGATTGAGCAGTATGTCATTACAGTGGTTCTCTCATCCCGGCTGGCGTATGTGAAAATATTGCCGGTGACTTGGGGTTCGGGGGTGGTTTTTGCTGGGTACTTGGTTTCCTTCAGCAGTTACCACTGGCTAGTCATGATTCAGCAGCAAAATGATGAAAAACGAAATTCCCTAAAAAGTTTATTTATGTGATTGTTTGTTGTTGCAGAGCTTATTGGCAGATGAACAGGTGGCTGATGCACCAGTGCTGGTCCTAGGCAACAAAATAGACAAACCAGGCGCGGCCAGCGAAGACGAACTCAGACACATCTTTAACCTGCACGGACAGACAACCGGAAGGGTAAGAACAGTGATAATAGCCAAAGCTTTTTCCTTGAAGACGGGTCCAGGAGACTACCAAAAATATTGTAAACCTCGCTTACCTCAGACTCGCCCACCTCAGACTTAAGCACATCTTAGACAAATGTACTAGTTCCAAACCATTTATATCTACTTATATGTTAATAAAGTAAATTAGATTTTGGTTATCACAGACATTTTTTGCCTGGATATAGTATTTGTCTGACATTAGCAAGGTTTTCTGTATTTGGAATTGTCTCAACCTACACCTCTATCATTAAATCTAAAAATATATATATTAATGATCATGGCCCGTGGAAAGTGGTTGGCCAATGGTCCATCAGAGTTGAGAATGTGTTAGGCTCATTGGCCAAACCAAGCACTTAAGGTGTGCGATGACAATCTATTGTAAGCAGCCTCAGCATTAAAGAGTTATCGTGAGATTTCCAGCTCCACAATGAATAAGGCATCGTTCATTAAAATGTCCGTTAAGGGAGAGTGCAAGCACCATAAAACAGTTTTGTTTGCTGATAGTTTTGTCAAGGGTGTTATAAGTTTTTGCAAATTCATTCCTCAAAACCATGCTAATTTTGCAAGTTGTTTTCATTGGAAAACACTTTTTTAATTGAACTAAGGTTGCATTAAAATTATCTTGCCAGTTTGATTTCTGATATCTTATTTGATAATCACTTGTATCTTTGCTTATCTTTCAGGGTAACGTCCCTCGCAGCGAGCTGCCCAGCCGTCCAATGGAACTGTTCATGTGCAGCGTGCTCAAGAGACAGGGCTACGGCGAGGGCTTCAGATGGATGGCACAGTACATAAACTAACTCTTAATAACGTGGAAAGCTAGGAAATTTTCTCATGATGTCTTCAGGAAAGCATTGATTGGATGAGAGGAGGAGGAAGGGGTGGAGCCTGTGGTTGTTGGCAGAGGCAGCAGAGGAAAACAGACAATGTGATGATTTCAGTGTTGTCTCTGGGCAACAAGCCGCTGTGACCAAGAAGACGCAGTACAAGTGGGAAAAACACACCTCTAACACATAACTTAGTGTAGTGATCTTCAGTGGTCATACAGCCCAATATGTTGCCTAAATGAAGCCTGCAGCTTGTGCACGCACAGACAAGCCTTGACATTAATGTCAGGTGTTGTTTGCCAACCAATCAAAATGGATCTATTTTCAGCTACGAAGGACTGTGCACTTTGTAAAAGAACTTTTATACGGTAGTTGTAGGGCAGCGATCAAACTTACCGCTGTGTGACCACTGGAGACGTGGCTTCATCTCCGTGACAAAGAGATGACAATATGGGATCACATCTCCCACGATGCAACCTTAGGGAGCATGACAGTCGTTAAAAAGCATTGTAGGGGAAAGAATACGGGAGGGGAAGTTTTAAAAACCAGATGATTCAACAGGGTTGGGAAGTTCATGTACAAAGTTTTTTCCTTTTTTTTTTCAGTTTTGATTTCCAATTCCTCCATCTGTGACTAGTGTGTATTTGTGTCTGTTTAAGTACTTCCATTGGGGTTGGAGATCAATGTTAATGTGTATGCATGTGAAGATGAACTGGTTCTCCTGGTGTGCTGTATGGACTAGAGCTGCCCCTTATACACCATGGATGAATATGAATACAATATGAATTGAGGGGGACGGAAATGGCTCCTGAATATGTGCTTAGTAAAAAAAGTACCCAATATACCCTTTGTAAAATTAAAATACTACATATCCATCATATAATTTAATTCCTACATAATTTGTCTAATTTGATTAGTCTGTGACAGTTTCAGCTTGGTTCAACACAAGAAGTTTTCTGGTGATTAAAGATGCAAGAGTACTTACAGTAGTTGACAACTATTTAAGCGAAATGGTAAGGACCATTGAAAACCCATGGTCCCCTAATTCATAATTATATTCATATATCAACATACTCAAATCAGCAGGTTTTCAAGCTCTCGTGTTTCAAGTGCTTGTATATTTTGATTCTGGTGCATGTGAATAGTGACAGCTCTATTCAGGAACTTCCAAGTTGTATGGGCACAGGGTTTACATTTGTTTGCAGCTGGTCCTTGTGTCTTGTGCTTTGTATGATCAGATGCATGTGTGATTAGATTTAGGAAATTCTACCGTGACTGGTGTTGTTCTTAGTGCAGGGATAAGCTGCTATGTTAAACGATGCACACCCTCCATCAAATACTGTAATAAGGTCCTCCCCCTAGGGCTGCTGCGTATGTATCTACATTCACCTACAAACAATGGAGTTGTTTAGAATGAACCCTTACACTACCAGAATGTTGAGTTAATGTAGAAAGAAAATTGAAATATTCAACAATTAAGTCAGATGAGGGAAGTATTTGAGGTAACGTGGTTTTGAGAAAAGAAATGTTTCAATGTCATTGTGGTGATAAGTTGTTTTAAAACCAGACCTTTCCTATGTCGGATGACCAGCTAGCTCTTGGCATGTATAGGTTAATTCATTTTTCACTATTTTTCCTTAGTATGATATGGTGAAACTAGTCTGCCCGAGCTAGGAAGGTAATGAATGTATTGTACTTGGTTATCAATCCTAAAAAACCAAAAACATTTCCAACTTGTTTTGCTACCTGTATATTTTGAAAAGTATGTGCCTTTCACAAATATCAATGTAGATCGAGTAAGACTGGCCATTGATTAATTTTCATCCTAATTGCCCCCACAAATCATTAAATCCATTTTTTTCTCATCTTTTTCCTAGGTATATTTAGGTAAACTAAGTGTTAAATGCAGGTAAATATAAGGTAGTTTTATACAAAGATTCATTAAATTCTCTCTCTTTTTTATTCGCTCTCTGGATTTTTTATCAGAAAAAGATTGAATAATTCCATGGACCTACAATGACCAGTCTAGTGCAGCCATTCAACCAAGCCACTGATTGTTTGATACAGGAGTTCATTGCGATGGCTGATTTGTTGTTCTGAGTTTTGATTGAAAAGCTCTTGATCCAACTAGCATTCTGGTGTTGTCTCACTGTTGTTGTATATAAGGAATTTTAATAGTGCTGGGCCTCTCCTCTAGGTGGCAGCACTATTGAATACTAAGGGTAAAGTAATGACTGACCCTATCATCCCTAGAACTCCCAATGGTAATTATTATAATACTACAAATTATATCTAACAAAAGGGTTTCTGCTTAAGAAGTAATATGTTTACTATGATATGCACCTCAAGTTAAAGGTGGTATATAGTGTGAAGTAATCTGAAGGCTACTATGGTAAAGATGAAAATTTCAAAATTGTTATTGATGGTAATTAGCGGATGAAAGTGTAATCATTCAATGTTTAACCAGCTGCAAACACTGTAAACAGAAAGGAGTAGCCATACTCTCAGCTTCAATCACTTATTATTTATGAATAACACATGAATCATTTTTTGTATAAAAACCTGAAAACCACCAGACTTGTTACATTAAGGATCGCCTCGTATGTGGAGATCTTATCTATAGTTTATGCTTGGCACAAAACGAGTCTTAGTAAGTTGTTCTTGTGCTGTCAAAGTTTCAGAAAGGATACCCACATTTTATTTATGATTTTCAATTGAATGCTTTTTGAGCAAGAACTTTTCAGATATTAATCATTTTTTCAAAAATCACTGATTGTATGAAGTTGCTTTTTTTTAAACTTATTTCTACCTCTTCCACTTTGGAGTATGAAACTTACCATTCAATTTAATGATTAATTTCTGCAGTTTTGACAGTGCATTTTCGTCACGTACATTTTCTATCTTTCCAATTCTTGGTGCCAATTATTAGAAATACATGGATACCTTTTATAAGGTAGAATCCCTTTTTACTTGCTTAAAATCCTTTAAGGGTTAAATCCATTGTTCACCACACATTTAGAAAAAGAAACTTTTTATGTTACTTTGCAGTTGTTTTAGATGAAAAAGTTTTTTTGTTCACATTTCTTTCTCTGCATTTTTCCTGTAATTAATAAAGAAAAATCACATACAGAAATTCAGGGTTGTTTTTGAGTTACCATTCTAATGCTTACTAGTGGAATGTTTGGTCGTATAGATTAAGTTCTTTATTTTAGAAGCAATTTTTGAGGAGTTTGAAATAAATGTTCACTTGACTACAAGCTGTCCCATAGCTAATCCATTAAGTACTAACATGGTTTTAGTGCATATATAGCGGGTGCTATGCTTAAAGTAAAATTAATGTCATCTTATGAAATTTATCCCCATCGAGCTATGATGATAATCAAAAGAATTTCAATACAAATTGTTCTGATATCTTTATTACCCTTATGCTACTGGTGACCAATTTGGCCAATACAAAATGATGCAAACAACCAGAAAAAGTCACTGAAACCCTGGCGTATGGGTACTCATCTGATAGTACTCGGTGAGAGGTATTCAAGTAATACCAACATGACAGGGTTTAGATGGTTTTCGAAAATCTTTGCATCCTTGTGCTTTGGAGGAAAGTAGCCTTAGCATTGGAAGCGTTAAAGAATAACTGAAAAATTATTTGAATGAGAGAGATTGCCTCTACGTTTCACTTCAATTGATATATATTTCACAATGATTTCATAATGGTTACATTAGTGACAAATCAGATCTAGTTGACTCTTAGTAGCTGCGGGCTCACTTATGAGGGTATTAGCCAGAATTTAGAAACTGGGTGCCCATTATTGACTACTGAAATTTTGGGGGCGTACTCTTTTGCAAGGAAGACGCCACTATACTCAGATAACAACCATGAACATGTATTTCTTTATTGAAATAAGGCACACTATCCTTAGAAAATATCATGGGAGTTATATTGAGGTTAATACATATCAATTCTATGCTTGCAATTGACATTTTCAGAAATTACTCAAAAACGTTTGGGTGTCCTGAAGGGTGGATTTTAAGGGTTTGTGTGTCCAAAAGACGCCCTGCTGGCTAAAACTATGACTTTTTTCTCGACAACACATTCATGCTATTCTGATCAGTTGTCTATTCTGATCAGTTGTTCTCAGCACAGCAGCTTTTTCTGATTACTCCTTATTCTAGGTAATTCTCAATAGTGAATAAATTTTACATGCTTAAATACAGAAACTAAAATGATACAGGTAACCTCGCTTAGCTCAGACGTGCCTACTTTGGATTTTTATCTATCCCGAACAAAAACTCTGGTCCTAAATCTTTCCTATCTTCTTTTATGAGTTACATGTAACTCAGATTTCGGTTACCTCGAACACTATCTTGGTCCCTCATTGTCTGAGGTAAGGGAGGTTAGCTGTACTGCCTGTGTGGTTGCTTATTCTTAGTAACAGATCTGGTTTCCACAGCTTTGTTTACTTACTGTATTCAATAAATCATCACAAACCATACCAGTCTTAGTCTTTCCGGGGATTGTTGGAGGAAACAGGTATAATTTTTGTCTTTTTTCAAACCTAATTCTAACCTAATATTCTGATATTTAACTATTACATGTCGCGTATGAACAAGTAAATTAAGTAAATTAAATTTTGTTCTGATACCTGTCTATGGTGGAATTTCACAAATAGCTTTCCATAATGTCCAGTTTCAAAGAAGCCCATTTGGATTTTTTGGCTATTAACCAAAAAAACTTTCCCCACTTAACAGTAAGTCCATGAACTTGAGTCAGTATATGAGAAATAAATTTAAGGCAGATATAGCCTTTGATGAAAAAACTTTCCTGAAAAAACTTTAGAATTGTTTTTGGATCCATATAGGGACAAAATAGTCATATTTGGTCTTACCAACATCTTGGTGAAGACCAAGTGCTCATTGCAGCATCTTTTTCACTTTTATCTAATATGGTAGAAAAATGTTCTGCAATGAGTTTTGGCCTTGGAAATATGCCTCTGTTACTATATTCATATATAAATCATTTTGTGATATTTCATTGATTACATTATTTCAATAAAAAAAAAATGAAAGTCCAGTGTTGTTACTCTTGACGTTTTAAGCTTAGACAAATACAACATGGACTTGTAGCCATAAGATTCTAGGTTTAATACAGCAGGTTCTAAGTAGGGGATTAACTGATATACCCCACTTGCCGCCAATAGGCATTTATATTTTCAAGGGACAGGCCGTTAATGACCTGATTACAGCATTGATTACACTGCAGGCATGTAAGATGCACTGGGCAACACCAGAGAGTCATTATAAGTCTCTGGCAACACCTAGATATACATCAATCAGGTACTGGGCCTAATGTGAGTGCATTGCAATTGCCCCCTATCCCCCTGCTCCCCCTTTAGGCTGCATCTCCCTGGTATATCTACCTCTCTGTTTAAAGGTGGATAATGGGTTTAATTTTTCGGCTATTATTCTTCTACCCTGGTTTTATTAGACCTTTTCACTTATACAAAGTATATTTTGCCTGAAAAATCTTTAATAAGAAATACATTTAGCAATTAAGCATCCCAAAAGTGAAAATTACTGGTTAACATTACATGGCAATTCTGACAAATCAATTTGTGGTTAAAAACTTGTGTCTTGAATTCCTTGATTTTGCCCCCTAACTCATAAATAAGTGAAAAAAATCTTTCACCCTAGCAGAAAAATATTTCAGGTTGTGACTGTATCTCTGAAGGAATGAAATTAACAAAGAAAGAAATCAATTTTGTAGGATCAGATTCTCGTAAAATCAATTGCATTATTTCTGAGAGTAGTAGACAGGGAGTGGGCACTGTGCATGCATCATCAAATTGCGCTGCCTCCCACAAATGAGTCATAGATAACCTGTGTACCCCAGCCTGGCTGCCTGCTGACCCCATCTCCTTGGCAACCTATCTGACCTAGATAGAGGCAGCGAAAAGAGATAAGGCTCTGGATTGCCAACTCCCTGTCTACTACTCTCAGCCTCTTTCTGAAAAAAATCACGTGACCAATACTTCCCCAGGCTACATCGCGTAACCCGAGGCGCACATACCCTAGGTACTAGCATGCTGTGCTGTGCGGATCAGGGGATGTATTTCTCTGAATATTTTTTCAAAAATCTGTGAAAAAAACATGTTGATGAACAAAATTAGTTTTGAAGATAATTGTGCTTTGTTCTTCATTCATTCAAAGCTGCAGTAAAATTAAAAGTGAAATTTCCAAAAGTGTCATAGGACCTGTTCACACATATGGGTCAATGGACTGGCCTTGGTGCAGACACACAGCAAGGTGCTTGCGTCCGCTTCAGCAGAGAAGCAAAAACAACATGGAGGAGGTGGAGGCGCCAAGGTATGAATAACTTAAAAAGAACACACCGAATAACCGTGTGTCAACTAGCGAATGCACGTTCATAATGTTCAAAGTCATATTCCTATCCGTTGAAAGACTGAAGCTATAGAACTTTACAAACGATTTGTAACTTAAAATGAATGTCTTCAAACTTTGTTTCTTGCCTTGAGCGATAATAGGTCTCTCTCTCTCTCTCTCTCTCTCTCTCTCTCTCTCTCTCTCTCTCTCTCTCTCTCTCTCTCTCTCTCTCTCTCTCTCTCTCTCTCTCTCTCCTCTCCCTCCTCCCTCCTCCCTCCCTCCCTCTCTCCTCCCTCCTCTCTCTCTCTCTCTCTCTCTCTCTCTCTCTCTCTCTCTCTCTCTCTCTCTCTCTCTCTCTCTCTCTCTCTCTCTCTCTCTCTCTCTCTCTCTCTCTCTCTCTCTCTCTCTCTCTCTCTCTCTCTCTCTCTCTCTCTCAAATTCTGCGCATGTTGGTGCGCATCTTTCTCTGTGATGTAAATAAATGTAATGTAATCTTTAACTTTATTTTAAGTCGCTATATCAATTACAAGATATAGCGAGCTACTAAGGCTCTTGGCCGACTCAACTGACGGCTTTAAGTGCCCTCCGAAGCACTGAGCAGCGAGTTAACTGTCTTGCTCAAGGACAGAAATAATTCAGTGACGCTTGGCAGATTTTAACCCGCAACCTTCGTGTTGCAAGCCGAACACGCTAACCACCGCTCCTCCTCGAGTACAAAATGAAACAAGAGAGGTCTCATTGGTCTTTGTATCCTAGTGACATCACACCTGAGAGAAGTAGACAGGGAGTGGGCACTGGTCATGAATCATCAAATTTCGCTGCCTCTCACTACCTGACCTAGATAGGATGACATCCCCCAGCCAGCTAGTGCATGCTTACTGCACAGATCACTTGACCAATACAACCCCAGGCTACAGCGCGTAACCTGAGGCGCAGATGCCGTAGAGGCAAGCATGCAGTACCTATGGGGTTGCGGATCAACGGGATGTATTTCTCTGATCACACTGAGGCCAGATTCAAGACCGCTGGGATAGCCAGGCCTTCACTATAGCGCATATAAAATGGTCTATCGCTAATTTCATCCATTCTACTACGGTAGTGGTGAGTGGCGAGTGGCCTGGGAAGCACACACCGGGGGCAGTTGCCGATCAGATTACTCTGATTTTAGCCTCGTTGCAATCAGCTGGTAAAATGCATGTACTAAAAAATAAACAGTTTCTCTCCCTCCCTCTTTCTCTAACAACGTAATTACATCACGCCTCAAATCCTGTAAAAGAATAAACCTAAAAAAATGGATTCGACTAGCACAAGGAAGATAATCTCTATTTTGAATACGTACAATTAACGAAGAACAAAAGAGATAAAAGAAGGAAAAGGAGAAAGAGGAATAAAGAAGGTAAGGTGAGTGAAGTTGGGCCGCATTTGGGGCATAATGGGATTTGGGGCATAATGTGCTGTAATTTAAAAAAACATGATGACCTAGGGCTGTCATTGACATCCATTTTTTTCGATTCGATCATTGACATTTTATTTTTCGATTCCGATTATTTCGATTTGATTTTGAAGAACTGCACTAATAGAATATTTTCACATGTTCAACAGTATATCTGTGGCTAGGATACTAAGATTCTCACAATGCAAAGACAATAAAGGTTTTCTCAACACCTTTTGATTGAATACTTGATTTTCTCTTCAAAATTCTTATTAGCTTTGGCTAAAAATGGCGTAAAAGGCTGAAAAAATGTGTTTCGATTAATTGACATAACAATTGGCATAATATTTTTTTCGATTAATTGGAAAAATTATTTCGATCGTTCGATACTTGTCATATCAATGACAGTCCTATGATGACCCAGAATATTTGTTTCTCGAGGAACAAATGGAGAAGAAAAAGGATTGAGAAGAGGTTGTAGGCCAGAATATAAATGCTGGCTTGCCCCTACAAACATTTTTCAGAAAATAGTTGGGGGTACTGTTATTAAGGGTCTGTGCTGTTGTTCAGACGAATATGGTTAGCAAAATGCCAAATTATGCCATGTATCTCCTCAAGGGGTCAGCAGTAGTCTCATGTAATGCCAACGCTGCGGTCCCAACTGATGCTACTCAAGATGATCCACAATTAAATCTTAGGGTTCTTACCCATTTCTTACCTACTAAATATTCTTGATTCTTGGAAATTATCAAGGACGCCCCTCGGAAGAAGATTTGTTTCTGTCAAAGAAGAAATGAAGAAGAAAATGGTGCTTTTTCCCCATCATTCTCAATATGTCTCCTATCTCTCTGAACGTCGAACAAAGTACCATCAAATGTATTTATGTCTATTCCAGTGTCGCTCCACTGCCAAGCAACATTCAGGCGATAGACAAAGGCTCTGTTCACAGAATATGTTCTGGCCAAGTTGTCCTCACCCTAGCTACTGCTGTCAAGGAGCTTGTTGAGAACAGTCTAGATGCAGGAGCCTCCAGCATAGGTATTTAGTATTATTCTAATAGTCTATATCAGTGCACTTTGTAAGTAGATGTACAAGATTTACATATAACTAAATAAAATATGGTCTACCTGTCTAGCTGATAGATGAGGAACAGTCTTTGTTAAATTACCTCCTCCCCATTCATTTCATTGCTTACCTTTTCATATTAATTAATAAATTAACTATTTTTTGTTATTGGCTGAAGATGAAAATTCTTTAAAGGGACACTCGTACCTAGGAATGTTGCATGGCTTGTATCTATGAAGATTAACTTGATTTATAAAGATTTCTCATATTATCATCTACATGTATTTCACACTTTCTTTTTAATACCCATTACATTCTCTCAGTGTAATTTCAATGATATTACGCATCAAAATTTATTTCAATTCAATAGTTGTAAATGTGGCACCTGTATAATGTATTCTTGTTGAACGTCAGTATTCCCTAACAGGTGTGTGTTGATGTTTCAGAGGTGCGTCTGAGGGACCATGGCAGCGAGCTGATTGAGGTTATCGATAATGGCTGCGGAGTGGAGGAGAACAACTTTGAGGGGCTCAGTATGTATACAACCTTCTGCCATATTGCGGCTAAGTCGTGACTAGACAGTTCTAAGTTGTGGAATAAACTGGAGTACCTGGCAAAAACCACCTCCTAACCCTAGGTCACTGGCAACTTTCTCACATGCTCATGCCAGAATTTGAACCCAGGAAGGTGTGAGAGACAGCTAGCAGTCAGTGACAATGCCTTAGATCAGGGCAGGCCTGTATACAACAGGATTTTCTGGTGCCATGACGACTAATATATCATAAGGCATTGGTTTTGGCCATACTGATATGTCACAGTCCTCTGGGTGAAATTCCTAGCATAGGGATCGGATGTCCAAATAATGGTGTGCAGTTTGATATATGTGGCCTCCATTGGTGCGCAAAGTATGCATTAAATAAACTGCTGCAATATTAATACAGTATACAGTATTAGACTTGAGTGAAAAGGTATTATGCTAACCTTTTTAATAGGCATGAATTTTATGAAAATAATGTTCAGTGGTATTAAAATATAATTATGAACAACATTTATATCTTTTCTCGCACTATTTACTTTCTTTAGATGAACGCAATCCTTGCAATTTTATAACCTTAGAGTCCTTTTGATTTTTCTTTTCCAGCTTTAAAACATCACACTTCAAAGCTGAAGGATTTCAGTGACCTTGTAGATGTGGAAACTTTTGGCTTCAGGGGTGAAGCACTCAGTTCCCTCAGTGCACTCAGGTGGGTTCGTTACTCAGGCTAAAAAGTTGCTTGTTTCCTGGCTGGAACCCGACCCTAACAAGTTTTTACTCATCAAAACTTAAATCTAACTGCCAAGTCTAAGATTTCAAAATGAAAATCTGAATGAGAAATATAGAGTTAGTTGCTATCATTACTTCAAACATTTTCCAAAATATACATTATCCAAAAAGGTAAGGCGTTAATGGGTTAAAGATAAAATGTCACATTTTAGTGCTTTGTTTTCTGTTTCAGCAATGTGACTATCATTACATGCCATGAGAAGACTGATGTAGGAACCAAGTTGGAATATGACCACAATGGAAAGATGGTGAAGAAGACACCCTTCCCAAGACAGGTAAACCCCTGGTCACATAAGGCATCCGTCCGCTGTGCGTTCTGTTTGTGGCCAGTTTACGGCCAAAACCGTGGCGATCGCAGCATCACCTTGCGGGTGCCTCAAGAAAAAGGCCTCAACCGTAGAGGCTGTGTGGTCCAAAATCAGTGGTTGTGGACCGTAGAGAGGTTTGCGAACATGTTCGCAAATCAGTCTACAGTCCATGACCTTCCTACGGACATTTACTGACTGAGCGTCTCACGCACAGCGATTTTTAAGGCTGTGCGGCGCTCTCACTGATCCTTGAGAGTGCCTGACGGCACTCTTTAAAAAAATGAATATTAATTTTATTCTGTAAGGACCGTGAGTCCACAGGAAGGCTTCCTCAAGGCCTCTTCAAGGTGGCCGTGCATCCTCCGCGCAAAGAGGATAGTGCATTAATAGGAACGTGATTGTAAGACTTGTCACGACTGGCCGCACGGCCAATTCATTTGTGACCACAAATGAAAGATCTCTGTTTGGCCGCATGCGACCTGTTCACGGCACTTTGGACGCATGCGATCAATAAGCCGCACGGAGGTCTTTGTCATATTTGACCAGGGCTTAAGCTGGGGTGAGACTCGTGTCATCAGAGGAAAACATAATTTTGCGGGTTGACTATGAAGTCTAACTGCATCCAAGTGTTTTCTCTGATGTCCACCTTGAACTACGAACTTGTTGTGCTTATCGTAATTCAAAAATTTATGTGGGGAGAGCAGATAATAAATTTGTGATCCTTGTGAAAATGGGATATGACCGATGTCTGCTATCGGCCAGTTGTATAGCACTCGGCCTATGGCCTCTTGCGATACATCTGATGAAGAATAATTTGGATTATTTGAATAATGAGGATCATATCTCCATCATCAAAATGTACAACGATAGAAGCTGTTGCAAATTTTACTTACATTGTTCATTTCCCCCCCAAAATATTAAGACTTGATGTATACCCAATGTGCTGCAATAATTTTTCTGAAATTATCTTGATGAAAAGTTATTGACAACTGCTTTTCTAATTTTGTTTGTTTTTCAGAAAGGTACGACTGTGAGTCTTCAGAACCTGTTCTATACTCTCCCTGTGCGCCACAAGGAGTTCCTGAAGAACGTTAAGAAAGAGTTTGCCAAGATGGTGCAGGTGCTCAACGCATACTCCATCATCTCAACCGGTGTGAGGATCAGCTGTACCAACCAGGTCGGCAAAGGGTAAGCATCACAATACAGGTCGGCAAAGGGTAAGCATCACAATACTGCATGAGAAGTAGTGATTGGTACCGGTACTTGATACAAAATCTGAGTTATGCTATCAACAATTGAGTAGATATGAATGAATTGTGATCAGTGCATTTGTGCGGGATATGTGTAAATCTGAGGTAGGAGAGTCTGAGATAAGCGAGGTTTTTTGCATGTCATGTAATATTTCTATCTTTTCAGGAAGAAAAATGTGGTACTGGCGACAACCAGCAACTCTAGTATCAAAGAAAATGTAGCAAACATCTATGGTCCCAAACAGGTGAGCTATACTAGTAGATCGCCAAGTTTGTCAATGATCCTCCAAGGGAAGTGTTTTCTGGAACAGTCAACAAATATACAAAGATTTAGCTAAACCAGTATTTGTATTTGCCTTTGTCAGTTCATAGTTAAACATTTGAAAGGCAGATAATAAACAGGACGTTGTTGCTAAGTTATTTTGGTGTTGATATTATACAACTGAGTCATTCAATTAGTGGAAACGCTAAGCTGGAAAGCCATTTGTTAAAATTGTATTATGATGCAAAAGAATTAGATCAGAATTGTGAAATATATTTCAGTTGAGACAAGTATTACTTGGAACCAATATTGACCACCTAAGTGTAAAATGTATGCTATCATCAAGGTTTTGTGGCTTTATCCTTTTGAAAAATGATAACCGTTAAATGCTGTAATTATTTCTCCAGTATGGAAAATCAGATTAAATAGTTTCATTTTAAATAGCTTCTTTTCCATCTTTTCAATTGATTTTGTTATATGGCTATTTTAAGGTCAAAGAATGCAAACTGAATGACTAGAAAGAAAAAAGAAAGTCTTGTAGGATGTCTTCTGTCTTCTGTGGTTTTCCCAACCTGCGAAGGTGAAACAAATAATGACGTGTGGTGTCAATAACCTAATAATTGCAGTTTTTATTTTAATCCCAGTATTTTCTTTATTCAGGTGAAGAGCTTGTTGGATTTCAAACAGCTTAATCCCAATGAGCTAGTGTGTGAAGAGTACGGACTCAAGGTGCCCGAGGGTAGGGGTGTTTTCAGGGTGGAGGGGGTGGTGTCCACACCCCAGCATGGCTGTGGCCGGGGCAGCTCAGACAGACAGTTCTGCTTCATCAACAAGCGGCCCTGTGATTTCGTAAAGGTAAGGGCCGACTCCAACAACTTACCTTGATGGCTATCTGGAACACTATCAACCCATTCATGCTTAATAAGATCTGTCCCTGAGGTGCCATCTGCAAAATCAAACTTCACAATTTCAAATTTTTGAACAGGAATGATTTGCAACTACTGTAAGTGGGCAGCCAATCAGAAGCCTGTGTTGGGGTTGGCCAACCCATCACAGCTATGATCAGAAAATCAAGGCCTGTTTTTGCCATCCTATTAGCACAGTGGTTAGCCAATCTGAAGCCATTTACCAAATAGGTGTGTTAGTGGAAGTTATCTGCAGTGGTGTTTTGGCTATTCAAGTTGTGTAATATTTGAAATAAACTCTTGTCCACTGCGTGGGGTTGCATAAGCCATGATATTTGGCTGCTGATTTGTCTCTATTACACCATTGCTTTTGGCCTGTGAATTGATCAAGACTCTTCTACACCCAACCATGATGGCTTTCACAACCGTTCTTCATAGACCATCATCCTCCCCTATCAAACGAATGATGAAGATTGAGACTCTTGAGCAAATTGTGTTGACCATTCCTGATGTTGATTATCTTTAAGGTCTTCAAAGTGGTCAATGAAGTTTACCATCAGTATAACAGACACCAATACCCAGTGGTGGTACTAGACATATCTTTGGATAAAGGTAAGAAGGAATGAAATTGTTTCTTTAGATCAGTAACAATAGCATTTTGGTATCCTAGCATTCTCAACCTTGATCTTGGTTATGCTATAAACTAAAGCTATAAAATGTCTCACAAGATTACACTTTCTCTGAGAATATGTGTCAACATTATCAAAAGGATTAAAAGGAAAGATGTCTGAAATGACGGATTGGATTTTCTTTGCTGCATTGATGTTTAAATGTATTACCAAACTGAAACGTATATTTGCATTACAAATGGACGTATTGAAAATGACAAGAATTAGATGCCTATTTCAGCAAAAGGAATGTTAGCTCTAGAGTGAAAAAGAAAGATGTTAAATGTGGCCACAGTTAAAGCACTTAAAATGCACCTCTATAGAAGTCATGGACAAATTAAAAGCAGTGTGCAACAACTTATTAGATTTATACTTATATATTATACTTGATTATACTTGTTCAGAATCACAGGTAAACAATGCTTCTGTATATAATTATATGTATATTTAAATATAATTAAATCTATATGTATATTTATATATAATTATGTTTTATATGTATATTTAATTTTGTTCTATTTATTATGACGTGGAGGACAGCTTCTCCCTTAAATTTTGAGTATCACACGTATGCCTGGATGTATAGTTCCTCTTTTTCTCATCTTTCCAGACTGTGTAGATGTTAATGTGACGCCCGATAAGAGGCAGATCTTTGTGCAGGAAGAGAAACTCCTGCTAGCTATCATAAAGGTAAACATCTCCTCTATCTACTTACCATATTCGTCCTAATAAGCGCACATGTGAGTAGCAAGCTAGGAAATGCTACAAGGGATATTGACAATCTTTTGTTTAGCCACACCCCATCGGTCGTGGAAACAATCCATGGCCTCCCAAAGCCTAGATGCTTCACACCATTTTATCTTTTGTTACTCTGTGTCCGATTGGACATAGAGTGGTGCGGTTATTAGGGGTCTGTGTGCTTAAATGGATGAATATGGTAAATATGTCAGCATTATTCAGCCTTGCTTTTCAATTAGGAATGTGCAGTCCTAATTATACACAGAGTGCTGTGCCAAAATGAGCTTTTACAAAGAGCAAATCTAGATTTCTGATCATTGATTGGGGGTTTAAAACATTAATAAACAGCAATCGCCCCAAATGTGACAGTGACTTATTACTCTGATCATGAAGTGACAATTCTGACAGTATCAGTTATTATCAAAAGTATCATATGATTCAGATGGTTATTTCCGGATAAATCTGGCTATTAATGTGCTTATGTTATTTGTATTCTGATTCCAGACCTCACTCGTCCAGCTGTTTGAGCCTCAGGCCTCAGTGTACCAGCTAGGCCAAGCACAGAAATCACTGGGAATGCAAATGCCAACGCAACTGTAAGTTTGTTCACCAAGTACACCCACTAGATCTCTCTTATAAGCTGAGTGTTCCCTGTTCAATAGTTTTCATGAAGATATTTGACTCTGGAATGTGCATAACAGTTTGACCTGGTTAATGTTGATGTTCTAACCTTAGATGCAGCTTGGATCATATACGTGTATAGAATATTTACACTCTACCTCTCTGTGAATTGCCTTTGAATAACCCAATCCAAATTGCATACATTTGTATGAGGCCAAACAAATTAATACCGTAATTTCGCATGTATAAGACACACCCGTATATAAGACGCACCCCTTGTTCAGGCCTTTAAAACGGTGTATAGATGTTAGCCCTGTGTAAAGTGCGCACCCCCTTGTCTCTAGCTCTTTTGTAAAAAACGAACAAACTAGCAGTGGATTCGGACAAACATTAAGTTGATTGTAATTTGAAGTCACTTATAATGCCGCTCTAAAGACAATAGGGGCTCGGATATTCATGCGGTGTATTGTAATTAGTGTGCCTATAATAGAACCGGCTGGACAGGCCTGGTAAAACAAACAATTCACTAAAGTAATTTGTCTACGGCTAGATAGGACTAGATAGGATGTTTTACCGATACCTCTGAAGTTGAGACGTGCTAAATATGTTAGAAACGGAATTGAAATGAAAACATACCCGAGGCTTATTCTGATATGGGGTGCCGTAATGGCGGGTCATCGATTTCCGATCTCCATGTGGCCTGGGGACTCGATGTAAAACATCCTGGATTTCTAGCTCTGTGTATAAGACGCACCCCCGTATTATGGGTAAAAATGTATGTAAAAAAGTGTGTCTTATACACGCGAAATTACGGTATTGTATTTCTGATTACAATCTCAAATTACTGAGGTAGGTATAGATATTTTTTACCTTTAGTCTTTTGGAACATTCATGAGATACAAAAATGACAAAAAGAACTTGTGTGTTGTGAAAAAAATGAGGGTTGGCACCAACAAATCATGCTTAGTCATTAACGACAGCGCAGTGGAAGACTCGGCCATGGACGCTTCCCATATGTAGATGAAATACTTGTATTGTTGGTGTGAGTGTCCGAGTAATGCACACGTTTTGTGTATAAATATTTTAGTTAAGTTTACAGGGGTAAATATATTACCAGGAGAGTAGTTGTCCGCGTACTCTACAGGACAGGTCAGTTTTAAGATTTTAGTATCTCCTGTTTATTTTCTAGGAAAAGTCAAACCAGCAGTCCACTTCCCGAAAAAAAGGTAAGCTTGATATGCTTTAAATTCATATTTGATTTCTTTTAAAATCACATAGATATTCCATCATTTCATTTTAATTGTGTACACTACTCAGAAATAGTCCAATGTTGATAGATAACTACACAATTTCATTGTAAACATTCTATATATCTAATGCCAAAATACAAATCTTCTACTAAACAAATGTGAAATATATGGTATATGGTTTACATATGTTTATTCATGATTTTCTGTCACTTTGCAGTCTACCTTGAGTCTTACTCTTGCTAATCTGAAGCGATCCTTCTCCAGTGCTTTCTCCAGGGAACAGCCAACCGACAACTCTGCTAAACGTAAGCTGAAGCATTTCATCCCTATTCCTTCTAGTAATGAAAGTTGCCAGTGACTTGGGGTTAGGCAGTGGTTTTTCGCCAGGTAGTCAAGATTCCTCTACCACTTACAACTGGCTAGTCACGACTTAGCTGCATTATGGCAGAAAAGTGACAAAAATAGAAATTCCAAATTCCATTCAGTAACCCTGAATTTTACATTGTATACACCTTAATAATCTCATATATACAATATATGAGCATGAAACTATCTTGTTTAATGATTGTCTTAAATACTAAATAGATCTGTGCTCTGCTAGAATAGAATTATAAATGATGAAGATACAATTGTCAGTTTTGATAAAATGAATGTGCAGTTAAGTACTTACAATGTGTTTCCTGTTCGGAAAGTTTTGTGAGTATTTCACCAAGAGCAGCTTCCCAAGTGTCCTAGGTAATGAAATTGCATGCCTTTATGAGTCCTGAGATTTTTGATAGAATGGTTATGTGTATTAAGTAGAATGGCACAATTTTGATGCTGACAACGTCCCCCTTGTTGATAGGATTTTTTCATGTTTATCTGCAGAGAGGAGAATGGATACTTTCTTCAGCAAAAAAGAAGCTGATATGAACGGTGATGCGAGTCTAGGGTCTGAATCCACTGTGACCGACCATCAGGAGACTAAACAAGACAATAACGATTCAGTGCTGGATTCTGATCTCTCTTCTTCACTCACTATTACAGAACACGTCAGTACTACCACTGACACCTGTCTCAGTTACGAGACTGACTCACTCAGTGAGAAGATGACTGAAGACAGTGAAACAATGAACTCATCACTAATAAGTAAGCGATCTGAAGTGGAGAATCATGAAGGATCACCTACATTTTTAAAGGAAAAGGATACAAAAACTGATGGGAGGATTATAGGTAATGGAGATATAAATGACCGACTTGTATCTACAGGTGGTACTTCTGAGTATCAGTTGGAGGATGAGTATGGTAGCCATGAACAAACTTGTAGTAGCAGTGTTCTTGAAATCCGCGTACCTTCCATAGAAACACCAAGTTCCCTATCCCAAACCACAGATAGGGACTGGTCTGAGGACTCGGAAGATTGTATTATATCTGTAGACGCAACACTTGCTGAGAATACTTCTGAAAGGAAAGAAATGGCTGAAAGGAATGACAGGTGTAATTCAGAAGATGTTCCTGATGTCAGTGTTACATACACAGAATATGTAAGTAGTTTTATTTATTATTAATAAAATGAATATTTTTTCTTGTATTATAAATAGAATAATGTAAATGTATATGTTTCAGTATATGTATCAGTATATGTATCTCAATGTTTAATGATCAGAAGCTTTGAGCTATATCTATAAAAAAAAAAGTAGTTATGAGCATGTATGACCTTGTGAATTACTTGACATATAGAACTAGTTGAATGACCTTCAGTATATTGTTTTGATCTTTAGATGAATAGATTCTTGAATAATTTAGTTGCCTACTTAAAAATATCCCCCTTGTATAATAACTGAAAGAATGAATGCGTTCGGAGTAAAGTAAAGTTCTTGTTTTATTTGAATGTACAAGACTGAAACTTCATTCCTATGAAAACAAATATAAATATGTGCCTCGTTGCATATTTACTGAATACTCCGTTTTGAACCTCTCCTGACATAATTTTGCCAACTAGACAGTCAATGGTGAGCACTGGTCGCAGCAGTCAGTAGAATCAAATATAAATTGATGAAAGAAATGATTGAAAAAATATTCAATTTCATATCATATATGATAAATTGTGAAGTTGTGATTTAGCATCTATTAGCATCTATCACACACATTTTATTTTAGCACATTACCTCTAGATAAAACAAATTTTACACTACAAATTCCAGTCAGTAAGTGTAGGTGGAACAAAAATTCAGAAATATTTTCTTTTTGCCAGTATGTATGTATGAAGACTGTGTTTCTATTCACAGGATATTGCAGGAGGTAAGAATAAAAAAGAAGCCAAGTTGCCCTTCTCCATGTCTGCTCTAAGAAAAAGCATGGAAAACAAGAAGTCAGGTAAGTGCTGCCCTATGCTGGGCAAAAGAATAAACCCTGAATATGCACCAGTGGGTAGCTTTGATTCTTCTTAATCAATAAATAGTGTATTATGTTTCATGGTCAATTACAGGATTCCTTCAGGGGGGGTTTGTTTCTGAAATCTGAAATGAGAAGGCTATATATATAGGGATAGTGTTAATCTTTATGTGAAGAGGCATTCACACATCCTTGTGCACACTCTTTACTTCTATTGAATAAGGGTTGAACATTCCTAGGAATTTTTAAGACTAGGGGCCCAAAATGGTGTGAATAATAACCAGAAATCCTGTTTTGATTTTTATCAAAAAAACTTTCTGGGCCCTTAGCCTGAAATCTATGTTTCAGACCGTGATTGAATGATTCCATCTCCTGAAAGGGGAGATGTATCACTCATATATGGCAGATTGAAGTTTAGCATTCAATTTTCTTTCACTATGTATATCATTTTAGATGTAACAAAGTGGGGTGCTGATTTTTAATTTTCAACCACAGTTGTATATACTTCCTTTCACTGTTACACCACTATAATAATCCTCAAGTTTCAATATTTTCAAAATATGTATAATTCATGAGACAGTTGAGAACTGACTTGATAGATAACTTACTTCTTTTATAGGGGAAGCAGCAGCAGCTGAGAATTTTTGCCGTAGTTTTAGGGCCAAAATTAATCCTACAGACAACCAATCAGCCGAAAATGAACTGCAAAAGGAAATAAGGTAGGTCATCTTGATCTTCATGACAAGAAGAAGAGATCCGCCGAGGCCTAGTGGTTACCATGCCCAGCTCCCAAGCGCAAGATAACAGGTTGGAGTCTCCCCTGGATCCACATAAGCAGGTTGGCCTGGTCGCTATATAAATGTGCAGCGTTGTGGGGGGGGGGGGGGGCTGTATATGGTCTTTCTGCAACTGAAGGCCCCCTTAGAACTATTTCTGAATAGAAGGGAAGTTTCTATCTCATTGCAATATGCACGATATGACCTTAGCTGTCGAAAGCGCAGTAAAAATCCATTCTATTAAGCATTAATTGGTTAAACAATATGCAGAGGACCAATGTCAGCAAATGGGATACAATAAGCCAAGTCTCATAACTTGTTCTCTTGATAGTCTGTGCCAAATGCAGGACTTAATCTGTCAAACCAAGGGGGCTTCTTCTGACTAGGCCAACTTCTTATCTTTTTGTTACTATTCTAGTTGTAGGCTTTCGAGGGAGCTCTTTTGGAAATCCTCCTTAAGGTGATAATGAATCAGACTCAAACTAAAGATAATTGCATGCATTAACAACTTAAATTTTTTCTCAATCAGAACATAGGAAAAACATTGGAAAAAATATTTAAGACTGACATTTAATGAAGTTAATGTTTGCTCAGCAAAAATACCACCTTTCCTGAAATATGTGAAGAATGCAGTTGTCATGATGATATAATTTCTTCATCTTTTTTTCAGCAAGGATATGTTTGCCAAGATGAAAGTGCTAGGGCAGGTGAGGCATATGACTTGATTGAATAAAACCCTTTTATCTTTTTGTATCAAAGGCCTGCCATACCTTTGCATTACAATAAAGGGATAAACAACTATCTTAAGCGTCACATGCATTGTAGAGATGCTCTGTTGACTCTCACATCATCAACGGCCCTTTTCAAAGATTCTTTTAAGAAAAATGCCTTATAGCAAAGGATGATGACCCATATTTTAAAGTGTATGACTATTTATTTAAATTTTAATCTGACCTATTGTATTTGTAACTAAGCAACATATAATTAGTATTCTTACTATCGTGCATAGTTTATCTGGTATGGATCTCATGAATGTTTTCTCTACATTCTCTTTTAAGCAACTATAAGCTTAAAATTTAGCAGGAATAGAATACAGAAGATGAAAAAATACATATTGTTTAGAGACTAGAAGAAGTATTTACTTTGTAATGTAGAAAAGTTAAGTTTCTCTCACTGTGACTTTGGAAATGAGAAAACCCTATAAGCCTAAAAAAAGTTGTTTGTTTCCTGTTACCCTGTTAAGTTTTTACTCCAAGAAATACTTACCCTAAATTTTTTACACCCTTCCAACTCTCAATCAACGTAAAACATGCATGAAACATAATTCTATAAAATAAGTGAATAATCTCCCCAAAATTTACCTACCTACCTACTCTATTATTTTGACCGTTAAAGGAAACAAACACACTTTTATAGGCCTTATGGAAACGTCTTTTTTATTGTGTTAATCTAAGCATTAATTTTTGTGTTTTACTTTCAGTTTAACCTTGGATTCATCATAGCGCGTCTTGAGGATGATTTGTTTATCGTAGATCAGCACGCCACTGATGAGAAATACAACTTTGAAATGTTGCAGAGGCACACAGTCTTACAGAGTCAGAAACTCATCCAGTATGTGCTCTTACCCAAATAAAACAGTTTCTCTATTAAAAAGAACTTTCCAAAGTTTATTTTAAACATATTTTTATTTGTGACAAAAAGGCCTATTTCTCACTTTCATCACAGTCAAGAAAATTTGCAATGAAAGATTATTTTGATGATAATATAAGTGATCCATAGCAATGCCAAGTTTATCAATATCAACATTCTTATTTAAACTCATAACTATAATGTATTAAAATGATCTGAATGGAAAGTACTTGTGATGCTTTGAAACTCAGAAAGCTTACAGTGAACAATTTACATAAATTTTCTTATAACAGACAGTGATATTATTCCAAAATTTACAGAGGAGCTAGCATAGCAAACACTTATTTGGTGATGCCTGGATAGGGAAAGCAACAAACTGGGTTTATGAAGCTATAAATTGTACCAATGACCAAGAAAGCAACTCTGTGAATGCTAGCTAACTAAACAGCTATCCCCTGATTTTAATAATCCTTAAGGGGCTTATTTTGTTTGGATTCAAGCGTACTGTATACCCTGTTAATTTTGCACTTATAAAATAATGCGCTTGGGCTGGCAACTGCCTTTGATGCGCAGTTTAAGTATGGTTGTTGAATGAGCTATCATGTCAGCATGTTGCGTGATACTAGCAAAGGGATCAGATGTCCAAATACTGGTTCGCAGTTTAATAAATGTAGACTCCAGGGGTGCGCAAAGTATGCAATGATTAAACTGCTGCAACATTAACATGCTATACAGTATTTGAAAAGGATGGATATTTCAAATTGATATTATTTTAGAGCCATATGATTTTATAGACAATGAAGACCTGGTAACGAGAATATAAGAATTCACTGTTTTTATCCTCATAAATTCATTATTTCAGACCCCAGTCTTTAGAACTGACGGCAGCCAATGAGACCATTTTGATGGATAATCTCCCAATATTCCGCCAGAATGGCTTTGAGTGCACTGTGAAAGAAGATGGTGAGTATTCTGTTCAGCTTGTAGATTTGTAACTGGTGTAGGACATCGGAGTGCCAGGGGAAATCACCGCCTAACCCCAAGTCACTGGCAATGAGTTTGAGGGAATAGCTAGAGTGGTTAACTGGTATTCTAAAATTCTCTCTACATTTTTCGAATTCTGGCCTAGCCAACATCTCTAAACAACTTAAAGCCTTATAAGTTTAAGGCTACTTTTGGAGTTCTTATAAAGTATTGAAAGGGTGTTATTTTTTACCCTTTCATCATACCCATCTTAAAGATGGGTATGATGGTTTTTAAGATGGTCTGACACATATGGACAATAAAGGGATATTCTGAAGAATACCTGGCAAAAAGGTCTAGTTTCTGTTCCATACCGTTTCAAATATTTGTATATTTTAAGTTGTACTCTAAATGATGATTTCAGTTTGCATTTGTTAGACCATGTGTGCATGTATTGTTGGATGCCTTTAAGAGGTACCAGTACTGGTACCGCAGTTTTTCAAAAAGTACCGTATCTTACTGCTTTTTTCCTTGAAGGTACTCTTAACAATACTAACCACTGTGAAGTTATCATTTATTAGATACTGTGCAGGATCCTTAACATGACTATCCCCAACAAAATTTATAAGGTAATAATGAAATTAGTACCGTTTAAATACTGTACTGTTCCACTGGTACGGATACCAGTACCAAACCACTTTATCAGAGGGATCCATCCCTATGTGCATTTGAGATTAAAATGGGTTGTTGAAAATGTGTCCCATTTCAGCTCCGCCCACTCAGAGAATCAGACTTGTTTCGATGCCGGTCAGTCGGAACTGGACGTTTGGTAAAGATGACATTGAGGAGCTGATCTTCATGCTGACCGACTCCCCTGGTGTCATGTGCCGACCGTCTCGTGTACGGCAAATGTTCGCTTCCAGGGCTTGCCGCAAATCCATCATGGTGGGAACAGCATTAAAAAAGACTGAAATGAAAAAGGTTGGTGTTTAATAAAATTGGATTGCCCATAATTATATCTTTAAACCCTCTCCCACCACCCGTCTGTAAGTTGCTCCTTAACTTAAAATTTTGGAACTAATAGGCCCAATTTCACTAAGCGGGTCTACGTAGACCGGGGTTAAGTGCTGAGGACTGGTCTTGAAGTTACCACACTTAACCCCGTCCTACGTAGACCAGTGGTCTTTCAGAATCCGGTTTCGCTAAGAAGTAACGGGTATGGTTTTAGGAGTACGGGCCTAAGTGCAGTTAGACCAGTCCAACTTCTGCGGTTCACCGCACTTGGCTATTTTTGTAACAGACAGCCTTTGTCTGGCTTTGAAACAAAAGACTAAAGCAAGCACAAGCTAACTTTGTTTCATCCAACCTAGAAATTATATGATTCTAAATTATAGAATTTCTATTAGATAAACTTATATATTGGCAATTATTACTGATGAAAGCAAGCATACTTGAAAATTGATTTTTTCTTTCTGTTTTGATAAAGTTATAGAGAAAACCAAAGTTGTGTATAATTTGTTGCATCTTAAAATGAGAAGTTAGATACCAAATGGAAGAAAATCTTAAAGGTAATTCATCAGGATATATTATAGGATATTTCATATTTTGATCTCATAAACTAGAAACTATTAGATGAAAGTATATGTTATAGAAAACAAATGTTTTCCAGATAGTAAAATATCAAGGGTAATCTGAGAAGTATGAAATATTATTAACTTCTTAGTTTAATTATATGAACAGATAAATGACAAAATACTGCTTTGTAATGGATGGTTTGTAATCAAAATATATTCATTTATATACTCATTTACATTTATGTAATTGGGGTTATAGGTTAACAGGCAAGTGATTCCCTCTAACTACCTTTTTACAACCTTTCAGCCTTACGTAGTCCTTATAATTACCCCATGCATCTTGAAAATTGCTGCAATTTGCCATAGAGCTAATAAAATAATGGATAAAGACTGCAAAATACTTGTCGCAAAATATACCATAATCACATAAAATGATAATATTTTCATATATGTAAAAAGACAACCTATTACCAGTCTCCTACCAAAATACATAATTCTTTTGAAATAAAGATTAATAGTGAATTGAAAATTTCATATCTAGTAATTCTGCCATTTCACCCACATTTAATATTCATTAATAAAATAGCATCAATCTTTACTTAAAATGAATTAAACCCTTCCTGGTCTAAGTGTGGCCACAAAGACATGAACTACTGCTATATACAGAATTGTCAGAAATATTCAATAATCTATTTTTTCCCTACAGCCATTCAAACAGCTCAATATCATTTAAAACATATATCTTCTCTGTAACATAATCTTTTTCTGACTTAAAAACCATTCCCTTACCAATCATATCCTTTTAAGATAAAAACTGCTTAACTAAACCACCCCCTACCCTAGTCTAGTTGTGACCATACTTGTTACTACACTTAGACCCGTGCTCCAACTTAAACCACCTTAGCGAAATCGGAAAAGTTAGTACCCTACTTAGTATCGTACTTGTGGCCAGACTTAGACCAGTGGTCTAAACCTCTTTAGCGAAAACGGACTAAAGTTAGTACCCTACTTAATACCCTACTTAGTACCCTACTTGAGCTCGGGTCTCCGTAGTACCAGGTTTAAACCTGCTTAGTGAAATTGGGCCATAGTCTCTGGAAGTTGAATGAAACAGCTGATGATACTGGGTGACAAGTATATTGTATTGTATTGTATTGTATTGTATTGTATTGTTTATTGGCAACATTGATATGATATGAAAGGACGGATACAAAATACAGGAATAGTAACAAATAATCATATCAGAAAATCTAATATATACATTTGTATATATTCATTTGTATAGATAAAATGTATTTTCTGCCAGAATATTATCACATTCACCGTTTCACCTTGTTATGAATGAACAGAATAGTTGACACTTGGTATTACTCTTATATTTAGTTATAATTGTCGGGGCCAATCTAACTAAATGATTTTTGGTGGTCAACTGTTTTATCAAAAATATAAGAAAAATATCATATTTCAAGTTTCGGCTTTCCTATGTATCACAATGTTCATGCTCATTGGAAAATGGTGGTATGAAATATGAATGATAGTTATGTTTTTGGGAGAGGTACTAATGATTAATCTTGTTTCAATTCCAGTTGCTGCAGCATATGGGAGAGATTGAACAACCCTGGGTAGGTACACAGGGAATTTTACTGCGGCTATTATATCTTAAAATAATCAATATTTGAAAACATTTGAGGAGAGACTGTTTAATCTAACAGTTAGAACTTTCAATTATATATTCCTCATGATATTGCTTTGATGCATATACATGTATATTGCTTAATGTGTCAACCAAAGCATTTGCTCCAATTGCGAATTGATCAAAGATCTTCGATGCACACTCATTTATAACTAAATTGTATTTTAGATTCAAATTCTCTCACAGATATATCTTGTTTTGTCTTATCATTAACCCATTAATACTTAGGCGTTTCTCCAGAAAATTGTCGTCTGGATCTAAAATACTTTTGACCAAACCTTTGAATTGAGAATGATTTTACTAAATATTTGAAGGAGAGTTGTAGGTAATGTTCTGAACAACATTTTTTCTTCAAATAGTTTGCCAGTTATGCTTTAGGCGGAAAGAATTCATCAAAATTTTCAGGCCTTATTTGGCCGCTCTGAGTGTAAATGGGTTAATTACTAAGTATGTACTTAACACATTCTGATTCATAACGTTGTAAGCAACTAATCTGTAGTCTTAGTAAAATGTGCCCATATTCACACATGGTCTTATTCTTCCAGAACTGTCCTCATGGCCGCCCAACAATGCGACATCTTATCAACTTGAAAATGCTCCCAGAATGAAACCGAACACTGGTAATTTGTCTACGAGAGAGGATATAAAAATCTTTGTCTGGATCTAAAATACTTTTGACAATAACTTTGGAATTGAGAATGATTTTATAAAATCTTTGAATGAGAGTGTTTGATAAAGTTTTGATTAACCGTTCCCTTTCAAATATTTTCCTACCTATGCTTTTGCCCACAAGATTTCATCTAAATAGTGAGGCCGCTTTTGGATGCTGTGAGCATTAATAGGTTAACCCTTGTATGCCCAGAGTAATCAGATGACCCAACATCTGTCAACTCAACATCTGTCTTAACCCTTCCAATGCTGAGGCTACTTTTGTTCAAAGCACAATGATGCAAAGATTTTTGAACCCCATCTAAGCCCTGTCATGTTGGTATTCATTGGATAGCTCTTGCTGAGTAATCTCAGATGAGTACCCATTTGCCAGGGTTTCGGTCATTTTTTCAGATTTTTGCATCATTTTGTACTGACCAAATTAGACACCAGCAGAGTAAGGGTTAAGTCTGATTAACCCGTTCAAGCCAGTAGCAACCCAAAAAACATGTCATTTTGAGTGATATCTTACTGACCAACACTTTGGAAAGTATTACGAGGAATGTATATCAAAACATTGATTTCAAATTTTTGCTTTACATCCAAAATACCCTCTTATCAAAAGTAGAGACACACTACTCTTGGATGGTCTCTAAGCATGGATAAAATTGACAAAATACTGAAAGATTTGACTTCAGTAGAATATTTTGGCCAAACATGTTTTGGACATAAATATTTGACTACAAAATGTTTTTATTTGAGTCTAACCTCCAGGTCACTGTGGGCATGAGTAGGTTTTAGTAGAAGTTTGAAGTTTAGAGCTGGTTTACATATGGGAACTAAAATAATAGTAAAACTTGAAATGTGATGTAAACTTTTTACTAGAATTAAACTTTCAGATGAAGTTTTCCAATGTATGAATACACGGGCAAATATGTGTGAATATTGAAATGTGTCCACTTTGACCCTATGATCATATCTTTTTAGGAAAATTTTTAGTCCCATTCTCTAACCTGTTTAACTTGATTTTCAATGGTTATGTATATCTCGAAAAAAAATATTCTTGTATTGCATGTCTGAATTTTTACCTACATGTTTATCACAGTTTTGAGGAATCTGTAAGAAACGTGTTTTTAATTTGTATGGTGCTCTGTATAAAGTATTAATCTTGTAAGCATGTTTATTTTTTCAAGAATAAAATGTATCTATATATTTCTTCTGTATGTGTTACTTTTCCATTTAAAACATAACTAGAGCCCTATTCTGAAGATGCAGACCTTCGCCATTCAAAAAATACTAGTCAGATATAGCTATGCTGAGAATCCACATTCATTAGCTCTGTACCAATTGAAAATCAAAAGACTGATTTCATCGAAATTTCCTGCATCTATCTAGGCCCACAATGCAGTTCTTCTGTTGGGACTTCCAACCTAACCTGTTATATACCTCCATTCCTCCCCTCACCTGCTGTGGGATGGTTGGATGTTTTCCTATTGATTTGTTCAATATATAGGGTACAGGTTTAGGTAGTATCTATTTTGAAGGGGTATATGTATGGAAAACCCCAAAAATCTTTTAACCATTGAAATAAAATCCAAAAGAAAGGAATTAGGAATTCATTGACATAGGTGCAGTTTTGTAGGGAGGTAGAATATCTTCCAGCAGTTAACAGGTTGAAATATATAAAGTACAGTACTATACAGTATCATTTTGAAGGGAAAGATCTATGGAATGTCCCTGTTATAACAATCTTGAATATTTCAAATTTTGATTGATTCTACTTTTACTTGATATGGTGCGATATGAATTTTGAATAGAAAATAATACAAAATGAATTCATTAACATTCTTGGATGCATTACTCTGTATGATCAGGGAGTTTCCATTACGTGATGGTGGTCTCTGGTATGTATCCACTATCATATTATTATTATTATTATTATTATCATGATACACATAAATAGATATGTTCATTGCTGATTAATAATGTGAGGTTTTCATCTTTACGGCTCTTGTTCTTGACCATACAAGTGACCATTCTTGATCATACAAGTGATCATACAAATGACTACTTGACCGTACAAGTGACCCTTAAACATGAAAGTGACTGTACTTGACTGTACAAGTGATCATACAAGTGACCATACTTCACCATACAATCGACCATACTTGACCATACAAGTGATCATACTTAACCATTCAAGTGACCATACGAGTGACCATACTTTACCATTCAAGTGACCATACAAGTGACCATACTTTACTATACAAGTGGCCATTCGTGACCATAAAAATGACCCTACTTGAACATAAAAGTGACAATTTTAAAAGATAAAAGTCACCATTCTTGACCATACAGGTGATGATACAAGTCACCATACTTGACCATACAAGTGATCATACTTGACCATACAAGTGACCACACAAGTGAACATACACAACCATACAAGTGAAAATACTTTACCAAATTGACCATACTGTGACTCTGTGAGTGGAAATTGTATAACCTTGTGGTGTGATGTTCTTCACTTCCAATAGATGTCTCCACTATCAATGAACCTTCGGGTCACCAGAAGATGTATTTTATAGTAGCAAGTTGGAGAAATAAGCCTAATAAACCATATACATATAAGCAGATTCTTTTTTAAAGTTATTCATTTTTTGCTGACTTTAAAACATTTATTTCACATTTTTCCTGTTTCTTTTATTTCCATTTACGCCCAAGAATCAAATCAATAAATGAAAAAATATGCTTAAGTTATATTTGATTAGTAGCTCTGAATGAAAAATTTAATAATATTCATAAATTTTACAGATAAACAGAGATATATTTCAATATTTACAAATGATTTTTCAGTATTAGTAATTCATTTTTTAATATTCGTAAATCATTTTTCAATATTTGTTTTTTTCATTGTTCATTTTGTAATATTCATAATTCAAGGTATTCATGAATTTCAAAAAAATATATTATGAAAGTTGAAAAATGAATTGAGAATATTAAAAATGAATTATGGATATGGAAAAATTGAATTACGAATATTAAAAAAATGATAATGAATATTTAAAAAACATTTATGAATATTGAAAAATAACCTTGAATTTCCAATATTCATAGTTTATTTTCTAGTTTTGATTTTTCAATATTTGTAATTTATTTTTTCAATGTTCATTAAGGATTTTTCAATATTCATCATTTATCTTTCAAAATCGAAAATGATTATGAATATTAAAATATGAACTACAAATATTGGTAAATATTTTTTTGATATTCATAAATAGGGATTTAAAAATAACTTAAAAATTACCATGCAAATGTGCTACATATCCGCTGTTTGTAAAAGTTGCATTTCAAAAGCTACTATATTTTTGGTACAGTATGAGGTTAGTTATCCAGTGTTCATAGAACATTTATGCTTTTTTTTCAATAATACGTATAGTTACTGGACAAAAAAATAATAAAAATATCTCATCCAGTGATTTCATTTTCTTTTTCAAAATTTTATTTAGCCATGTACGATGGTGCAGGTGTGAACCCCAGAAAAAAATTCTGCTCCTATTTAAAAAACAGTGGATTTTTTTTAATTCTGTCGTTTCCCAGAAAAACAACGGATTTTTTTCTGCCGTTCACACCTGCACCATCGTAGCCATGATAATTAGAGGAAATGAAATTAAAAGCACCTAGTTTATTTTGCTGGCCAGTTGCAGAATAAAAATATAGCATATGGTCATCAAATGATCAATATGTGAAAAAACCCTTTTGAAGTGCAAAAAAAAAAAAATTCCAAAGCTGCGCTCTCTTCCTGGCCATACCATATCATTTTTCTATTGTTTTGGATTGAACTAAATATTTTTCTTGCTTTTCACTGTGCCGGGAGTCGCTTTCAAGTTGGTTTTCATACTGTTATTTATTGACAAGTGCTTGGTCGCAGTCGACGGGGTTTGTCTTTGCTCTAAGCGGCCCCATGACCTGTGATTCATGAAATCACGTGACAAGCGGCCATTATGTTAAAAAGTTGCGAGAATGGGTATAATGCGAATATCGACAGGATAGCCCTTGTTTGAGTGCTCCCGTCTCCTCCAAAAATGCCTGGGCCGGTGGAGCGGTGGCTTGAGACGTTTATGTGCAAGCAGTATGCCGAAACATTTGAGGCATACGGCTTCAAAACACTCCAGTCGGTAAGTAAGTCGCACGTAGGGAATTCCAAGATGGCTGCTCGTTTTGCAAGTGGAGTTAGAAAGCTGTCAATCAGGATCTGTTTTTCACCGAGTGTCTCCTCTCTTGCAGGTGTGCCAGTTACAAGTACACCAGCTCCAGACGATGGGCGTCCGCCCAGAGCACTGCGAGAAGATCCTGGAAAACGTGTCGGTGCTCCGTCAGACCCTTCTTGGTGAGCTTTTCCAAACCAAAATCAGAGTTGTTTTTGAATTTCAGTCCTGACTTGTTCTGAGGCATGTGTCCGTCTGTTTATCTCTTGGGAGTATTTTGAAGTCGTGGAGTGTGATGGGTATGGGAGGTCCCTAAGGGGATTCAACTGACTGGGTCCTTGCATTATCAATTGCCCAGTAGCAACTAGCAATCTGGATGTCTGGCTTCCTTCCTTGACGAAAAAAACTGATGCTCCACAGGTCATATTGAAAACAAACATGTCTGGCATAGCTACTAAGTCAGGGAAAAACAACTAATACATCCCAAGAGATAACTCCTGTGATCCACTGGTGTAGTTATAAACTGTCACTGTCATCAGTGAAATGTAAACATATCAATGTGCACAATTGAAACTTCTTAGTTGCTTTTCACTGAAGCCATACAAAATCGCAATTATTATATCCAAGTAGATTAATTAACTACATGGACTGTATATGAAGTTACTTGGGTACTGTCATGAGAAATAAAGAGCTTTGTGAAGTCATTGTGCCTAAAGCTATCAGTTGTAGACACGCTGAAGTTGTATATACTGGTAAATACAGAAAACTTTCTGCTGCTCCAACAGTAGACCCAACAATGGCGCATATGATATGCACAACGGCAGCCTTTTGCTTCACTAAGTTATAGGGATTAAGCACAGCGCTGAAGACATAGTGTTGAATTCAAGCTCTCTCGAGAGAACTCCTGCCAGTTGAGGCGCGGTAGCGCCGAAACTGGCAGGAGTTCTCTCGAGAGAGCTTGAATTCAACACTATGGCTGAAGCGCTGCGCTTAATGCTTATTATAGTATGTTTTTATTATCAGAAAATAAACAAAAGCCATGAAATACTCACTGAAACTCGCTCGCATGCAGTCATTGCAAAGGGGAAGTGGAGCGTTGACACAGTAGTGCCTTGCATCACTTCTCCCTTCAACAAGGATGCATACATTGGGAGTTTGAGAAGTGAAACTTGGAACTAGTGACTGAGGACAGATTCCATTTAATATACATGTGGCTGTATGCTAGAACTTTATTCAAATTATTTGAAATGTATTTTATTTTTCCTAGTCTAATTTAGAGTGACTTTGAAGGGAAAATGCAACAGTTGCCATGGTGATGGGTACAACAAAGCCGGGATTCACACCCGGTATCCTCAGGACAACCGGGTGTGAATCCCGGTTGCCTGTATACTCTTCCGGCAACATAGTACTTATTTCATGTTGCACTATTACTATGGCAACATACTATAATATCTGACTAACTTAACGGAAAACACATACATTTCTCCTTTTAATCGTGTGAGAAACAGGTTCCACTCATGATGGAACCTCTATTTACTGTAGGTCTGCAGGTGAATACTTAAGTTTCATGTGCACATCAGAAATTATCAAATTCAAACAATTACCATTTCCAGGAATTGGAAGTCCTATTGATGTAGTTCATCCACACATTCTCAAAGTCAGAAGATGTCATTAATGACCAACAAAGCCATAGGAAAATGTTACTTAAAGAATAGCGACTAGAGGATGGGTCCAGGGTCTAAGCTAGGATTTTTAATATGCCTGTCCAAAACCGCAATTCACAAAATTTCTGCCTATCCACATTTAGCTACTCGGCTCCTTCAAATCCTTATACCAACTAGATTTAATTGTCAAAAAGGGCAATTTACACTCCAGCCATGTCTTAGAGGATGGTTTGTGATGAAAAGAAATGATCATGATCCAAAAAGGTGAACATTTTTCATGGAAATTTTTGCCTGTCTAAAAAGGAGTTTTTCAGGAAACTGCCTGTCCAAACGAAATGCTGAACGGGTCCTGGCTAAGTCTGTGGATGGGTCCAGGATACTTTGACAGTGATGCCCAATTTTCAGTCACTAGACACCCCAGTGTTTTTAAAACAGCTTTACCACAATATTTCTCATCATTGATGCACGCACAGCATGCAGGTGGCTGAGCAGAGAAGCACATAGTCCAAATTATAGGACTTTACTGGGATTGACCTTAACCCATTAACACTCAGAGCAGCCAAAAGAGGACTGACGACTTTCGAAATATTTAACTTACAAACACATTCTCTTGAAAACATTTGAAGGAGAAATGTTGATCACAAGCCAGACAAGAACTCTCCTTAAATTACTTTGTGAATTTTTGCTTTATTCAAAAGATATTTTCAAAAGTATGAGACTAGAGAGTAGCAGAAGTCACTTTCTAGAGAAACTCCAAGTGTGAATGGGTTAACATGTTCAGACAGGTACAGATTTTACTCCAAGGATACAACATTTAGGAGCAAATAAATCCCTGTCTGTACAGTGACTCAACGACAGTGTGCAAGAGGCATTCTGTCCAGAATATGGGGGGTTTATGAAAAAAAGAATTGAAAAAAAGAACAACATATTTTCAGTGCTCCAGTTGATAATTGATCATATGTCCATTGTGCAAACTTGGCTCCTATTATTTAATCTCTGGTCTCAAAACTACATGCCCCAGGATCATTGAGGTCAATCCCTCCCTTGGAATTTCAAACTAAGCCTCCAAGATTTTGTATGACATTTTGATAGCAATTTAAAGCTTGTGCCTACTTACCCTACTTAAAAAGGAAACCCATGGAATCTCCTTGTTGAGTCCCACCATTTATATTAAAATGAAATAATAAGATACTTAGCTTTAAAATATATTTACATCCTGAACAGAACATTTGGGTATGATGGTGTTTCATTTTGAAGGAATTGAGTACATCCTGATAGCTTGTCGTACAGTGATAGCTATGTCAATGAGCTGCGATTAATGTTAGGCTTCAAACATTGCTGTGGTTTGAATCATTAGAATTCACATAATAGTGGTAGTGTGACTTGTGCATCTTGAGATAAAGGCCTGTTATAACACTTTTACCCTGAGTAGTCCTTGAGTCCCACACAAGCAGTCTCCTATTACAGGTATAGGAAAGTAATTATGACAATATCACAAAAGTCTCAATACAATGATACATACATGAAATTAAGTTGTTTTCCAGGGAGCCCAACTGCATCTCCTAAAGCTACCACTTCTAAAGTTGTTGTGTACATTGAAACCATTTCATCTTTGCGCTCCCTGCAGAAATTTGAGGGAGGTGCTGGAAAATTTGACAGGCTCCCAACACCCCCTTAATTTCGAGCCCTGATTTCATGTGATGCCCTTTTTTGCAAATCATACTCATTTGTTGAAATGGATGTGAGCGTTAGTGAAGGTGAATATGATTATTTTGACCTATTTAATTAACATTGTGTCATTTTTCCAGCTTTCTTTCACAGCATTTCACCTTGTCATGCAATCCATCCTGTAAATGTTGTGTCATCTCTGGTCATTTAGTTTCATTCGGACACAATGTACATCTTCCTAGGATCAATATTTAGAAGGTCTATTTTTGACTTGAGGGCTAAAAAAAGTTTTTTTTTGTTTCCTGTAACTGTCCGAAAAAAAATAGGGTAGGTAGGTCCGTGGAAAGATATTTTTTTTCATTATTTTTTTGGTCAAAAATGCGTGTTTTATGCATGTTTTACATTGATTGGAAGTTTGGAAGGCGGAAAAAACTTTAGGGTAGGGATTTAAAAAAATAAAAACCTGTTAGGGTATTGTTACAGGAAACAAACAACTTTCTTTTTTAGACCTTATCAATCGAAACTGGAAGAAAATGTTATTTATCGGAGTCAGGCAGAAGATTTGGTTGTTTGGGTTGATAAGCTAACAGTCCCATATCATGTATGTATCTAGTAGAGGCTTGAGTAGCAGGATTAGTGGAATATATCATACCATGTATTTTTACCTCCTTGGTTATTCAATTGATGATTTTTCCAAATTTGAATATAACCACAATCTTTAAATGATTTTTTTTGTTTAGAACAAAATGCCCTTTAACTTGAGAATAGGGTTTCTAGACTAGATAAACCTCACTCTTAGGTAGGGGTTAATCTGAATCCAATGTTAATCCAATGTAATACAACTTAGGCATGGGGGCTCTGAAAATAATTGCTCCTCATCATAGAATGGCACCAGCTTATGTTATGTCATAAAAATATTCTGAGAAATGAATTGGTTGATTTGCTTTATTTGGCAAGCGTTACTCTTGATTCTAGCCGCCCTTTTGGGGAATATGATGTAGTTTCCCATTGCCTAGAGGAAGACTGGCAAGCTGGCTTGCTGAGCCAGCAAGTGGTAATGTCAGTGCCTGGGGTTAGCACTGGTAGAAGGTTTATTGATCATCAATTTCCAACTAAATCCTCGGGGATCAAGCAAACCCAAAACAGCCTCGATAGGTTATATAGTAATGGAATACACTGCCAGAAGGGCTGGTGTTGGGGATGTCAAATATACATTACTGCCTGTTACTAGTAATTAGGGAAAGAAATGGTCTGAAAAGGGTGTCTAAATTTTTAAATAAGGCCTACAAAAGTTGTTTGTTTCCTGTAACCCGACCTTAACAAATTTTTACTCAAAAGAAATCTGTACCTTAATTTTTTTTTTCTGCTTTTCCTATTTCCAATACACATCAAACATACATGAAACACACTTTTTGGAAAAAAGAGAAAAAAAATCTTTAACTTATTTTGCCTACCTACCCTATTTTTTTCATACCCAAGTTATGATATGTTCAGTCTTAAAGCCCCTGATCCCCTCTCCGCTCGATCCACAAGCGGGTTAGCCTGGTTGCTATATAAATCTTTGCAATTGTGAATGGCTGTCTATGGTGCTTCTGCAACTAGAAGACCCCTTGGAAGCATTCCTGAAGAGAGGGGAAGCTGTTGAAAGTGATGAAAAAAACAATTCCCTTCCTCCCTCCACTGCCCCCCTCCATCACCTGCCATTCACCTGCTCTCACCTGTCTGGATTCTGATTCTAGCTCATCTCCTATATTGGAGCTCTGAGAAATTTGAAGAGGCCTCATGTCTCGTGTGCTATTGAACCTAGTGATGAATTATTGAAGGTTTTCCGGGCTGCCCTGGACGGTAGAAATGTTGACCTTTGGAAATGAAGCTAGGGAGCAAGCTCGGTATCAATTCAGAGGATTACCAGGATGGCTTGTGTTGGACAGAGTGGAGAAACTCTAGGAGAAACCCACTTGGAAACATGCAATACTCAATACTAACCCATACAGACCTGTGGCAGTTAAAAGCAACCTAACGATTCTTATGATATCTCTGTGTCCAGGGCATTCAAGGGAGCCTTGGGCTCCGAGGGCCCCCTAATTTTGAGCCCTGCAACCTATAAAAACTTGGAGAGTAGGCCACTTCGAAACCAGGGTAGGTAGGGTTAGAGGAAACAAACCTTCATTTCTTTAGGCCTTTGAGTAGTTTGGTACTTGAGCTTACTGTAAGAATGGCGCTTACAAACATGTATTTACTCATATTATTCATTATAACATTAGAAGTATTTGCTTCAAATTGACATCCTAAGAAATACAAGAAAAAATAGCCCAATCAGCTGACTGGCTTATGTTATGCATTATGAAACTAACTTAGTTCTAATCCATTTCTTAAACAGTTTATTCTGTACAGTTGGGCAGGCAGAACTTGGTATGGTTATTATTTTGTGATAAAATGGCCAACAGTAGGCTTCTAGTCCTTAGGCCAAGAAAAAAATATTGTTTGTTTCCTGTAAATGTCCAAAAAAAAATAGGGTAGGTAGGTTGGTAAAATAAAAAAAATTGCATTATTTTTTTGGTCAGCAATGTGTTTTATGCATGTTTTACATTGATTGGGAGATGAGGGGTGAAAAAACTTTAGGGTAGGGATTTTTTTGAATAAAAACTTGTTAGAGTAGGGTTACAGGAAACAAACAACTTTTTTTTAGGCCTTATGAAATATAGGTGCATGTATAAATTTATATAATGAAGTAAAACAGTAACACCTAGTAGCTTGGTTAATCTGAACACCTGCAGGATTTAACCAGGGCTCAACATTAAGAAAAAACTTCATAAGCCCAGAAGGGCTAGTTGGCGAAACTTTTACTAGCCCTGAAATATTTTTGCTAGCCCTGATATTAATGACAACTCTTTTCAAATAGTGACCTCTATTGATATCATAGCCTCTGTTGATTACATGAAAAGAATAGTGTATTTTGGTAAATTGAGTTATATTATCATCCAGGTAGTCAGAGCCAAAGGGGGGCTTCATACCTTTTCAAGCGCTGATATTCTAATTCTATCTAGCCCCTCAGGGCTACTCACAGGTTTTAATTACTAGCCCTGACTTTCAATAACTAGCCCGGGGCTACGGGGCTAGCCTTAGCGTCGAGCCCTGTTAACATACAAAAGGTTCAAATCATTACAAAAGTAGAGCTACTGAGGCAGTCACAAAGACTGAACATATCATAACATGATGCCTCCTTGATGATTCACCTCACACTTCCAGGAAGTGGTGCGGTGTGTTTTTTATTTGACAGAAGCAGACATGACAAGGTGGAGGAGGAGGCGTAAATCCTTTACTGAGTCATTAACCAAATATAGTCAAATATGATTACTCCTCGCCAGTGACTTAAACAGGACCCGTCCAGCCCATCTTTTGGACAGGTAGTTTCCTGAAAAACTCTTTTTAGGCAGGCAAAAACGTCTATGAAGATTTTTCAAATTTTCCTTTTTGGATTAATAACCACTTATTTTCCTTACCAAACCCTCTTTTCGGGCATGGCTGAAATGTGCATTGCCCTTTTTGACACAATAGACTATTAAATGTAGTTGGCAGGGGTGTCCAACTGTCACATTGTCGCACCAACCTGCGACAGTGACTTCAAAACCTGCAACAAACCAAAAACCTAAATCGCAGTATAACTGGGAATTTTTAGCGAAACATGACCAATTGAGCCTATCAGATATTTCACTGAATTATTCTTGATGCAAATTGTATTCAAAAACTAGTGAACTCCATTTAGTATTAGTTACTGTCTATTGATTGGTCTTGGTCTTAACTATTGCATTAAGGGCTAATAAAGTGATGCCACCAGGTGACAACATATACATGTAGTCAAGTACGTAGCTTTTATCGAACCAGGGTCACTAAAAATTGCTGTTCTACAGGACTTATTGTCTGTGCTCTGCGACTTAAATATTTGGACACCCCTGAGTTGGTATAATAATTGGATGAAGCTGAGTATCTGGATGGGCAGAAATATTGTGAATGCTGTTTTTCGACAAGCATTTTCATAATATCCTCACTTAGAGTGAAATATTAATTCTCTTCAGTCAGGCATGGTTATAGGCTTTTCTATAAATGATCGTTTTAAAATCAGGGTTCAAACTGGATTTGGGTTCCAGCCTTGTTTGCTTAGGTCATCTAGCTGGGTGCCCAAAATAAGTAATTGTGAAATCCTATTTTTTAAGGGAGACCACAATATACAGAGATAACAGACATACTCAAGTATTTACCTTTTTAAATAAAGCATAATATCATTATACATTGTGATTTTACATTATAAAATAAATTCAATGGTATGCTTGAAATTGACATTTTAAGAAATTACTCACAAATTGTTATATTTTGTGTCCTGAGGTGATATTTGTGGGTCCAAATGACGCCCATACAACCAGGAAGTTTAGACTAAATTAAATTATACAGTTCCTGATACAACCCACTTGCTAAGACGTTCATGTTCATATGTTTACAAGACTTTGAAGTTCACTATATATTTTTTGCGGTGTTAAACTTGCATCATGGCATCCAAGTTATACACTTAAAAACGACTGATTATTCGTGGACATTTATTTGGTGGATTGAATAAAAAACAGCTCCTGTGTAGCCTATGTATATTACTTTGGGCTCCCCGAAAATACATAGATTTTAGAGCCTTAGTAGTTACTCCCTTATTAGAGAGATCTCTGTCATTGGTGTATCTAATACTATATATAAGCAACAAGGATTACTGTAACTCCTATGTATCACTTAGGGCTTGAAATTACCTGGAGCCAGGAGGCCACGGCTCCCTTGAGTTCTCCTGCAGCTCCCTCAAATCTCTGCAGGGAGGCAAAAGATGTACTGGTTTCTATACACATCAAGCAATGGAAAAAAACAAGTTAATTTCAAGCCCTTATCACTCCATATCACAGACCTGTTGAATGTGCAGGTCTTAGCCAGTGTGCTTGTCATGAGTGACCCCTGACCTAGTTCTGTCTCTATAGTGACCAGCCCCCACTGTTCCAGCACATGTCACCATGACAACAAGTTTGACAGTGTGCAGACCCTCCTTATATAATAATGGAGTAAGAATATTGTTCTGAGGGGAAATAAAATGTGCAAGGATATCTGAAGGGTTGTGACCTCTTTCTGTACCTCTTCAGGCAGTTTATATTTTGTATATATATATATGTATATGTATATATATATATATATATATATATATATATATATATATATATATATATATATATATATATATATATATATATATATATATATATATATATATACATATATATATATATATATATATATATATATATATATATATATATATATATATATATATATATATATATATATATATATATCATTTTGGTATCAATTTCTGAGTAAGATGCTACCTACAGAATGAGTGGATAGCGTACAGAGGTCTTGCCCCATGGCAAGGCATTCTAGCACAAAGCACACCAGGGTCTTAGCCAGGATTTAGAAACTGGGTGCCTAAAATTGGCAATTGTTAAATTTTGGGGCGTCCACATTTTTAGGGGGTACCACAATATTCTCAGATTTCAACCATAAGCATGTATATATCTATCAAAATAAGGCATGATATCCTTATAGAATGTCATGGGAATTACATGGAGATGAAAAAAGTCAAATTATATGCTTGAGATTGACATTTTAAGAAATTCCTCATAAAAAAACTTGGGTGTCGTGAGGGGTGCTTTTTAAGGGTTTGGGTGTCCAAAAAGACACCCAGACACCCTGCTGGCTAAGACCATGAAGCAGACACACACTCGTTCACCTATCACACTGCTTTTAGACACCGCTTAAGGCTTGTTTGGCACCTTCTGATTTGAAAAAAATGTGTCCATCAACCAATATCTAATCTTTTTGAACTTGTGACGTTGCAGGCTCTCTGGGAAGAAGCTGCAGTAGCTATGTTAGACTTGTCACCCTCTCATGAATGTAGGCTACATACATCCTTTTAGTCGGCCTCTAATGCCTCAGAGTACCCCTGGCAGCTCCTGTTAGCTGACTGGCTGGCTGGTGGGGCGGGCAGGCGGCTGGTTGGCTGAGGTGTTGATGCCTGCCATACATGATACATGTTCTGGCCTCTCACCGATAGATCCACACTCTCTCAAGCCTGATGCTGCATGCTGCCCACCCGCCCGCCTGCCTGGCCAATACCTGCGCTATGCACTCAGTGGCAGACTGGCCACTCACTCACTGGCCGAGTTTAATGGTTCTTTCCTGCCTTTACGGCGGCGGCCGTGTGGACTAAGGCATCGCCACTGGTTCACTGTCTCTCACTACTACCGGGGTTGGATCCGAGTCGAGGCAAGTGAGAAAGTAGCCAGTGACTTGGAGTTGGGTGTAGGTTTGTATCGGATACTCATGTTTCCTCAAATATGAATACTAATACCAACTTTATTACTCTCTAACCGCAATCTACGGTACATAGAGGAAATACAATAATATCATTAGAAAAAATATAACCATTAACAATGTCAGTATTACAAAAATATACATACACGGTACACCCATAAAGATATGGGTGTCAATATTATACATGGACTGTATTTGTTTGCTGTCATAACTAGGTATACAGACAGCTTAAAGGGCAAATGCACCATCATGATGATTTAGGTTCAAAATGTGCCTATATGTGTCACCTTTCAAATAAGACCACCCGCAAGTCTGTCCTCCTCAGCAATCCTCAGATATGGCTTATGGAAGTTAGTAAAAAACTGGCCTGAGCCTGGGTATAGAGGCTGACATTATCAGAAGTGGTGCTTAGGAAGTGACTGCCAGTCCTGCTTCTGATTGGTCGAGAGATATCAGTGGCAGTCACTTCCAGCCACTGATATCTCTCAACCAATCAGAAGCAGGACTGGCAGTCACTTCTTAAGCACCACTTCTGATAATGGCAGCCTCTATACCCAGGCTCAGGCAAGTTTTTTTACTAACTTTCATAAGCCATATCTGAGGACTGCTGAGGAGGACAGACTTGCGGGTGGTCTTATTTGAAAGGTGACACGTATAGGCACATTTTGAACCTAAATCATCATGATGGTGCATTTGCCCTTTAAATCAGCAGTATCATTTATTTCACTTACATCTGGAAGAGATGTGTACTCCTTCATGCCTAAGTGAACAAATTTGGCAACTTTCATTAACAATTTTCTATCATTTGTATTTAATAATTGAGTCATCTTTAAAGTGCTACATCTAGTTCTATAGTATTTTGGTATAACTAATATCCTAAGTTTTTCAAGACCATAATGTTCATTCAAATAGGAAATGAAATTCATCACCCATAAGTCTTTTTCTGCACTTAGTGCAGATGCGCTCTTGCCTTGGTATTGATAATTTGGATCTACAATTAACTGGCAATTTTTGAGATCCAGTTCTGAAGTCAAGTAGTGAGTATTTTAGGTATTCTGGTAAAAGATCTACATATTCTTCAAATTCATGTACATTTTTATAAATTCTATATGAGGAAAAATCTTCCTCTACTGAGATTCTGCTCGACCATTTCTGCAGAAACTGATCTTGCAATGTTCTTTTAATACCCTCACTGGACACCCCTGAGCCACTTTGAACATGAGATAGCCACACGCTATTCAGTCCACAATTCTCTAGTGTACTTTTAACGTATCCTAACCACGGTCCTCCACCACTTACAATGCTGCCATCTTTAGTCTGATAGAGACATCAAACCTGCTTAGCATCTAGAGCAATCACAGTGGTGTTATTACACCTAGGGTTAGCCAGCCTGAGAACCAGGCTAACGGATGTAGTGCACTTTCTCCCTCACTTGTGAGTTGCAAATGATGTTAATAAACCTACAGATCTGATCGCGGCCATTTAATTACACAAATCAACTGTACCACCGTCCATCGCTAGATGGAGCATTGTTGTGCTATTTTGAAAGTATATCAGCGCCAGTAATATATGCGATATCATCACCTGGAGTGAAATGCGTGAATATTGATAATAATGGGTTTTACAGTAGATTGTTATTCAAAAATTCTTGAAGAGGAATTGTTCATTTTCATGGCAGCAACAACTTTCAGTCAAATATCAAAACATTGCTTAGTTATGAAGATATATGCAATTATATGTTCTAGAATCAGTTAGCACTTGAACTACTTATTAAGGTCAGTATGGGACAGTCCATCTTGGAGGGCAGCAACTTATCTATTCGAACCAACCATATCATGTTAACTGTTGTCCCCTTCCAATCTCTGACCTTATATCAGTATTCTCATTTGTCAACTTTTCTTCATATCTTAGACTTGTCTATATGCCTGTATTCCAGAGGCCCCCAGACAAAATTTGATGTTCCACATACCTCTTTTGATAAGGAGGCCCTGGGTAGAATGTTGAACCTCGGTGTACAAAATGGGCAATCATTATATACCTGGTCTGCTGGCTATCACACACCTCTAGGGCAACATCAACATACACAGAAATCACTTTTAATAAACATGTTAGTAGCAAAGGAATCTATACTTTCCTCTGGGACCCCATTCTCTGTAGGAGTTAGAAGTGTGAGACTTGCAGGGAACCCCATAAACTGACCATGTAGCACTAGCACTAGACCATATGCCTATATTTGAGATGGACTTAAAAAATTTCCCTCCCTACTGAACAATCTTTGTATAATCATCATCTTTATTTATAGCAAGAGGGTAACTCAGTCCAATGGTAAGGATCCTCCCTGAGGCCCTCTGGCATGTTTACAAGTAGCCCGATGGCCCCAGGGTTACAAAATAATACATAGCTTTTAGATATCGAGCCTTGAAGGAAGGTGGAGATGGTGCATATCTGATTGCTTCAGTTAAGTCATTGCAAACTTTGAGCCCTGAGTATGGAATGCATTTTGGACCAATTGATTCATTACATTCTGGAGCAGCTAATAATGAGGAGGATATGCCCACCTTATGATTTTCATGTCATTTCCAAAGAGAAATGACAACCTCGCCATTATAGCATGCGCTGATCTGTGGTTTTTCTGCTGGGAAAGCATGTGGAAACATGACAACTGGGTTCTCAAGCATCTTTTTTATCTTTTTTGTTCATTTCTCTGAAGGGGCTTCAAGGAAACAGTAGTCATCCAGAAATAGAGGCTGTTGTCATGGTGATGAATCTTGGGGAGTTTTTCTCGTTATCATATGCCAATGAATATTCTATTGTTGTTTTGGGGGATCTGGCCAGCACTGGGAGGTGTTTATCATATCTGCTGCAGAGAACAGGGGGTGAAATAAAGGATATCTACTGCAGAGAACAGGGGGTGAAATAAAGGATTTTCTATGGGAGATGTTTTTCATATCTACCAGAGAGAACAGGGGGTGAACTAAAGGATTTTCTATGGGAGATGTTTATCATATCTACTGGAGAGAACAGGGGTTGAAATAAAGGGTTTTCTATGGGAGGTGTTTATCATATCTACTGGAGAGAACAGGGGGTGAACTAAAGGATTTTCTATGGGAGGTGTTTATCATATCTACTGGAGAGAACAGGGCGTGAAATAAAGGGTTTCCTATGGGAGATGTTTATCATATCTACCAGAGAGAACAGGGGGTGAACTAAAGGATTTTCTATGGGAGATGTTTATCATATCTACTGGAGAGAACAGGGCGTGAAATAAAGGATTTTCTATGGGAGATGTTTATCCTATCTACTGGAGAGAACAGGGGGTGAAATAAAGGGTTTTCTATGGGAGATGTTTATCATATCTACTGGAGAGAACAGGGGGTGAAATAAAGGATTTTCTATGGGAGATGTTTATCATATCTACCAGAGAGAACAGGGGGTGAAATAAAGGATTTTCTATGGGAGATGTTTATCATATCTACTGGAGAGAACAGGGGGTGAACTAAAGGATTTTCTATGGGAGGTGTTTATCATATCTACTGGAGAGAACAGGGGTGAAATGAAGGGTTTTCTATGGGAGGTATTTATCATATCTACTGGAGAGAACAGGGGTTGAAATAAAGGATTTTCTATGGGAGGTGTTTATCATATCTACTGGAGAGAACAGGGGTGAAATGAAGGGTTTTCTATGGGAGGTATTTATCATATCTACTGGAGAGAACAGGGGTTGAAATAAAGGATTTTCTATGGGAGGTGTTTATCATATCTACTGGAGAGAACAGGGGGTGAAATAAAGGGATTTCTATAGGAGATGTTTATCATATCTACTGGAGAGAACAGGGGGTGAAATAAAGGATTTTCTATGGGAGATGTTTATCATATCTACTGGAGAGAACAGGGCGTGAAATAAAGGATTTTCTATGGGAGATGTTTATCCTATCTACTGGAGAGAACAGGGGGTGAAATAAAGGGTTTTCTATGGGAGATGTTTATCATATCTACTGGAGAGAACAGGGGGTGAAATAAAGGATTTTCTATGGGAGATGTTTATCATATCTACCAGAGAGAACAGGGGGTGAAATAAAGGATTTTCTATGGGAGATGTTTATCATATCTACTGGAGAGAACAGGGGGTGAACTAAAGGATTTTCTATGGGAGGTGTTTATCATATCTACTGGAGAGAACAGGGGTGAAATGAAGGGTTTTCTATGGGAGGTATTTATCATATCTACTGGAGAGAACAGGGGTTGAAATAAAGGATTTTCTATGGGAGGTGTTTATCATATCTACTGGAGAGAACAGGGGGTGAACTAAAGGATTTTCTATGGGAGGTGTTTATCATATCTACTGGAGAGAACAGGGGTGAAATGAAGGGTTTTCTATGGGAGGTATTTATCATATCTACTGGAGAGAACAGGGGTTGAAATAAAGGATTTTCTATGGGAGGTGTTTATCATATCTACTGGAGAGAACAGGGGGTGAAATAAAGGGATTTCTATAGGAGATGTTTATCATATCTACTGGAGAGAACAGGGGGTGAAATAAAGGATTTTCTATGGGAGATGTTTATCATATCTACTGGAGAGAACAGGGGGTGAACTAAAGGGATTTCTATAGGAGATGTTTATCATATCTACTGGAGAGAACAGGGGGTGAAATAAAGGATTTTCTATGGGAGATGTTTATCATATCTACTGGAGAGAACAGGGGGTGAAATAAATGGTTTTCTATGGGAGGAGTTTATCATATCTACTGGAGAGAACAGGGGGTGAAATAAAGGGTTTCCTATGGGAGATGTTTATCATATCTACCGGAGAGAACAGGGCGTGAAATAAAGGGTTTCCTATGGGAGGAGTTTATCATATCTACTGGAGAGAACAGGGGGTGAAATAAAGGGTTTCCTATGGGAGATGTTTATCATATCTACTGGAGAGAACAGGGGATGAAATAAAGGGTTTTCTATGGGAGGTATTTATCATATCTGCTGGAGAGAACAGGGGGTGAAATAAAGGGTTTTCTATGGGAGATGTTTATCATATCTACTGGAGAGAACAGGGGGTGAAATAAAGGGTTTTCTATGGGAGGAGTTTATCATATCTACTGGAGAGAACAGGGGGTGAAATAAAGGATTTTCTATAGGAGATGTTTATCATATCTACTGGAGAGAACAGGGGGTGAAATAAAGGGTTTCCTATGGGAGATGTTTATCATATCTACTGGAGAGAACAGGGGGTTAGGGCTGTCATTGATATGGGGCATATCGACATATCGATAACTCTCCTTAAACAATACAGCCTGCTTTCACTTGTCAATACGTATCGCAATGTATTGAAATATCAAAAACATGAAAATGGACACTCAGAGAATAAATTTAGAGCTAAATATTGCTGGTGTTGCCAGTCACATACTTTCTAAAAGCATTTCTCTACATGGTCATGCCTCACTTTTCTTGTTGCATTCCAAGAAGAAGCAGGAAAAAGAGGCAGGACCCTCATATAATGGTGAAAAACCAGCATAAAAGCTTCATGATTTTCCATCATGGCATAGATAGCATTTCTAAGGATATATCAATGCATCGTATCGAAATAATCGAAATCGAAAACAATTTATCAATATATTGAATCGAGAAAAAATTCTAAACAATGACAGCCCTACAGGGGGTGAAATAAATGATTTTCTATGGGAGATGTTTATCATATCTACCAGAGAGAACGGGGGGAGAAATAAAGGATTTTCTATAGGAGGTATTTATCATATCTACTGGAGAGAACAGGGGTGAAATAAAGGGTTTCCTATGGGAGGTGTTTATCATATCTACTGGAGAGAACAGGGGGTGAAATAAATGATTTTCTATGGGAGATGTTTATCATATCTGCTGGAGAGAACAGGGGGTGAAATAAAGGGTTTTCTATGGGAGATGTTTATCATATCTACTGGAGAGAACAGGGGTTGAAAAAAAGGATTTTATATGGGAGGTATTTATCATATCTACTGGAGAGAACAGGGGTTGAAATAAAGGATTTTCTATGGGAGGTATTTATCATATCTGCTGGAGAGAACAGGGGGTGAAATAAAGGATTTTCTATGGGAGATGTTTATCATATCTACTGGAGAGAACAGGGGGTGAACTAAATGATTTTCTATGGGAGATGTTTATCATATCTACTGGAGAGATCAGGGGGTGAAGTAAAGGATTTTCTATGGGAGATGTTTATCATATCTACTGGAGAGAACAGGGTGTGAACTAAATGATTTTCTATGGGAGATGTTTATCATATCTACTGGAGAGAACAGGGGGTGAAATAAAGGATTTTCTATGGGAGATGTTTATCATATCTACTGGAGAGAACAGGGGGTGAAATAAAGGGTTTTCTATGGGAGGTATTTATCATATCTACTGGAGAGAACAGGGGGTGAAATAAAGGGTTTTCTGTGGGAGGTGTTTATCATATCTACGGAAAAGAACGGGGTGGGGGGGGGGGTGAAATAAAGTTTTTTCTGCCGGAGCTCAAATATTGCCAGCATATTTCAGACCAAAGCCACTATGCTGCTTGAATGAATCATAAATCTGGGATGATAATGAACTTTCCATGGAAGCTTATGAAGCAAAAGCGCCTCAGTGGTTGTAATTAAATCATTTTATATCCATGATGATGAAGTAATTTCCAAGGTAGCTTATGCAATCTCATTTCTGGGTTTAGCCAGAGTTAATTTAACCATAGACAATACACCTGGCAGATATAAACCCTGCTCATTTGTCACGTGAGTTGAATTATTTATGGAATCATGTGGAATCATTACCAATTTTTACCTGTATGGATGTATGCACCTCTGAGATTATCTGGGTCTTTCAGAAAGCTCTCAGGGGGTGAATGGCCTAACCATGATACTGATTTGCTATTATCTTGTTTTTAAAAAGTACATATTAGTTTCTTTCTTTCAAAATCTGTAAGATTGAATAAGTAAATTTGAAAACAGACTCATGTTTAAACTCAAGCACTAGGTGTTAGTTTACAGACGGAGTCGGGAGAAGTGCTACAGCCTTGGAGCCAGTTTGTCAGCCTTCAGGCCTTAGACAAATATCATATCACCCTCCGCAATAAGGCTTTAGTATCATTATTTTTAGCTGCCAGTAGAGCTGCACTCAGTGTCTCGATGTGTTCTTGGGTAATTGATTGATAAATTGAGCAATAAATCTGATTTACTCTGACTTGATAGAATAACCACTGAATTGAGGTAAGAATGAAAGCTGATTACTTTGATAGATTTATTTGCTACACCAGCCTTATCGGTGTAGAGGAATTGCTGATACATCCTGCAAATAAAACTGGAAACAAAATTTTCACATTATTAGATCTTAGCCTTGGATTGTCATTGTTTGCTGTCATCTGAATCAAGATACCTTTGAAATTAACTGCACATGAGAATGAAAATGATTTTTAGGAATATATGATAGTCTGAAATGGTTGGTTGGCTTGGTTTCTTATTACATTTCTCCAACTATATTCCATAAGTTGCTTTATATGTTAGAAAGACATTTGCCAAAATAGTTTAGAATGTAAGTGTTCAGCCCTGTGTAGATGAAATGAGTGTGATCTGTGTAGTAGGTCAGCAATTGTTGATTGTTTAGTTAGTCATATCTAAATAATTTGTTTTGGTGCTTGACTTTTGTTCTTGACTGATTTATTTTTATTTTGTTTTCATAGGTTCTGGAATGGGCCAGTACCGTGAGGAAATGAGTGGTGGTTACAATATGCCAAATCATAATCAGATGGCGCCTATGGACTACATGAACCCACAGCAACAGCAGCAGCGCCAACAACAACAACATCAACAGCATCAACACCAACAACAACAGTTACCACAGCAACAGTTACCACAGCAACAACAGCATCCCCAGCAACAGTTACCACAGCAACAACAGCATCCACAGCAACAGTTACCACAGCAACAACCGCATCCACAGCAACAGCAGCATCCACAGCAACAACAGCATCCACAGCAACAGTTACCACAGCAACAACAGCAACAGTTACCACAGCAGCAACAGTTACCACAGCAACAACAGCATCCACAGCAACAACAGCTTCCCCAACAACAGTTACCACAGCAACAGCATCCCCAACAGCAACAGCATGCCTCACAAATGGTAAGTTGGATTATAGGTGTAAGCTCATAACCTAATTATTTCAAAGCAACTTTGTTTCCAGGACTAAGTAGAGTCACAATGGAATGAAGCTGAACATTATCACTGCAACACATTACTGCTGGCAGTCCATTTTGTATGTGTTGTAGTGTTAGGTGTTGTAGGGCAAGTAGGAACTGAAATCCGTTATCATGTTGGTACATGGCTTGTTAAAATCTGGCATAGGGTTTAGTCCATATGGTAGTTTGAAACATACCTCTGCTGGCATGGCTTTTGTTTTGTGGGCTTTGATTGGTGATAATACCTTCTTAAGTCATTTTGAAAATGCCATAATACAGTTAGATTCCACAAGCAAGTACTGCATAAGTATGTAATGGAAATAGCTGTGTAATAAGGGTACAGTTCTTGTGAATATTGAGCATAGCAATTTGTAACTTTTGTTGATTCAGATACAATTTCTCTTCACTTAATTTTCTTCTGTTAACAAGAAACCCCATTAAGTACACCACATATTTTAAAATCATTTTAAGATATCATTACAAAGTTTGTTCCTTCATTTCAGAGTGCAATGCAGCAGTACCACCAACAAATGGGTCAAGGTTACCCAGGTCATCAGGGTCAAGGTCATATGATGCAGCAGCAGCAAGGTTACAGCAACCCTGGCGGAAATCCTTACATGCAGCAGCAACAGCAACAGCAACAACAACAGCAGCAGCAGGGGAACATGCCGTATGGGAACCCTGGACATGGTCATGGTTATGGAGGCCCTGCGTTCCCTGGCGGCGGCCAGAACCCGCCCTACAGTAGCAGTAGTAACCCAGGAGCTCCACCAGGTGGCTCTGCTGCAGGAGGAGCGGGTGGTGGAGGGGGTATGTACAACGCCAGCATGACGAGTGGTGGCGTGCCGCAGCACCACCACATGAGGAACGCCGGTAACTCTCAGACTCCCCAGCAGGTGGCTGACAGCATCCTGCACATGGCCACCTCGCACTACACGGGTCCCCAGATCTCCCACAAGCAGTATCGCGGGACCAGCATGGGCTCCAGGATGATGCACATGATGCAAAATAGCCCCAACCACCCGGGGATGATGCAGAATAGCCCAAGCCATCCTGGGATGATCCAGAGCAGCCCCAGCCACCCGGGGGTAATGATTCAGAACAGTCCTAGTCACCCCGGGATGATTCAGAACAGCCCTAGCCATCCAGGGATGATTCAGAACAGCCCCAGTCATCCCGGCATGGTGCAGAATAGTCCTGGTCACATGGCGATGAGGACACCTGGAAACCCACACTTCGTCTACCCTACACAACCCACCTCAATGCACCAACAGCAGCAGCAGCAGCCTCAGCAGCCGCAGAATCAGGGAGCTCTTGCGAACAGAGCGTCCCCCATCAGCCCTATGCAGGTGCGCAGTCCCGCCTCCATGCACAGCAACCACAGCATTCACAGCTCAAGTCCGGGACCGATACGCAGTCCCTGCCCGGGCAACGTACGCTCCCCCGTGTCCATCCCTTCCCCTGGCCTGCGCTCACCCACCGGCATCCAGCAGATCCGCTCGCCGGCGGCCAACATGAACCCACCTATGCGATCACCAGCCGGGCAGCCCCATCAGCACATCCACTCACCTCCTGTAGGGCCGTCACCCACACCCACCAGCATGGTACCCGCGACCCAGCCGCCAGCCGCGCCGCAGGGGCACTTCTCACCGTCGTCTAGCTCCACCACCATCAACTCCCCCCATGCACAAACCTCACCCCCCTCCTCCTCCTCATCATCGTGTACATACAACCCATCATATACTCAAGCCACACAGCAGCAGCAGCAGTCGTCACAAGCCACCTCGCCCTACCTAGAAACGTCTACCTCATCCAGCTTGGCTTCGTTCCCGCAGGACAGCGGCGGGGGCGCTGGCGGTGGCGGGGGCAGTAACCCCCTGCAGTCGCTGCAGATGCTGGTCATGCTACCTGAGAGCCAGGTGGTCGACCCAAAGAGTGTCGTGAACGACGCCTGTCTACCCTCAGCTGACGGGTCAAAAAACTTGAATAGCACTGATGGTGTCATGACGCAACAGCATGAATCAGCGGGAGAGGGGTGCTCCGATGGAGTCCACTGTGACAGCGCGCACAGCACCCCCTCAGCAGGTTCGCAAGGCGATGCCATCAGTGAGAATAAAAGCCTAAGGAATGATGTAAGTGATGTGAGTGAAAAGCCTGAGCAGGGAAAGCCACCTGTAGTACAGCAACAGCAGCAAGAGGTTAGCAAAGGTTCTGAGACCAGGCCCAGCTCGGCAAAGCCTGTCGCTCCACACAAAGGGGCCACAGGGGCAGGGGATACCGATGATAAAAAAGTGGTTTCCTGTGATAAAAAAGACAAAGAGGATAAGTGCAAGCCGGCTCCTAAAGCCGAAGGGGTTAAGGAGAAGCAAGTGAATACTATTGTGAAAACAGAGTCAGTTTTGCCAGAGAAGGTAGAAAATAAAGACCAATGTGACCCACCCACAATTGATACTGCCTGTGTGAAAAACAAAATAGGTAACACGAAAGACCCCTCTAATAAACAACAACCTCACATTGTGAGGTCCCCCTCAAAGATTAGGGTTCAAAGAAATTGTGCATTAGTAGAAAACAAAGAAAGTAAAAACTCTAAACTTAGTAAGGGATCTGGGTTAGGAGAAAAAACAACCATTCCAGAGAGAGAAAATGGCATCACCGATGCTAAGGAGAAAACGAAGGAAGTGGTTCTGAACGGGCCTTCCAAAGAATCGAGTTCACACCTTGAGAAGGGACTCCAAAACTCTGTGAATGCTAAAGAATCATTGAAAAATAATTGCTCAAGTAGTCATGGTATAAACGAATGTGAAAAAGCTGAGGAGGTGGAAGAAAAGAAGGTTGGCTTAAAGAAGAATCAAGTGAGTGTGCAGGTGGTCAAAAGTCCACCGCCTCTAAAAAGTCCTCCAATAAAAAATCCCCAAACACTGAAAACTCCACCTCAGTCAATAAAGACAACACTTCCCAATACGAAATCTTCCCCCTTGTTAAACAGGGCTACTTCTCAATCCGTGAGAGCTGCTCCCAACCCTGGACTTAAACCTAAAGGAAAACATTCCACTAAAAGTAACAATGGTGAAAATTCTGTGGAATCTGACTCTGAAAGTGCAGAATCGGATGATTTGATCATTGTGAAACCAGTGACGAGAGATTACTCCCGAGACTGCACACGACACCGCAAAGCCAATCTCAATTCAAGGACGACCGATACCTCTAGGACGTTTCAGAAACTCACTGAGAACAAAACCCAGGATGGCATTGCAGAGAAAACTCACGATTCCAAGACAACTGCGACAAGTCCTGAAAAGGTGCCTGTAGTTGATACAGATGTTACAGTGAAAAATCATAAGATCTCACCAAAGAATGATAAGCTGGAAAAGAATAAATCTCTGAGCAAGGATTCTGAGTGTGTGTCAGTGCAATCTAAAGTTACTTCTGTGAACACTGGGGAAATCTCTGCCCGGCAAAGAAACTCCAAAAAATCCTTTCTAGATCAAATTTTGCCAAATAAAATGAAATCACAACATCCTGGCTCTGCTAAAAAGGTTCCATTAAACGATAAGGACAGCTCTCTTAAGTTGGAACTGGATCCACCAAAACTTAGTGAAACCGTGCTTGGGAAAGGAGTGAGTCCTTCACAAGTGAATAAAAGTTCTCCACTTAAGCGGGACCAAAGTCCTGTCAAAAGTCCTCCACAAGTGAATAAAGGTTCTCCACTTAAGCGGGACCATAGTCCTGTCAAAAGTCCTCCGCAGGTGATTAAGAGTTCCCCACTAAAGCGTGACCATAGTCCTGTCAAACAGGGCGATAGTCCTCCTAAACAGCAAGCCAGTCCTGTGAAGCAATGTAAAAAGGTACTAGATGAGGATGACGCTCCTCTTGTCAAACCTGTGAACAAAAGCCCAATGGAGAAAACACCTGCCCATCAGGCGGTGGTCACGAGAAAGGTTGATGCTTTGTCAAGGGATACTAGTCCGAGGAAAAGACGTAGTTCTTCCGAACGGTTGAAGAACAAGAGCAGCTTGGCATCTCCAGAAGGTGGGCCGGGAGGGAGGTCGGTTCATGACAATAAATCACCGGCATGTTCCTTGCGGAAAAAGATAAAGAAGAGCAAGATGGATGGAGACGAATCAGGTCCCCAAACCGGTCGCCAGGGATGCAAACGGAAACAGGTGATGACTGCTAAGATGTGTGATTACATTAACAGTATAGGCTCCTCAGACTCTGACGAGGATGGGGACTTCGTTCCATACAGTCCAAAAAAGAACAAAAAGGTCCTTCCTATAAAGCCAGATAATGAGTGGGTTGACCCCACCCCAAAGAAAAAATTCAAGAAGTTTCCCACAAGTAAGGACCTTTTGAAATCTCCAGGACGAAAAGCTCTCTCTTTTGATAACAGTGGTGCTAAATTGACTAAAGATGAGGTTTTACTTGAAGACATGCATACTGCTGAGGAAAAACTTCAAAATGACTCAAATCATGTAGATGAGCAACCCGTGTTGAACTGTTCTTCTGAAAAGGTACATAGGAAAAAAGAGAGCCCACCAGTGTCTTCTAGGTCTAAAAACCTCAGAGTTGGTCCATTGCCTAAAAAGCAACCAATTTCTCCTATCAAACAAGTCTGTACTTCTAGTTCTCCCAAAGACAAAACACAAGAACTTCCTAAACCTGTAAATAATAGCCCTGACAATTCCAAGACTGTGAAAGAGAACAGTATGAATGTTAGTTCATCTGTGAATAGACTGTCTAGGCAGTTACCAAATAGCAGTAATAGTAAAAGTGATGCAAACATTTTCACAGCACAGACTCGAGAAGTCAATCCTAGAATTGGCTCACCCACAAGAATAAACAAAGCAATCTCTAAAGAAATTAGTGTAAAAACTGAGCTGACACCACCATCTTTACAAAATAGCCTTAAGAATCAAGTGAAAGAAAGTAGTTCCACGGTTGGTTACACACCACATGTGCAGCGTGAGATAAAAATAGAAAACTGTGATACACAGAAGTCCAAAGACAATGCATGTGAGGAGAGGTCAGAGGTCACACAGGGGACCTCCTCTTCCTCAGGTGGCCTCAAGGGGGGCTACAGCAGTAGGCAGCAGGAGGCCCAGAAGGTGGCTGCAATGGTGAGCGCAGTAGAAGCTAGAGTAAAAACAGAGGTACAAAAACCTTTCAAGGAAGAGAGTCCTCCACAGCCTTCTACCAGCCACGCTGTCGAGGATACCCCTTCTAAAAAGAAACGGGGGCGGCCAGTAGGGAGTAAGAATAAGAGCAAAAGTTCCGAGAAGGAGAAGGATAAGAAGATGAAGGTGAAAGGTAAGCAAGGGAGGAAGAGTAAGAGGGAGCTGTTTGACTCTGCGGGGGAGATGAGTTCCTTAAAGTTGGGTAAAACTGCCTCCATGCTGACTGGTGTGAAAAAGAAAAAAGTGATTGTGGAAAGTGGTCCGTTCATTAGAATCAGCGGTAGCAAGGAGAAGCCCACCGCATGTACAGTAGTGAATACCCGACAGAATGATCTAGACAGTGATGCCAATAGGAAGAAGAAAGGTGGTGGTAAAGTGTCAGTGGACGCCTTGCCTTATAAATCAGCAGTTGTGCCATCCGCGGCTCTCGCCAGTCGCTGCAACCCCAACACACCGTGGCTCTGTGCGCTGTGCGGCAAAGGCAGCAGCCATAAGATCCTCGGCGATCTCTTCGGACCTTACTTCCCGGAGGATGATCTTCCCAAGAGTCCCAGCCATCCGAGCTCTGGTGTTAGCCAGGCGGCTGAGAGGCAGAGGAAGAGGCTGCTGGAGAGCTCGCCGGATCGTGGGCGCGCGAAGGACGGCAAGCGGAGGAGGTCGAGCCGAGATAGCAGCAAGGACGCGCCCGAGGGGCACGAGATCTGGGTCCACGAGGACTGTGTCGTCTGGACGCATGGCGTCTACCTCGTAGGAAGGAAACTTCACGGTCTAGAGGAATCTGTGTCAATTGCAAAACAAACGGTAAATATAGCAATACCATATTATTCATTCTCTTCACTTTTGAATAAAAACTATTTTTCATGCAGGGTTTACTTTCAAAGTTTTCACTTGCCAGTTCATTGGACTGCCTGCTTCCGGATTCTGCAGTTTTTGCCACTATTTGCCAGTCCTCATAAATCAGTGATCATTGAATATCACTTAAGATCCCAAGAGAAGTGTTTGAAGTACTTGAATCACTGCAGATCCCTTGGAAAGGCTAGTATCCAAATTTGCCTCAGACATGAAAATGCCGGTTTGTATCTACAACACTATGGAAAAGTGAACCTGTTTGAGATCTTTTTGTCTTGGTGATTGTCTGTGTAGGAGTGTTGAAATCATGTATCTACTATCTAGGTTACCCTGGGATGAATTTTGGTTTGTATCATAATCTGTTAGTTATGGTGTCTGATGTAGATGACTTGAGATTTTGCCACTTGTGAATGTATAATGTAAAAGAGGTATGATGCATTATATCATTTCTTCACCCATATGAAAGCATAGTTTACTAAGTTGATTTTATTTCTGCACTTTACTCATCACTGAGTCTTCGGTGTGTGCAGCTGTGAAAATCCATATACCTGTATAGACTAATTAGAGAAAAAGGGTTTGCTTGTTACTCTCGCAATTACAGGTGGTCCCAGCTGCAGCCTTGATATTGATATCAGTTATCAGTTGTTTCCTTAAATAGATAAATTAGCCAAGAATGTATTCAAATGATCTACCTAAACAATCTCCATAAATGTGACAAAACTTGAAGTGGTAATTTGTGTACACATATAGATATAGTGCAACTCAAAGTATTAAGACATCGGCCAAAGTGTTTACATATGCATGCATGATATATCTTTTGAATTGATACACCATGATAAAGCAAGGGGATATCTTACTATTAGGTGATTTCTGCAAACCAATTGTACTGTGGTACTGATTGTCACTTTCTTCAACAGGTGTGTTCATCTTGCAAGACTGTAGGTGCTACGTTAGGTTGTGTCAGTAAAGGATGCAGCCAGAAATATCATTTTCTTTGTGCAGTTGATAAGGGTATGTATTCAATTCTTTTTAAAACTGTAATATACCTGTATATAATGAAATTTAATCCATCCATGCATAGGATCTTTTGATACTATGTTCTGGGTTATATGATGTATTAAAAGGTATTATTCATATACCTTATATGCACCTTAGCATGATAAATGCTTTAAAATTTGATCAGAAAACAAAGAACACTTTCCATTCCCTGAATCAATACAAAGAAAGTTTTGTGTTAACACCTTTTTTCACAGATAACAGCCAGACTTTATCCTTGCTCACTAGTTATAAACTAAGCTATATCATCAGAAAAAGGTGGGTTGGAAACTTTATCACTGAATGCATTGAAACTATTAAATGTTCATAAAGTCTCATGACACATTTGGAAAATTCTGTTGGATTTTCCTGAAACGTCACATGAATTAAGGATAAAGTACAGTTATCTTCAAAACAACTTTTATTAATGGGGCCATTGACTTGGAAATGAAAATGAAAATATATTTACTACAACCTTGACTAGTGCCCTTTACTTCCTGTTGTTAGCATCTCAAAGTTTTCTGTAGGCCAACAAGTTTAAGCTTCTTTTCATACAAGCCCTGCAAGAACCCTTTTTTGGTACACATCCAAAATTGAATGCAATTATAAGTGCATTAAATGAGTATGTAGATTTTTATCAAAAGACAATTTTATTTATGGCCTGTATGACTCTGATCCTTAGTGTCAAATGTTCCCTAAGCTCTTAGAATTGGGATTGATTTTTGCCAAATTTATATAGCTTTTACAAAGAACTTATTTGGTATCAGAAAAAAGATCTCGTAAAAGATGAAGAACATGATAACATTGAATTCACTTCTCTCTTTCTCACTTTCAGACTGTTTCTTCGATGAGGAAAATTTCTCGTTAGTCTGTGTTAAACACAAGGTGAGTCCTCGTTCAGCACATCTCCAAAATCAATCACCTACCCACGACAACAAGTTCATTCTGCATACTTAAAGAACTCAGGATTGTAGTCAGTACAGTGACAGGATAAGTCACACGAACTGAAACCTTGGCGGGGTTTGAATCAAAAATTGACCTGTTCTATGTAAACCATAACAAGTCAGTCTCAGGTTGACAATTTTTTCTTGCAAAGTTGCCAATGCATTGAAATTCTTTTTTAATTTGAAAAACATGAATGTTAGGTATTTTTTTAATTCTGATAAATAGTCTAAAATGATAGAATAACTATTATGTTTCTTATAAGCTTTTGCAATGAATATAGATGAGGTATCCAAAAGAAAGAATGGAATGGAATTTAAAAATAAATTCCATTTATTTTAAATTGTGTCTGTTGGTTGAATGTTCTTGGTTGGTTTTAATGGCATGTTCCTGTTTCAGGATAAAAAGATGAGGATGATGGCAAACGCAAGTCTGAAGACGTGACAGTTATAAACAGGTACGTTATGATTTATATGTATATATACACCAAAACTTGTTACCAAAATATTTCATCAATGAAAATCATAACATTAATTATTTCAAGACCAACTGGTGATATCTTGTGAAACTACTGAAATTTTTCTGCTGTCCATATCAGAACATTATTTTGCCATATATTTGAGACTAGTTATTGCCCACTCAAAAAATTGTAGTTATATATTTCGTCTGGATACTACTTATAGTGGTTTTTGGTACCCGTTGATATGAAATTCTCAGCTTTAGAATATATTGTAAATTGGTTCATTCTGTCGACACTAAATGCAGTTTTATTCATTATTGCATGGTTGGTACATCAATGGTTTTGTCTTGTACCCCTTTTGTTGCACCAGATTACAAAAAGGCTGGTCATTGAAAGCAGCTGAGCATCCAATAACTTATTTTGATGATAATGTCAGACTGCATAAGCTCACAAATGGAGTATGTTGTTTAATCTTTATTTTAATGTGTTACAGGTTCTAAACAAAATGGAACTTCATAGGAAAATCTGCACCTTTTGGTCCTAGAGGCTGTAGTTCTGCCGTCTGCCACTAGGAGGCCATTATGATCTCTCATCAGGAAAGGCTGACTGTGAAGATAGGACAATGGTTTTAGAGGAATACATTGTGGAAAGTCAGGAAGAGAAAAGAGTTAGTTAATTACAGGTATTGGTTTGGATGTGATTGATGAAATACTCTAATGATGCCCCCAGTGGTGCGCCCAGAACCAAAAAGGCTTTGGGAAACCATATGGCTTAGGTGGGCTTCACACGGCTGCCAAGGTGAAACTAAGTATTCTGTGAAAGATCTTCCATTTGGAGGAACGTGACTTTGAAATGTGATTTCTCCATTCGTCACCAGGTGTCTCTGTATGCTGTCTTGTTACATATCCTTACTGTATGACTGTAACATAGAGGCTTGTGCTTAAATTCCATTGATGCTTTGTATAAAACAAAATCAAAAGAATGCTGCACCATGACAATTTCCAGCGTTGCAACCAATGTTATCCTACAGTATCTGCTAGGAGCTTTGTGGATATTGCGTTTTTAGAACTATAATTGGTGTCCAATTTTCAAGAGGAACTTGTGGAAGCTAAACACAAGGCTAATGTTTACTTAAGATTCTGAAAGAAGCGGACTAGAAGTCTGCTGGTGTTCCCACGCTAACTAACCGAGCTTCCGCCACAGAGACTGGGGGACACCTATCTATATACCACCATGTTAGACATAACATGCTTACTACCGTGTTGTCATAGTGAATATTGTTGTATTCTGTATAAACTGTGCAATTTGTCTGCCCTTTTCTATAACAAATGTTCTATATACAAGAAAAATGTAGACTTAACTTAAACAGACAGCTGGACATGCAACTATTTTCTCAGAGTACATGGTCATTTTTGATATGTGGATAAAAATGAAAAAAGCTTGTATGAAATTTATTTACATTAGAAATCATGGCTTTGGTTTATGTATCTGAAGATTTGATATGTTGAGTTATGTTTATGTTTGAAAAGATCAATATATTCTTGGGTAACCAATGAATGAAAATGTAATATTTTTTGTTGCAGGAATGAATCCTGCTGAGTGAAATTGAAAAATGCATTAATGGCTGTAACGTTAAAATCTGTTTGAGAACGAGAGTCAATTTTTCTGATTTGTGCTTTCTTTAAAAATGAAGTGGGTCATCTGAGAAGTGTGCTATCAAGTAGGTTCTGTGGTATGGCTTGATAATTGTTTTTAGTCAATTCTCTATCCTACTTAGCAGTTTGAGAAATATATCCTACTCGGACAAGATGTTATTTTCTTAAGTTGTTGTTCAGCATTGCTTTTCTGGGAATAACCTTCGTGAGATCTGATATGCAGGGTTTGAAATTATCAGTTTATTACAATTAACCCATTGATCCAATTCTTAATTGGAATCTGTCCTATATATGAAGAAGCCCATGCGTTATTATTAGATGCTTATTTTTATACTTGAGCTTATTGGGCTACAATTGAAAAACTATAGGAGCTATTAGAGACTGTACACGAAACATCTGAATATCATGTGTAATTTCTTACCCTGCATAAGTAAAAAGCCTACTTTGATAGCATTCTTGACAGAATAGATACCCAACTTTTTGTTCTTAGTGTTTTACTCTGCCAAGCTGGTTCCTGCTGTTATTTTTCAGCTGTTTCTTTTTCATTTCATCTGTTAATGTCTATAAATAAAGAGATACCTATATACATGACAACTTATCTGAGAGTTTATCTTCTTTTTGCATTTCCACATTATTGATAATTTCTATTGACCCAGCTAATAAGGAATAATAGTAATGAGAATTTTGATAATAATAAATTTTAATAATGATATATTTTGATAATAATAACAACAATAATGATAATAATGATAATAATAGCAATAATATATCAGAAGGACCTGGTGAGCAGTTTTCCCTTATTTGTCTTACAAACATCACTGGATGCATTGTAGAGTCAACCAAAATGTAAACATATGACAGCAGTCTTCCAATTAGAAATCTACTTTAATGGTTATTGTATGAAGGAAAGTTAGATGTGTTATGAAACAATGCGAATTAGGTAATAAAATTTCATAAAATGATGATAGTAGAGTTACCTCCAATAAATATAAAAATGCAATGTAAATATATGATTACACATAATCGAACAACACAAAAGTCTAAGGGATCTCCTAGCAGTTAAAATGGCTCCAAAATTTCACACAATACACTAGGGTATAGGTCATCAAAATGTTGGTCCTTCATGACCGGATTATCTTCTATTATCTAAAACTACTGCTCACATGGTCTTTGTATAAGGATGTTTTGTCTCACAATTTTTGAATCCCAGACTGGATATGAGAAGTTGCCAGTGACTTGGGGGTTAGGTGGTTGTTTTCCCAGATTCTCCATTTTCCTCACCACTTGCATCTGGCTAGTCATGACCTAGCTTAACTATGTACATCAGGTTTGTTAAGTGGCTTTAGTTTGGATGATCACAGCCTTGCTGGGTTGGTCAACCTTACATGGTGTGAACAATAGAATAGCTTGGAATCTAGGTGAAATCTGGCAACGCACTTGACTGCTTCATTCTGCTTCTCACCTTAATTTTTCTTGCCTCTGAATGTTAAGTAGTGCCAAAGATTTCTTTTTCAAATTTATTCCATAATATGCTTTAATTAGGAAGATATTCCAAAGTTAGTCAGGCCAGTTTGGCTTGCTACATGTATAGCGTCAAGACAAATGCATATTATTAGAGTTGTAAGAAAAGTATAAAAAAAAATTTATCCTTGAATTAGGATAGAATGGCCCAATTTTGCAAGTAAGTCTATGACTTTATCAAATATCCATCAGCTGTGTACTCATTCTAATAAAAATACAAAATAAGAACTCAATACTTTTATTCACATAATTTATTATTACTGTATTTACAGATTACATTGGCAAATAATTGTGTTTTAAACATTTACAGAATAGTTTTCTGAATATAAATTTCTTCTTCATACCTAGACAAATATATACAACTGTTCATACCAAGATGATTTAGCTCTTAACTGCTCTCAATGTGTTCCAGCATTGTTAGCCTGTAATATATTACAGCAAATGTAAAGATTTCATGGACAAGTTATCAGGATTGAGCAAGGTAATGACAAAACTGGTGAAGGCACGTAGTGTAAGAATTTTGTCTACATTTCACTTTTTCCTTTTAACGCTTAGCATGCAATCATTGATGTCTTACTCTCCCTGAATTATGACAACTGAATGCTTATGGACGTGGCTCTTGAAGTCAATTAGAATAAGTGCTTGACCAATGGAGAGCAGGCAACCAAAGCAACAAGTGTTTGCATTCCACAGAGGGCAAGATGTCTCAAACTGCTTCGGACTAAGCTTTCTTTGAATAAGGTACAAAGGACTGTTTGATGATACACTTCTACAGTTTTCCAGTGGCCTCACTTTTCCCAATGCCCTTGCATTTTCATTGCAAATATAAAGACAGCCTATTTCCTTTTCAAAGCCTCCCTTGCTTATCTAAGTCTTTCTTCTTGTGATGTGGTCATATATGACAACCTGGACATACTTGGGAGTCTCAATAGGCATTCTTGTCGAGTTATCCCCAGGTGAAGGTGCCTGAAAATAAAAATTAAAAATTACATTCTAAAAGTGTCCATTCAAAATAGATCTTTTATATACTCCAACCACTACTTGACTCATTCACATGTACCGTAAATTCTCGGAAATCTGGACCGCCCTAGGAATCTCGGCCACTATAATTAATTTACCAAATAATTACTGGGGAAATTCGCCCACCCCCGATTCATCCAAGGACACATTTCACCAAAAGTCGGCAGCAAGAATAAACAAGTAAACAACATACAAGGGAGGCAAGTTACTTTACAAGTATATATAGCAGAGGAATGACAAGTCAGGTAGGTGGACAATAATGATTTTGTGGGGGAAAATTGTGTTCTTGTTCACGAAGTTAGCTTTCGTTTCAATTCAATTGACAATTGATAATATCGGCCAAAGTGAAAGACATGTTTAAATTTACGAAGTTTCCGATTGATTTTAGATTATAAACTAACATTTCTAGTGTCCCTATATCTGAGTGCCAAAACACACCGGCTCCGAAACCGGAAGTAAACACATCGATCTCATGGGCTGCGCCAGTTTGTATAATTCAATGCGTAATTAGCGGCAGCAAGAATAAACAAGAAAACAACATACAAGGGAGGCAAGTTACTTTATTAGTAATGACAAGTCAGTTAGGTGGACAATAAGGGTTTTGTGGGGGGAAATTATATTCTTGTGTACGAAGTTAGCGATCGATTTTCAGTTCCATCTACATCATAGTACATGTAGCTTTCGTTTCAATTGATTATATCGACGAATCTCGGCCACCTTGTCTGACATTCGATCGCTATTTTCAGTAAATTTCGGCCACCATCAGCCAACGAAAATTGTAATTAATAAAAAGTGTCCGAGATTTGCGAGAATTTACGGAAATGAGTACAGTCCAAAGAGTTTTGGAAGTGTTCCTATAGAACATGCATTTCATCCTATAAGTTAACTATTCAACATGTTAATTTTGAACCCCTTCTAACTCAGTATAGTATCAAAATGCATAAACATTTATTAAAAGATAAACAAAATTCATAATTTTAATGTGATACTCTTTGCAAGGATGAAACCCCAACTCTATTAAAATCCAAATAGAAATGAAAATTAAGCATGTAATATCAATACTGTTATTAACAGTACACTTTCTTAATATCTTTAGTAAATTTAATCTTATTAGAAGTTACATACACAAATATATTTGACCATTGAACACTGGTCCACTTAGGAACTGGTTGAATATTCACCTTTGGGTCAACATTGAGGATTTTCCTATCTCTTTTGTTTTTGAAGAGTAAGCCTGAAGCATTTTCAGCTATGACTTGGTAGTTTGGAGTAGGGTTAGATGTTGATGTCTGTGTTTCCCAATTGTAAAAGCTGAAAAAAATGAAAAGATCCTTAATGCGTTTTTAATGAAGAAATCACCAATTCACTATCCAGAACAAGCATTCAAGGATGATCTGCATTCAGTTGGCTTATATCAATAATTTTTAAACAGACACATGAATTGTTATGGCAAAGGTTAAACCTAATCAAGAAATATTTCACTAAAAACAGTTATCATCAAAACCTTTTAACAAAACATTGAAACCTTATGCAGGCTTAGCAAAACATTTTAACCTTTTAACATAACATCAAAGCCTTATGGAAAGGTACATATGATTTATTTTAGGATTGTAGGACCTACCAACATTTAGAAATCCACTTGTTAGTCTTTGTACAGGACCGTAATAGATGAATATTCAAACACTATTAATTCAATCATTTTATTCAATGAAATATAAAAACCTTACCTCAGATCTGATGGTCTTGGTAACAGCCTTTTCTTTCCAGTAAAATACGGCTCAAAGTCTTCTGTTTTCAACCGATGTGCAAAGTCTATGTAGGCTGAAATTTCCTGTCCCCTTGAATTCTTGTCCCTAATGAAAATTATTGACTGCAAATAAAGAGGGAGTATAAATGAAATCCATGTTGAATATCAACTGATTAGATAGTACTTTCTAAACAAAAAGGTATATTCCAGCTCATCTGATGGAATGAGGTGTTGTAAGCTCTTGAGATAGTGACATGGGGGAACTTACGATACGCAGAACCTGATGTCCAGCTTTAAGAAATATAAATTTTAGAAATATATATATATATTAGAAATATGGGGTAATATATAGGGGTATACATTGAAGCCATAAAAGCAGCCTTACAAAGTTACAGGTATGGTTAGTAAGATGATTGGGGCCATTAGAATTACATACAAACTTACCTTATTAAAACATTTTTTTTTTCAGAGGCACTTAGGTTAAGTAGTCAAAACAACTCTTGAATGTATTTAGATTCTGGATAAAATCAGCCAAGCAACACAAAGTAAGAGTAGGTCATAAAAAGTTATCTAGTGACAACTTCTTAACTTATATTCAGCATTGGTCTTGAAAAACTCATTCAGCTACATATTTAACCTGTAAGTAAAGATCTTCACTGGAAAAAAATGGAAGATATTTGGAAAGGTTCTTAGCCAGAATTTCAAAATTGGGTGGCCAAAATGGGGCATCATAAAATTTAAGGATACATTTTCCTTTAAAGAAACTGAATGATACCTTATGCAATGTTCTAGCATTTATGTTGAATTTACAATTATTTGCATAAAATTGGCACTTCTAGAAATTTATCACAAAAAATTGGGTGTCCTGATGTGGGATTTTTTAGATTTGGGTGTTTGAACGACAGCCAGACACCCATTGGGGTATCTATCAAATAAATCAACAATTTGATGCAGGTTAGTTTAAGATAATTACTTACAGTCATTTTCCCACTTCTGTTCGCCTCTTCTCTTTGTGCCAAGGCTTTCAAGAATGGATCTTTTAACTCCTTTCCTGAGCTTGCTAGAGTTCTGAAAACGAAGAATAAAATCAATACCATGGAAAACTGTCCTATTCAAAATGATAAGTCATAATGTCATTCAATTAAAATTGTGAAGTCTAAACACAATTAAAGAGCAGATTCTTTCAAAACATTGTATTCATTGTGCCATGTACATTGGTTGATTGACTAGAGTTTAGATTGCCATAAACAGTTAAGATCATATTGTGAGAAATAAATCTGTAACCGGGAAGAAATTCCATTCACTGTAGAATTGTCCCCAGGGGCATTCCTGTTGCAATTCACAAAATCGTCCTAAGCTTGACACAATTCCACTAATACAGCAACCAGACCAACCAATTTGAATTAGAGGTCAAGAACCTGAGACTGCTTGGGAGACTTAACCACTAAGCCAGAGCATATCCCCATATGTCATATATACATTATTCATAAGAAAATTAACATGTACAAATCAGAACGCAAAAGTCATTTACTTTCAAAAACATCATTCTTAATTTTCTCATCTTGCCTATTATTCAACTTACTTTTGCTGACTCCTCTTGGATAATCTGCTTGCTTCAGCTGCAGCTTTTCTTGCTTCAAACTCCTCCCTCTTTAAAACCTCTCCACTCCCTCTATAGCCCAGCTCCACCAGTTGCCTTGCCAACTCTTCATCCTTGAAAAATACAACCAATCAAATCAATTCTCCATACTTTACCACACTCTAACTCAAAATCTTATACAGAAAACCATTTTTAGTATGTTCAATAATTTACAAATTAACATATAACCAGATCATGTCAAGACCCCTATCCCCCCCCCCCCCCCCCCCCCCATTGTAAAAATCTTAAAATAAAAATAAATATATAAATAGTTGTTGAGACACAAAAGTGCTTTCAAATACATGCTATCATTAGGTGTAAAAAAATGTTTGTTTCCGATGACCCGACCCTAGCATGTTTTTATCCGTGATTTTTCCCGACCCTAAAATTTTTAAACATTTTTTTTTTCAAAATCAAAAATAGAACATAAAAAACAAACGCAGAAGGTACAGGTTGATTGGCCAAGTCAATCGCTGCACAAAACACGGTGGTCTTTTGTTATGGAACTTATCCATAACAAAAGATAAATAGTAAATACCATATTAAACCTTGTTTCAGGGTTTAATTCAACCAGTAGAGATTAGCATCTGCTAGAAACGTCTGACTTCTGAGCAGCTGAAATTCTGAAAAGCACAGGATCACTCCTACCTAGTTTTTTTAGCTTGGTTATCAGTAACAAACACATTTTTTAGGTCTTAGGAATATAGTTTGGTCTTGTGCATACTAAGTACTGTTTTGAGTATTGTTAAACTATAATAATACTCCCCTTAAACATTAAATCGTTAAGTCTTTGCAAATAGACCTTTTAGTCAAAGGATGGAGCAAAAATGGCATTTGATAGTTATAATGCAATCTTTCAAGGTGGGGTTCTCAGGGACCTGGTTTCAATACAGATTTCCTTGGTACTACTTAGTACTCCCACTCAACAAAATCAAGATAGTGATCAAGAAGACACCACTTTAAAATTTCTTCGAAATTGTCATCTGCAACATGGTACTGATGTGTGACAGTGTGAGGAGACAAAGTGGTTGAGATCAATTAGGGAATATTCTCACCATCTCAAGCTAAGAATTACCACTTTCCTATAGCCTAGTTAAAAATCTTAAAATTAAGTCTACTGAAATCAAAAATAGCATAAGATATTATAGTTTACCCCCAAGTCACTTGAATATCTGGCTTTCTGCACAGTGCTGGATAAGTGAGAAATGTGGCAAAACTTTAATCAGTGCCGATTAATATTTAATATGCAAAAATGTTACGCTAAGATATGATGCCAGTGCCATCAGGTACACCCACGGGTTAGCAAATTAAACCAAAATTTCCTTCAGATAGATGTTAACAACTTATTATAGCGCATAGCTATGAAAATACCTAGGCTTGGATTTAACACACTATGTACAGTGAGCAGCTGTTTCTGTGCCTCCAAAGTGGTGCCGGTTCACAGCAGGGAGCCGGGACCAAATCCAGGCTGAGCAACCACTAGAAAACATGATTTTTGTGTCATTTTCACAGAGTTGTAGGATAATTTTTTTTATCACTCAAATGCGCTATAATAGCCATTAAGACCTGCCACTGAGCATTCGTGCAGATTTATAGCCTCGCCGATGGTGTTTGTTGCAAAGCTTCGGCCTTGGCTGCCTCAGCTTAAGCAACAAACACCTACGTCTCGGCTATAATTCTGCACCAATGCTCAGCGGCAGATCTTAATCCCTATAACACTGATGGGGGATAGTGTCAGAGTTCTGACACTAGACCCTTACAGCAGTGATGTGCATAACCAAGGAGTTTTCTCCCAATGCCTTGACCTGTTGTTAGGGTAAAACCTTAAATCATATAATTATTTTATTAGAGTACATAGTTTTACCAGATCCCTAGAATAGATGATGATAAGGTTGCCCTATGTAAGTGAGGTGTGGGTGATAAGGTTGCCCTAAGTAAGTGAGATGTGGGTGACAACTCATTCCACTGATTCATTCAGAATTGGCCCTGAACTGTGAGCAGGTGTGAAAATTAGCAAAGATTACGTCTTCATCAGTTAACAATTCCATTGTCAACACTAAGAAAACTTACCTCAAGATAATACAAATCAAGAGAGGTTATTTGAGAATCAAGAAAATCTTCATAGGTGTTAAATTCAGTAACAATATTGTCATTTCCAGTTGGTGTCTCTTCCTCCATCTTTGAAGTTGTCAGATGGACTGTTCACTACCTCATGTCAACAATGTACTAGTACGATCAACATAATAGTGCCAAAAAGAAGAATGTTTAAAAGTTATAATATGAATAGTTCTAGATAATCAGACAACAATAATAAGATTTGAACATGTTTTGAATATTGTGAAATGATCATTTTTACGACATGATAAAATATCGTGTGCGGTATGATTCGTGCGGTCGTTAGGCAGCACCGTGAACTACTTTCTTGACCCAGTTCACAAACTATTTTGAAATATAAATCGTCATTTTTTCTGCATTTTGGTAATAATCTTTAAATGTATTAAGATAGGTTGATTCATTTTATATTATAACATATCTAGAAGTATAGTAAAGTATCGTTTGATATACAAATACATGCTAAGCTTGTATAGAATCTGGTTCGAGACTACACCAATCATCTCCCTGACGACCAACCAAGCACATGTTGGTGATGCGGCTGATACTCACTCACTAATGAATAGTGTACAGTTGACTTACTAAATTGGCTAAGATCTTCACTCAGGATAGGATGAATAGTTTATTGTTTCTGCAATAGTCCACTGACTTGAACCTTCTTCTATTCAGGTAAGGTGATCTATTGACACTTTTGGTTTTCAGGGCACCTGTTCCAAAGGTTTTTGGTTGTGATGAGATGTCTCATACCTGCAGACCATCCAGGTATTGACATCAATGATCAAGTCATCAAGAATGTAAAGACTATGATAATGATGGAGGGGAGATGCCAAGGAGTAAAGCACGAACATCTATGAGGTTATGAGGAAATGTGTCAACATAAGAATAAAGATATATATGTGTATATCATTTATATATATATATATATATATATATATATATATATATATATATATATATATATATATATATATATATATATATATATATATATATATATATATATATATATATATACTTACATATAAATACAACTTATTTGTCAAAACTGTCATTTTTCATGCATTTATAATTTTGAATAGGTTGACAATTTATTATTAAGTTATTTTTTGTTATATGTCAATGAGGCTGTGATAATTACATTTTTATGGTCTTTATTATTATATATTTTATTGAACCAGGAAGAAAATAGACAAGTTCAGTGAAAATGCGGTAGGAGACAGTTGCTACAAACATATTAGAGATCCAAACCAATTATTTATTTTACATTGTCCAATGAGTACCCATCGCGCATCTTTGGTTGGTCAATCTGCAACAGATTTTTTTTTTAATTTACACTCGCGAATAGCACTCAAAGAGTTACATTTGCTCAAGTTAAATTTCAGAACTCTTGTATGCCCAGAACTATTCAAAATATTTTTTATGATAGGGGTGTCCACTCAGTGAGGCTGTCAGTCAGATATGCACATCACCCAAGTGATCTCAAAGGTAGAAATTTACAAACATTTAAGTATAATGGGACTCTCCACTCCAGAAAACACAAGACAAGTAAATACATGAATAGAGATCAATAAAATGTAACTCAGGGCTCAACACATAGCATAGTCCCATCTCCCGGGAGATCTGAATTCCAAAAAAAGCCCTGTCGGGCTACCTAAAGTTGGATTCAGGTAGTCCCGCTGGACTACCTGAATCCTGGGGAAGTTCCTCACTAAAATGCTATAAAATGGTAGCAGAAAAAAAGAAAAATATAGCATCCCTTAATCATGCAACCTACAAAATAGAAGAAAAAAGCATAAGTACCATTACTAACATGAAAAGGGGGAAAACTATTTTGCCTTTTTGGAATAAATGGCGGGGCTACCTAAAATGCTGGCGGGACTACCTGATCTTGGGTTCAGGAAGCCCCGCCAGCCTACCTGCTCCTTCTGGGGACCGTTGAGCCCTGTAACTTTTAATAATGTTCATAAAATGAATGTATGTGTCATTTTGACAATAGACACACATTTTAGTTATGTGCATAGTATACCATTAAAGATAATACTGTGCAGCATTTTTAAATAGTACCTGATGACTCAGCCAAAAGTTGAAGGGGCTAGTCAGACAGGTGGGTTCCAAACACCGAGCCAAGAAAGGTTCTACAGGCTCTGAGCTGCACCCTCAGACTCAGAGACCAGAAGCAGACATCCCAAAGCTACAGATGTATTTGCATCCAAGCCAATATGATGGTGCCTAAATAGCTGTTATAGCCTACAATTTACCAATCAAACATGTTATCAGTTTATACTTACATATAAATACAACTTATTTGTCAAAACTGTCATTTTTCATGCATTTATAATTTTGAATAGGTTGACAATTTATTATTAAGTTATTTTTTGTTATATATCAATGAGGCTGTGATAATTACATTTTTATGGTCTTTATTATTATATATTTTATTGAACCAGGAAGAAAATAGACAAGTTCAGTGAAAATGCGGTAGGAGACAGTTGCTACAAACATATTAGAGATCCAAACCAATTATTTATTTTACATTGTCCAATGAGTACCCATCGCGCATCTTTGGTTGGTCAATCTGCAACAGATTTTTTTTTTATTTACACTCGCGAATAGCACTCAAAGAGTTACATTTGCTCAAGTTAAATTTCAGAACTCTTGTATGCCCAGAACTATTCAAAATATTTTTTATGATAGGGGTGTCCACTCAGTGAGGCTGTCAGTCAGATATGCACATCACCCAAGTGATCTCAAAGGTAGAAATTTACAAACATTTAAGTATAATGGGACTCTCCACTCCAGAAAACACAAGACAAGTAAATACATGAATAGAGATCAATAAAATGTAACTCAGGGCTCAACACATAGCATAGTCCCATCTCCCGGGAGATCTGAATTCCAAAAAAAGCCCTGTCGGGCTACCTAAAGTTGGATTCAGGTAGTCCCGCTGGACTACCTGAATCCTGGGGAAGTTCCTCACTAAAATGCTATAAAATGGTAGCAGAAAAAAAGAAAAATATAGCATCCCTTAATCATGCAACCTACAAAATAGAAGAAAAAAGCATAAGTACCATTACTAACATGAAAAGGGGGAAAACTATTTTGCCTTTTTGGAATAAATGGCGGGACTACCTAAAATGCTGGCGGGACTACCTGATCTTGGGTTCAGGAAGCCCCGCCAGCCTACCTGCTCCTTCTGGGGACCGTTGAGCCCTGTAACTTTTAATAATGTTCATAAAATGAATGTATGTGTCATTTTGACAATAGACACACATTTTAGTTATGTGCATAGTATACCATTAAAGATAATACTGTGCAGCATTTTTAAATAGTACCTGATGACTCAGCCAAAAGTTGAAGGGGCTAGTCAGACAGGTGGGTTCCAAACACCGAGCCAAGAAAGGTTCTACAGACTCTGAGCTGCACCCTCAGACTCAGAGACCAGAAGCAGACATCCCAAAGCTACAGATGTATTTGCATCCAAGCCAATATGATGGTGCCTAAATAGCTGTTATAGCCTACAATTTACCAATCAAACATGTTATCAGTTATGCCCTGTTTGAAAGTGCGGTGCAGTCTGATATTCACCAGAAGTCATCCATATCCCGCAAGGTGGAGCCGCGTGGGATATGGATGTGGGACGACTGAGGGTCGAAGTGGGATGACTGTGGGTCGAGTGGGGGCTGACATGTGTTGAGAAATTATTTCTTGCAGTTGTTGTCGCAGCATGCTATAACTATTTGTTTAATCTGTAATTCTCCCATCCAGAATGGTGCTGACCAATCTCCCGTTTGCTGCCCCGGATCTCCTCCACTCCCGATACTCCTCCATTGAACTGCCAGGAAGTACAAGCTCCTTTCATGGCTTGGATGATGACAAGGATAAAATCACCAAAAGTTATGCAGCGTTTCTCAAGTAAGAATGACAGACTTGTAATAAACCTGGTGCATTTAAATAAAAATTCCAATATATTTGTATGTTTTTTCAAAATAAATAAATGTCACCATTTATTAGTTGCAATATTTTGAAGTTGTAAATAAGGCACATATATCCTTCATATTTACAGTAAGTGTTGTAGATTTTAGAAGAAAAAAAATATCTGTCCAATTATTTGATTTACAAAACATTTCAATCTTGCTGGATAATTAAAGATAGCAAAATTGTTCAATTTATCTGTTGATATTTGTAGTAACTTATAGATTATCCAGAGTCATTGTTATAAGATGGTCACCAAAAAAAGAAGTGCTTAGTATATGGCTTGTTGAAAAAATCCAGACTATTTGCCACTTAGGTGTTTATTTCTCTTACCGTTTGGCTTGATAACAAATTAACAATTTAGATAGACATGTCACGAGTTTTTGTGTCATTTAACGACTGTTGATGTTTAAAAATGAATGATGAAAGAAAATATTTTCAGTATGTGATTAAGCCAAGAGAAGCATTACCAGTCATGCAACATGTGACATTTTTCGTACTCTGTGTATAGATATCCTAATTGTCTTTCAGTAAACAACTGCTATGCATGCCACACCCCAGTATTAGGAGTGGTTTTCTTTGAAAATCTGAAGTTGTTTGTGATTAGTGCATGTGCTGGAAAATTCATGAGCATTTTTTTCAAATTTGTTTTTTTTTACATGAAAATGAAATATTTATTAAGGGTCTATGTCCTATATTTCAAAGAAGAAAAAAATGAGGGCAATTTTTTAGTGACACAATTTTCTTAAGGTGGTAACATGAGCTCTGCCATGTAAAGTAAAGTTGTATCCCTATCAAAGTTGCAAGTTCATCTTTATTTTCATTCAAACTAATTTGTCAAGTAGATAGTTGATTATCTGTTGATAATATTCCACCGAACAATTAAATAGTATGATTTACTATTCATCTAACACACACGCTGTTTAGTTTCTAATTGAAAAAAACACTAAACAATACATTCATATTCTTTTAGATAGGATTGCGATTATTATTTTTTAATTCAATGCTGTCATTTCAAACTATTTATATTAGGATACTCAGTGTTATGTCCTTATTTGCATTCTAGGGAACATGAAAGGAAATGTGGGCCTGATGACTACCTTGACTCTAAGCGTAATATGAAAGGAAACTCAGTTTTATGTCCTTATTTGCATTCTAGGGAACATGAAAGGAAATGTGGGCCTGATGGCTACCTTGACTCTAAGCATAATAATATGATAGGATACTCAGTTGTACGTCCTTATTTGCATTCTAGGGAACATGAAAGGAAATGTGGCCCTGATGGCTACCTTGACTCTAAGCGTTACACCAACACGTTTCTGGTGCGTCAGTCGAAGGAGAAGCCACCACCAGGGGGCGCTGACGGCGGCGGCAAGCCGCGGTCAACTGTTGATCTTATAGCCAAGACAGACAAGGACCGCAGGGAGTTTGATAAGAGGATGAAGGTCATAGAGGTAAGGATAATAATACTACATCAAGCAAGAGTTGGTGGAATTGAAATTTCAAACTTGAAATTAAGCACTGCTGCTTTTATCATGTTTTTGGAAGTAATTCAAAAGTTTCAAATTATTTTCTGATTTTTGAATTATTTTTGAACTCATTCTTGATTGTTTTTTTGAGATTAATTCCAGTTAATCTCTAATTTGTTTTTTGATTCCTTTGGCAGGATCACATGTGGCAGCACAAACAGGAGGAGCGAGAGCTGAAGCGTGTGGAAGGTGATATCGTGAAGAATCAAAGAGCAGTTCGAAGGACCCTTCGAGATTATGAAAACTGTGAGTCAATTTCATATGAAATTAAAATTTTTGGTTTTCTTAAATTTTCCGTGACAAGCCAGTTGTAAGTGGTGGAGGAAACCACTTTCTAACCCCAAGTCACTGGCAACTTACTCAGCACTGGTGTGTGAGTAATCAGTAAATGTACAGTACATGATAGATAACTGTGAATTGATCTTGCACCTTTCATCAGTTGTACCTATTACCCTATGTATTGCATTCATAAAAATGTAAAATCTTTGTGATGAAATATTTTGTTTATATTTTTATCTAGCTATCACAAAGAAGAGAATGAATGAAGAGAAGAAGCTAAATCAAGGCTTAGAAAAATATACAAAATTACAGAGAAACTTCATACATAAAAAAGAGGATGTAAGTACCATTTTTTTCTATTTGAGAAAAAGGGAATTATACTTGTTGGAAACATAAAATCAAGTGAGCTACATGATATGGTAGACTACTTTTTTTGAATAAGTGTAGTTATGGAGTTGTCTGTGTTAGATCAGTAAATTATCAGTTATGTAGTAACTGTGTTTCAGAGGGTGATGGTGGTTAGTTTATTGCTAGAAAAGAGTTATGATGTAATGGATTTCATGTTCACAGAGGTAAATTCTGATATCAAAGTATGATAAAAAAAACATATTTTAAAAGATTTTCTTCCCCAATCACCAAAATACTTTGCAGGGGAAATCACTAATGACAAAAACATTCTGAGCATAGGCATATTTGGATGATTTAAAGTTTCCATACTAACATGTGCAGTGCAAGTAAAATTCCTGTTAAAAAAGTGTTTGAATTATCAAATCTAAATGTAAACTACTATAAACAGGAAACAATACTTTTTTATGTCATGCAACTTTTTGTCCATTTTTATTGGGAATAATCAGGTAACCTGGTCATCAACTCTAGATATTGAATGTTTGATTGCTGACCAAGCAACAAATCAGCCAGGCACAGTACCTTTGTAACAGCTCACTGAGTGTCATCCAAAAAAATTCTATTTTTCTTTTGCAACTTTTGGTGTGATTTGTGTCATTTTCTGTTCATTTTAAAGTTAAATTTTGCCAAAATAACTTGCTGTCCACAATATTGTGAAGAGAGGGGAATTGAGCCAATTGCAGGTTTTTATCTAATTGTCTGCTCTTGAAAGTGAATTTAGTCATAACAAAGAAAGGAAGTTGTACTTAGGTTTTATTGCCTTTTCACTGTTATGAATATTTCCCTTTTCCTGCACACATGAAATCATTTTAACAGTTTTAATTTTCTATTTTCCAGTTGACCAAGCAGCGTATAGAGTCTGGGGTCTCATTGCAGCAAGCTATTAAAGACCGTGGAAGAAAAGTTCAACTTACAACGTGAGTGAAAGGAATATTTACAAACTAAATAGGGGCAGATTTTTAGATATTCAAACAAACATTTTTCCTTACAAGATTTTCAGTCCTTAGAAGATTCCTCATTTATTTCGATAAGTAAACATAATGGATATCCGGATACAAATTTCATTTATTTTGCCAGCTTTTACCAACAGTGTTTTGGGAAATATAATTTTCATGTAAGCAAATAAATCTATTTATTACCTGTACATCTTTTTCTTTGTTTTAGGTCTGATTTAGCTCGACAGTATAGGACAAAAATGGCAGAGATTGACCTCAAAAGAGTGGAAGTAATGCGATTGAGTGAACAATATGAGGAAAAAATGAAATCAAAAGAGGTAAGTGAAGAAAATGTTATAAACACGTTCCACTAGAAGTTCAGAGCCATCGATAAATAGCCACTAAACTCCATAATTCAAACAGCATGATAGAGATGAAAATCTTAGATGTTGCGGCTTGTCTTTCTTTGTCAAAATGGCAAAAAAATTTATGACATGTTTTTTCAAAAAAAGCAGCCTAACAAAGGGACATAAGCACTGATACCTTCCTTCCTTGCCCCACTCACTATTGAATAAATGCAAGGTATAGGCAGAAACTTTTATTGCAATATAAAAACTAAAATTCTCTTGAAAGGATACTTATAGGGTCCTGAAGTGCTTTCTACTGCTAATGTTGCCTCATTTTTCTGTATTATTTTTCAAGCATGAGCAGTTCAAGCTGAAGCAGGAGCTGGCTGAGCTGGCTATAGCTCTGAACATGGAGGTGCATAAGGGGAGGGTAATGAAAACAGAGGTGCTCAGGTAAGGACAGCATTAACACTTTCATGCATGATGTACCACAAAATAGTCTTACAAATTTGATGACTCTTGACATAACTTTCATTTGGAAATATTCAGAGGAAAAGATTCCTTCTGTTTTCAGCCTACAGCTCAACTATATCCAAAATTTTCATTTAACCTTTATTTCAAGGTCATTTTTATAAGTACCATACACCTAGGACAGGTTTTGACCTGGTATTTTAAGCTTGGGATTGCCATCACTATTATTATGATATTGATGCTAAGCATCATTTTGGAAGTGAATCTCGAACTCTATCCTTATCCTGATTTAATAAAATCAATACTAATATTCCAGTATTGCTTTGCAATGATTTGAAAATTGCACAATTTCTGACAGGAATTAAGCACACATTTTTATGTGTCTAATAAGAGAGTTGTATAGCATAAGAGATACAGGAGTACTTGTAAACCTGCACCTGTGATCTCTGTCCTGGGTGTAGAATAGTGAGTGCTGTGTGAAATACGGTATGTGAAATAATTTCTTTTACAGGAATCACAAAAAAGAGCAAGACAAAAAGATTGACGAGGATCTCTCCACCCAAACTACATTAGAAAACAAACTCGGGTGAGTTAATTGAACAGGTTGACTTTGTAAGTCATCTCAGAATGACCATATGTGTAATTTGTCTTATCTTAAAACAGGTCTTAAGCTAATAATAAATGTTTATAACGTATGTGGATCAAGAAATAACCTATTCCCAGCAAGACATTTTTTGATTTCTGAGGCATGTTTTATTCTCTGATTTCACATCAGCAATACCTTTACTTAGTGCTGCTTATTTAGTTATCTGTACACTCAATAGGTGGCAGCACACTCAATATTCTCTGGTGCAGCCTTCTACATCATTGCTAACCTCAGACTCGCCTTTCTCAGATTTTTACATATCCCGGTAAAAAGCACTCAGACTGGCACCAAATCATTCTCTTATATACTTAAATATTAATGATGTAGTTCGATTTTAAGTTACCTCAGACACTTGTGCTTGGTCCCTATTTATCCCAGGTAAGCAAGGTTACCTGTATCACCATTATGTTCACCAAGGGCAATTTCCACTATAAACATGTGATGTAAATTTTGATTTTATATGTTTTTTATTAATAAATAATATTAGTTATCAACTGTTTTGGAGTATGATACAACTTATATCTCGCAATCAGAGGGCTGTATCACCCGAGGCGCAGCCGAGGGTGATACAGCCTTCTGATTGCGAGATATAAGTTGTATCATACTCCAAAACAGTTGATAACGAATTTATCTCATGATTGCCTCCTCGACCTCTGCACAGGTAATAAAAATGAAGATACATACATACATACAAATACTGGGAGGGTAATATAGGATCCTGAGAGGTTAATACAACTTCATATCACATGCCAATTGACCAATCAAAAGCCTAGAATTTTGCCAATCATGAGATAAATATAAATATCAACTATTTTTGATACACATTTTTCCAGAAAGAGTGATGGCGACACAAAATCTGCAGAGATGAACAGGAGAAAGTTGAGTGCAGACCTCACCTTGACGAGAGCCCACATGTCTATCAAGCAGAGAGAAGGTGAGAATATAACTAGAAAACAATAGAAATAAATAAACATACAGCTAGGTTTCGAAATGGCTAAGAGGTACCGGTACTGGTGTTGGTATCATTTCAAAAAGTATTGTACCGTTCTATTCCTAAAAGGTACTCTTAATGATACTTACCACTGTGAAGTTATCATTTATGAGGGATTGTCCAGGATCCTAAACATGACTATTCACAATAATATTTATATGGTAATAAAACTAATAATTCTTTGTGAAATCTATTATAACAATATTTCTTCATAAAAATAATTTTTTATATTAGAATTCCTGATCATTATCTTGCATTATTTAGGAGAGGGGGGGGGGGGGGGGGGTGCAGCATCTTTGCAAAAGAAATCCCCCAGTATAAAAGCAATTGTCACAGAATTGCGTTTCTTTTGCAGAATCTGATGCTTTACCTATGTGTAACCTATCATGAATATTTTTCAAATATCATATCATTAACTTATCAGTAGCTGTGGGTGATTAAAAGTAGGTTGTCATTTTAGAATGACCAGTGTTTCATTGAATATCTCCTTTGATATTCTTTTTAGTTCAAATATATAGTGTTCGTCCGATTGTTCGAACAAGCCGAACAGCGTTCGTTTGTGCCTCCGATTATGATGATCGAACGCAATTTCACATGTTCGAACAAAAAAACGAACATGGATAAAAATTCTATTCAAAGAAATAGCTGGACTTTCGGTAGTCCTGCCTGTCAGAAAATCTGAGAAAAAAAGTTAAGTTACCTATTTATTGCCCCACCAAAGAGGAAACACTGCTGGACCACTCAAGATCCACCTCTCTGAGCATGCTGAGGCGATGTTACGATGCCGCCATTGTTGTTGTGGTTATCGGCACACACTAGCGTAAATGCGCATGACGCAATTACGCTAGTGTGTGTTGATACCGCTAGGTGTCGCGGTACCTTATGACTAAAGTAAACAGCAATGGCGACACGGAAAACCATGTACACAACTTCGATTATTAATCGATCATCGGTCGTTTAGATGGACCGATGATCGATCTTGAAAATTATGATCGATTCCGAACACTACAAATATATCATTTTCACAGGCAATTTGGGTATCGAAGAATAAAACATCCATATGCTATGCTTTGGCTTTATGTAGATGAGATAAAATAAGTAAAGAGTAACTTTTGCTAGTGAAAAAGTATCGTCATAGCCTTGTGACAAGCCATATTGTGCTGCACAATTGCTTGATAAGACTTTCTGCTTATCAAAACCCCAGCCATAAATGCTGTATGATAGATTTCCTGGCCTGGCAGGGGTGGATTTACAGGGACTATTATGGCAATTTGTCAGCATAAACCACATGCTTATCACCACTTGAATAAAGTGTCTCACTTGGTTTTATCTCTGGCAGGATACCGGTAGGTTCTCTCTCTATCATTCTTTTTCTCTTACTCTTACTTGCTTTTCTTTCTTGATGCTTATTGTAAGCAAAGGTTTATTTGTGTTGTCAATATATTGTTCAGCTTCTTGTTGCAGCAAATGATTGGATTTTCCTTGTATGGATTTCTGATTGTATTATCGCCTGATTTGACTAACCCTCACCCCAAAAGATAGTATTAAAATAGGCAAATAAATAAATAAATAAATGAATGAATGAAAGAAATAAGTGCCACTCAACACGCCTTGCAAGGACCGCTAAAGTTGCAAGGACCCTGTTAAAACCCTAGAAATATTTGAAGTGCCAAAAGATGATTCAATTCCATGCCTTCAACTCTAGTGCAATAGGGTAAAGGCATTATATATATTTTGTGTTTAGAACAACCTCCCTCTTTCCAGCTTTTGATACACCAAAAACCTAAAGATAAATTGATTTTCATTGCTAAACCTTTGGTACTTTTATCCATTCTTATCTGAATATAATTGTGACACCCATAAGTTATAAAGTGTAATTGCAGATTTGTTGGGTTATGTCCTATCCGTACAAATTCTTTACACTTTGCAGTTTATTTAGCTGTTATATTTTAGCTTTATATGTGCTTTCATGTTGTATGTTAACAGTGGCATAAAGATATGTCAACAATTTGCACCTTTATACGGTCAATTCAAATATTTCAATTGAAAAACATATAACTTAAACGTTGTAAATAGTTAATTTTCTTCATTTTTTTTTGTAATTTATTTGAACTCCACCAAAAGTTTCTGTCGAGAGTAACTTCCCAATTTCAATCGGCTAGACGTATAAGTCAGACTTTGCCTTCGGCCAGTTTATGGCAACCTGACTTATGCAAATTTGCCTATATTTTGGCTTTATTTGTGTCTCTATGTTGTATTTGAAAACTTGATTTGAAATTGCCTGGGTCAAATTTGCCTATATTGTGGCTTTATATGTGTCTCCGTGTTGTGTTTGATAACTTGATTTAAAATTTCCTAGGCCAAGTTTGCCTCTAACTTAGCTTTATTTGTGTATCCATGTTGTATTTGAAATCTTGATTTAAAATTGACTAGGTCATTGTTACATTAACGGAGTTGAACACTAAGTATAATATGTGTGAAGATGCTCATACCCTAATGGCCAAATGTCACTGAATGATATGCTATCCTTCCCTAGAATTGTACCACATAATGTAATTCATACAATTATTTCTCAGTAAGTCTGCATCATATTAATATATAAATATACATATATATATATATATATATATATATATATATATATATATATATATATATATATATATATATATATATATGTATGTAACCGCCTATATTGGTTAATGCCTACCTATTTCTGTTTTATTGTTGACTGATTGCTGTGTATTTGTGTTGTAGAGGGTCGCCATCTGCAGGATACTCGCAGCCGCCTTGCAGACAATACCGGAGTCCAGAAACAGCTGAATGAAGCTGCCCTGCATGCAGACCTAGATCTGAAGGCCAAGAAGATAGATCAGAAAGTACAGGTAGAGCACTCTCCCATCATCCAACATTAACCCATTCATGCAGTAGGAATTTGAGATTTTTTGCACTTTTTCTGCCATATTACAGGAGCCAGTTGTGAGTGGTGGAGGAAACTGGAGCACCTGTCAAAAACCACCATCTAACACCAAGTCACTGGCAACTTTCCCAGGTGCCCTTGACAGGATTCGAACCTGGGCTGATCAGAATTTCCCTTTCTCAGAGTTTTCCCTGCCTAGCTTAATCTGGAAGGTGTCTTATGACTATTCGCTAGGAATGGTAAGGAGAAGGCATCAGCACCAGCATGTGCAGTAGTTTGAATACTGAGAAGGAGGAGTCAAATGGAAACCTGGGATTGGGTTTGTGGTCAGGGTTGAAGAGGTATTTGATTACTATCAAATACAATGATTTGCATGATGATTATAGTTGGATACCATCAAGAGGTATTGGTAATGGTTCCGATATCAATTTAAAAAAGTACTGTATTGTATTATTTCATTCCTTTAAAAGTTACTTCTAATGATGCTAACAACTGTGAAGTTATCATTTATTAGGGATTATCCAGGATCCTTAACATGATTATTCACAACAATATTTTTTAGGTAATAATTCAATAAAGTACCGTTAATTACTAAATACTGTACCGTTTTATACCATACAGTTTCATTCATAGGTATCCATCCCTAGTGATGACCTGCCATTAGGGAAGCTGGAGGCATAAATGGCTTCAGCTGTATTTGTGTAGATAAGTACACCACTCTGTGTTCCATCAAGCTCCGCTATGCTTGCTGGGCAAACCTGGGCTTGAGTGGCAGGATGAAATTGTGACAGTTTTAATTTGTTATTGTTTATGGTGAAATCTTGTAAGTGAACTTGGTGTTGCTGTGTGTACCGGCTGACTCCGCCGCCGCCGCGTGGTGGGCTGCAGCAGCACCTTGTATGTCTCTCCCAGCGTGCTGGATGCACATGTCATGTTTACTGAAACAACACTAGTAACGAAGTCATGAGGCAGCTGCTAGCTGGCCTGAACCATGCCACCCGCTCACTACCAAGTCCTTACACTACCCTGAGCACCTCACGACCAGGGATGGGGTCCAGCCCTTGCAGCATTATGAGCGCTTTGGGTAGCTAGCCGTCTCATCAAAGATATGGCTTATGGGCAGTGGCGGTACTCTGAAGAAGACCAGGGACACTGCTCTGCAAATATAATGTAATGTAGCTCATGTCTGAGCCCCATAACGATAGCCTGTCCTCATGGCCATGTGGTCTGAGGCATTGCCTCTGACTGCTAGCTGTCTCTCACCACAGCCCATGCTTGAATCCTGGCCAGGGCATGTGAGAAAGTTGCCAGTGACTTGGGGTTAGGTGGTGATTTTCGCGGGGTTCTCAGTTTTCCGCCATCACTTACAAGTTACAACATAGACGCGATATGTCAGAAAAAGTGACAATAATTGAAATTCCCATTACCTACTACTGCTACTTCTGACTGCTATCTGTCTCTTACTGATGTCTGGGTAAGTTGTCAGAAAGTTGCCGTTGACTACTGGTTAGGTGGTGGTTTTCACAGGGTACTCCAGTTTCCTCCACTGCTTACAAATGGCTAATCACGACTTAGTCTGAATATGGTAGAAAAAGTGACAGTAATCAAATTTCTGATTCTATTCCATAGGGAGGCATTTTCTTCATGTCTCTGATTCTATTCCATAGGGAGGCATTTTCTTCATATCTCTGATTCTATTCCATAGGGAGGCATTTTCTTCATGTCTCTGATTCTATTCCATAGGAAGGCATTTTCTTCATGTCTCTGATTCTATTCCATAGGGAGGCATTTTCTTCATGTCTCTGGTGTTATTCGTGTTACTTGGACACACGTTTTCTCATCACTGATCCCAGCTACTCCTCCGTAGCCAGGAGCTGTGCTTCGGCCACCCCCCTGATACTGCGTGCCATGATCACTTAATTACCCACTTGCCCCGCGGGACAAGTCGGCGCTTTTATCTAGTCGCTCTATGAACTATCCATTTACCCTGCTAATAGAGCATCAATTTATAATTAATTTTCATGTTTTACTTTTGTGTGGGTTTTTACATGTTAAACAATCTTTCTGTGAACTCTCTAATATATACACATGTAAGTGCCAGTGTACAAGTTAAGAAACCACTTGATCACTGAGTGGTGGAATTGAAGAATAACAAGTAGGCGTGGTGTTCAACATAAAGAGACAATTTAGTACAAGGTTTTAATTGGTTCCTTGTGCGTTTCACAAAACTAGAGGTGTTAGAATTTTGTATTTTGTCTCTCTGGTGCTTGAATGTTCATTCCATTTTGACTTTTTTTTAAAAACAATCTCTGGTGGGTGGAAGAAACGATTGGCAGACTATAACATCTTGTATCCACCTTCACCAAAGGTTGATCAACCAATGGATATTCTCAGAAGAAGAAGCGGTTTTACTTATGCCTTCAACATTTACTAGTATGTAGTATGATGTACTTTGAGGATGAGATGATAGATTGTGTACGGCTTTGACAATGCTGGCACAGTTACCCATGTTGTCCCAGAGGAAGAGGTGCTGTAGGTGCCCTATTGAACTGTATCAGCGCTCTGTGCAAACCCTCTCCAAGAATAGGCAGGCAGCTTGCATTCATTTCTCAGGATAGGGCACTAGGGGGCTAGCGTGGTGGCACTGGCTCAGAGGAGGAGATAGCAGATAGCAAGGAGTTTGTGATATATGCTCTCAGTGACAAACTGCTGATAAAGACGTAGGCAACCCTACCAAAAGGGTAGACACTTGCCCTCCCAAGGCTGAACCCTTTAACCCTCTCATGATGATAAAGACGTAGGCAACCCTACCAGAAGGGTAGACACTTGCCCTCCCAAGGCTGAACCCGTTAACCCTCTCATGATGATAAAGGCGTAGGCAACCCTACCAGAAGGGTAGACACTTGCCCTCCCAAGGCTGAACCCGTTAACCCTCTCATGCTGATAAAGACATAGGCAACCCTACCAGAAGGGTAGACACTTGCCCTCCCAAGGCTGAACCCGTTAACCCTCTCATGCTGATAAAGACATAGGCAACCCTACCAGAAGGGTAGACACTTCCCCTCCCAAGGCTGAACCCTTTAACCCTCTCATGCTGATAAAGACATAGGCAACCCTACCAGAAGGGTAGACACTTCCCCTCCCAAGGCTGAACCCTTTAACCCTCTCATGATGATAAAGACGTAGGCAACCCTACCAGAAGGGTAGACACTTCCCCTCCCAAGGCTGAACCCTTTAACCCTCTCATGATGATAAAGACGTAGGCAACCCTACCAGAAGGGTAGACACTTCCCCTCCCAAGGCTGAACCCTTTAACCCTCTCATGATGATAAAGACGTAGGCAACCCTACCAGAAGGGTAGACACTTGCCCTCCCAAGGCTGAGCCCTTTAACCCTCTCATGATGATAAAGACATAGGCAACCCTACCAGAAGGGTAGACACTTGCCCTCCCAAGGCTGAACCCTTTAACCCTCTCATGCTGATAAAGACATAGGCAACCCTACCAGAAGGGTAGACACTTGCCCTCCCAAGGCTGAACCCTTTAACCCTCTCATGCTGATAAAGACATAGGCAACCCTACCAGAAGGGTAGACACTTGCCCTCCCAAGGCTGAACCCGTTAACCCTCTCATGCTGATAAAGACATAGGCAACCCTACCAGAAGGGTAGACACTTGCCCTCCCAAGGCTGAACCCTTTAACCCTCTCATGATGATAAAGACGTAGGCAACCCTACCAGAAGGGTAGACACTTCCCCTCCCAAGGCTGAACCCTTTAACCCTCTCATGATGATAAAGACGTAGGCAACCCTACCAGAAGGGTAGACACTTCCCCTCCCAAGGCTGAACCCTTTAACCCTCTCATGATGATAAAGACATAGGCAACCCTACCAGAAGGGTAGACACTTGCCCTCCCAAGGCTGAACCCTTTAACCCTCTCATGCTGATAAAGACATAGGCAACCCTACCAGAAGGGTAGACACTTGCCCTCCCAAGGCTGAACCCTTTAACCCTCTCATGCTGATAAAGACATAGGCAACCCTACCAGAAGGGTAGACACTTGCCCTCCCAAGGCTGAACCCGTTAACCCTCTCATGCTGATAAAGACATAGGCAACCCTACCAGAAGGGTAGACACTTGCCCTCCCAAGGCTGAACCCTTTAACCCTCTCATGATGATAAAGACGTAGGCAACCCTACCAGAAGGGTAGACACTTGCCCTCCCAAGGCTGAACCCTTTAACCCTCTCATGATGATAAAGACGTAGGCAACCCTACCAGAAGGGTAGACACTTGCCCTCCCAAGGCTGAACCCGTTAACCCTCTCATGCTGATAAAGACGTAGGCAACCCTACCAGAAGGGTAGACACTTGCCCTCCCAAGGCTGAACCCGTTAACCCTCTCATGCTGATAAAGACGTAGGCAACCCTACCAGAAGGGTAGACACTTGCCCTCCCAAGGCTGAACCCTTTAACCCTCTCATGCTGATAAAGACATAGGCAACCCTACCAGAAGGGTAGACACTTGCCCTCCCAAGGCTGAGCCCTTTAACCCTCTCATGCTGATAAAGACATAGGCAACCCTACCAGAAGGGTAGACACTTGCCCTCCCAAGGCTGAACCCATTAACCCTCTCATGCTGATAAAGACGTAGGCAACCCTACCAGAAGGGTAGACACTTGCCCTCCCAAGGCTGAACCCTTTAACCCTCTCATGATGATAAAGACGTAGGCAACCCTACCAGAAGGGTAGACACTTGCCCTCCCAAGGCTGAGCCCTTTAACCCTCTCATGATGATAAAGACATAGGCAACCCTACCAGAAGGGTAGACACTTGCCCTCCCAAGGCTGAACCCATTAACCCTCTCATGCTGATAAAGACGTAGGCAACCCTACCAGAAGGGTAGACACTTGCCCTCCCAAGGCTGAACCCTTTAACCCTCTCATGCTGATAAAGACATAGGCAACCCTACCAGAAGGGTAGACACTTGCCCTCCCAAGGCTGAGCCCTTTAACCCTCTCATGCTGATAAAGACATAGGCAACCCTACCAGAAGGGTAGACACTTGCCCTCCCAAGGCTGAGCCTGTTAACCCTCTCATGCTGATAAAGACGTAGGCAACCCTACCAGAAGGGTAGACACTTGCCCTCCCAAGGCTGAGCCCTTTAACCCTCTCATGCTGATAAAGACATAGGCAACCCTACCAGAAGGGTAGACACTTGCCCTCCCAAGGCTGAGCCTGTTAACCCTCTCATGCTGATAAAGACGTAGGCAACCCTACCAGAAGGGTAGACACTTGCCCTTCCAACCTGGGAAAGAGAACAACGACTCTAGATGGAGTTCTGATGAATATTTCTTCCCCGCAAATTTTCAAATTTTTTACCAGATAGATATTGCCATAGGAGTGTGGTTGCTTTCGCCCACTTGCATCTTATCCATTTGAATAAGATATTGAAAGTTAACCTCTCCATATCCTTGTAAGGTTTTCACTGCATTGTCCACATACATTTTCTGTTGGTACCCTATTTCAATATTGCAATTATCTATATTAGCTTACAAAGTTCTCCATGTTTGGAATCATTTCTTGCAAAGCGGTTCTAAAGAAACAAGGTTTATATCTGAAAGTAATACCCAAAGTGGAAGTTAATCATGTTTCCATTGACGAGAAATTCAATATTTTTGAGCTTTACTTTCAATTGGTTTATCATGAAGGCTGTCAGAATGTCTGGTAATCTCCATATTGTTTCAAATCAATTGTCCTTGTACGTTTGAGGAGACTTTGACACTTTCTAGATGTGCAACCAGATGAGTTGTGCCAGGCAGACATTTAGTATTGCTATCCTCTCAATAGATGGCAGCACTGTTGTTTCATGAGCTGTAGCACAGGGAGAGTGGTTGCTGTATGCTGAACTGCTTAGCATAGGACTCTTTAATTGCTACTTTTCCATTATGATTGCCACATGCTTGGAAAGATGGAAAAAGCAAGATAAAGCTGCATGCACCCCAATGATTGACACTGGTCCTCTTCTAAAAGAAAACTTAATCGTCACATGTTTAAAAAAACTGGTTCCAAAATAATGTGAAGCTGAAAATAATTTGTGTACCACCTGACATTCTGGACCACCTGTATGTCTAATGAGTAAATGTTGAATTTCTCCTGTCTTATTTTTCCTACTGAGTCTATAACTGCAACTGTTGTTGTATTACTTCATGATCAGCCAATCTTGAACTAGAAATGATTGAGGCCAGTAAGGTTAGGTTGTTAGCACTTGAGTTTTATGAGTTAGATGGACTGCATGGTACCATGTGGATAGCTGTACTGGTGATAACACTCATCAGTGGTCCAAACAGGGCTGGTCTGGCACTCAGGCTGACCACTGGCTGCGTGGCCTCTGGTCAAGAGGGCTTATCGGGCGCCTCGTTAAGGTGTGGCAAGATTTACTGCCACTGACCAGAGCGTGTTGTCCAGAGTCTGCAGTCCAGAGGCTGGTCTGGCCAGGACATGCTTTAAGGACCAATTGTCAATACAGTTACATAATAGCTGCCTTTCATATCTTCATAACTGCATACTTACAAGATTTTAGCTCAATAATGACTCATGCGACTGTTATCAATAACTTAGGAATAAATCAATAACTTAGGAATAATGCAGCTAATATAAAAATATTTCAAGGAGAATATATAAATGTTTAAAGGAGAGATGGTGGTTTGGTTATGTTTCGTTTTCAAATAACCTTTTTCAAAACATGCTTTGGTCACAAATATATCACCAAAATAGTTAGGCCGATTTTGACTAATTTTTGCATGAATGATTAAGTTCAATAAATCCAAATTTTTTTTTTAAAACGATCAAGTTGAATAAAATAAGAAAATTCTTTGAAAACAAAACAAAATGAATGGTTAAGTTATAAAGAATAGAGTGTGATTGACAAAGACGATGATAGAAGTGTTGATTAAGAAGAGATGAAGCAGTTTTAGCATGAGGGGTTCAAGGAAACGGGGCGAGGTTTGGGTGTTCAGCTGGCCCTGCATGTGTGGAGTCCACTAAGCGGAATGTAGCCATAGTGAAGGGGGGAGGGGGGGGGGGGGGGCAACGGCTCTTCAAAGCTACCACAGATGTTCTGGCGGAACATTAAAGGGCGAGGGGAATGGCAGTGAAATTTTTTAAATTCTGAAGAAATTTTCCGCTTATGTGATAATTTGAAAAAATACTCTTGAGTTATGCTGTTTTGTAATTGAAGAAAATCTCATAAATAAAAGTCATGTCTATCTGTACCAAATTCTATCACATACATTTAGATGATTGTTCTAGACTCATATTTTGAATTTCACAAACTGCTTATTTTGTCTGTTTTGGAAATCCCACTTAAGATTTGAAGTTGATATCCACAAAGTATTGCAGTTTCTTACTTTGAAAAGTATGAAATGGCGAATCAATTTCTTTTTGGATGTCATCTAGCTAACTCACCTAATCATCACTTTAGTTTCTAAATAGAAACTCTGATCATTCATCAATTTTGCATTTAATGAAATTGAGAAGGAAAAATTCCTTGACTCATTTTTGAATAAACTAATTAGAGAAACTATTCTTTCCATGTAAGAAGTAGAAAGTCAGCTTTCCAAATTTGGCTGAAAATAATTGCCTTCAAAATTACCGTCTCTTTAATAAAATTACAAAATTAACCACCTGTTTTGCTTCTACTTTTGTCATGTTACATGTTTATACAGTCTATGTTCTGAAGTGAATGTGCTGCGGGTGAAGGAATCCTCAAGATTTGTCCCTGACACTGTCAAGTGTGGTCTGTGTGATGCATGCAAGATATGGAACCAAGCTTCTTGTACTTGGAAACAGGAGCGTTAACCTATTAGCACAGGATGAGGAACATGGGTTGTCTTCCTTATCACAGATTGTCTGTGAATTTCTTTGAAATAGTTTGAGTCACTTTATTGCCCAAGCTGCAATTCCCCCTGCTGTTAAAGTTGCTGCAAAATCAAACTTCTATGGTTGCTGCTATTCATGCTGTTGTGCAACTCTGCTTAATCGGGACTGATTTGGACCCTAAATTTCTGTCCGGATTAGGCAAAATCCGGAGTATGCGTATAGGAATTATATGTATATAATAGGAAGGGAGAGGGACCTTTCAATCTGTCCGGTTTAGATGAAAATCCGGATTATACATGTCCAGATTAAGCAGAGTTGCCTGTACTACTACTACTACTACTACTACTACTACTACTACTACTACTACTACTACTACTACTACTATTGCTACAGAACTACTACTACTACTATTACTACAACTACTACTACTACTACTACTACTACTACTACTACTACTACTACTACTACTACTACTACTGCTGCTGCTGCTGCTACGGCTGCTTCTGCTACTACTGCTATTGCAAAATGCTGCTGCTATTTAAGCTGCAAACTGCTTCTAAAGAATGCTGTAGTGCTAGAAGAGAAGGTAGCAGGCCCCGCTGGAGCCCCTCCGCAGCAGCACCGGTGGGAAACAAGCTGTGCTGTGCCTGTGATGTGTTCCTTATCTGAAGTGACATGGATTCTGGGGTTACATAAGGGGCATTCTTCCCCAGGGCCCCTGTTGTGATCAGCTCTGACAGGTTAAGTTGGCCCGATGGAGCCCCTTGCTCCTTCCTCCTCACCAAGCCTGCAGCACCCACTGCTTCTTTAACTCAGGCAGCCGCCCGCAAGCAGGAAAAACACTTAAAATATGCCTGATATCCCTCTAATAAAAGCTCATTTGAGAATTTAAAAAAAATGTCCTAAGGAGAGATGTCTAACATAACTAACAACATGTTTGAATGTTTTTCCAATGTTTTTTATTGCTCTCAGGTAATATTTCCAACTTTTCAAGGAGAACTCTGAATGAAGGGTTAATTTGCTCATGATGACGTGATGGGTCCCACAAGCAGAAGGCTTACTAAGAGATCAAAAGTTTCCAACAATTCTAACTTTCCAAGAAATCTGTATGAAAGGCTTGATTTGTCCATCCTTCGCGTCCAGTTAATTGTGATTGGTTCCAACAGGGACATATAGTATCTATCTCCCTGGTTTCAAGAGCAGCTTTCTTACATTGAGCAATTTATCAAAAGTTTTGAAGATAGTTTTGTTTTTCTTTTAAAGTGGGGAAATCTTCCATAAAGTATCTTTGGTATATTTCCATGTTTTTAGGTATTTTAGTTCTTTTAAAGTGGGGAAATCCTCCATAAAGTATCTTTGGTATATTTCCATGTTTTTAGGTATTCCCATTGTTTTCATATCAGCATTACTCGCATAAACAGAATAAATCTCAGCCTGGATGAGCAAATAACAATCTTTGTGTGTTTGCTATAGAATGTTGATGGGTAAATTGAATTGCGCTTTGCCCCTCATATTCTTGCGAATTCTTACTGCTATATTACAAGATATGGAGACATTTCATCATTATGTAACCTTCAAAACCAGGACTTCCTCAGGCTACATCCCTCTCTGACAGGGATCGACAATTCTTAGCGATATTGACAGCTCACACCTTTGATTGAAAAAAAGGTAAACTGAACTGCCAAGCAAAATATGAATGACTCAAGTCACTTGTTCCAGTATTTCTGTATGTTTGCCTTAAAATACCTACTCTGTCTTCTAACCTAATCTTTACCTACAAACATTTGTCATCTGCTCTAAAGTTTCATCTTTTATATTATTATTATTATTTTTTTCTGATGTATTCATAGAAGTTACAACTATTTAATTATATTTAACATGTATGAACCCCAATATTTGGTTATTTTGATGGATGTTTTTTTGTTTGGCATCTTCGTGACTCCCGGTAGTAAATTTGCTAGTTTTGACAACGGCAATAAATTCCCACACTTCTTGACCAAAGGCTCCTAAACTACACCCTAGTTAAACTCTCACTACCGCCATTCAGCCCTTGCAAAGGGAATTAAATGGCAGTAATTTTGCCGCAGGCTATTAAGCATCACTTGTCCAATTAGCGGCCATTTTTTCTCTGGTAATTTAGTTGTCAAGCACATGCCAGCAGGGCAGGGAGGGGACGTGTAGGTTTACCTGTCGAAAGTTTATCATCCTGTGTGTTAAGACTCAGTGCACTGATCTTGCAACCTATATAAGTGCAAATAGTTCCAAAACCACATATTGTTTATAAACAATTAATTCAATGAAAGTTACATTTCTTCTTGTGAGAAGCCAGATTTCTTTCAATGTTAGTGGAAGTATTATTTTTGTTATTAAGGTATTATGGGAGACTAGGCAGATGTGAAGGGTTAAGGTAACACACACCTGTGAACTTCACCATAAGGCCAGCAGAGGGGGGCGAGGGTGTCCAACTCAGGCCAGGGGTGTCGTATTGTCACGCCAGCCTGCAACACAGGTCTCAAAACATGCGACAAGACAAACCTTTCATAAATCTTTAACTCAGAAAATTTTCTGAAAGCATGACCAGCTGAGTGTTTGAGATTTTCACTTGCATTTTCAAGTACAGGTTATACTAGAAAACGTGTGAACTCCATTTATTGATACCACCTATTGAGTGATCTAGGTCTTCAATATTGCTACAAAGGCTGATATGGTAGTGCCACCTGGTGACAATATTTAAAACTGATTGTCGCACAGCGCCCACCAAAGATTGCTATGCTCCAGGACCAATTTCTCCAGGACCAATAACCTTTATTAAAAAACTAAGGGGTGAAACACTGTCTTCCTCATGATATCGATAAGAATCAGCACTAAATGCATTCAGTAGAAAATGTTTTCTGTCAAGACCTTTATACAGTAGAATATGACCATTAACTGTGTGCTGATTGCTCTTCCTGCAATTTTGTAAGG
>OZ012685.1:1004460-1039460 GCA_963942565.1 Maea johnstoni
CCACAGAAAGCGCTGATCTTATCTCCCCAAATCTCCCACCAGCCCGACTAAAATAGACACTAGATTCAACTGATAAGAAACTGATAGAACTTACTACGCTGAGCGGCAACGTACCGAGGGTATTGAGGCGGTGGTTGGAGCTTTCTATGGGAAATTCATGTGTGGATATATGTAATTGGATAATTAAAGGGAAGCGGGCCGCTTTCTTTATATGAACTTTTGTTATGGCAAAGGCGTGATTATGGCACTATCGGTTATTGGGTTATTATACTCAGAGAGCAAAGATATGAGCGGATCTTAAGTGAAATATCAAGATTTTTTAAAGAAGTGGAGACATTGAATGAATGGCCCAAGGGGTTTTCTGTCCTAGTTTCCTACTAACCCTTTCAGGTTCATCCTTTGCCTATCTTAGATATTTAGATACAGCGATGAGAGAGCAGCATATTTGACATATCATACATCTTAAGGAAATGGTAATAACTTTGAAAAAATTACTGATAAGATTTTTACAGCCATTTGTAATATACTTATTCCACCTATTTCAAGTTTTGCTGCATTTTTGATATCTGTTGTGATATTATCGATCTGTCCTCACAACATTACATGGGTCTTTATAGGGGTTCAGATTAATGATAACTCTCCTAAATGGCCAACATTAGGTCACAAGTCCTTATAATTGTAGTATATTTGCATGAATTTATATATGATGAGGTAAAACTCAGTAACGCCTATTAGCTAGGCTATAGATCACTCTGAATGTAACCAACACCCAACAGTGCAGTAGGCACACTTACCTGTACCACATCCTTGCTGTAGCGGCCTGGCACATGCCTACTTGCACTGTTTTGGTCCTCTTGCTGGGAAATTGGCTGCCTGTGTTTTCTGAAGAGGAGCACTGAGTCACCACAGCAGGCTCTGGCCCTTCACACTTACATACAACAACCACTTACAACCTGACCACCACTGCACAGGATCAAACGATCACACTACCCTTAATTTGAGAGGGAGGGAGGGAGGCCAATTTTCTGCTGGGCTGCATCCTTTCCTGCGTCCATTCTTGGAAGGGGTGTGGACAGTAAATGAGCATCCTGTAAATGGCTTATGTAAGAGGTTTTCACACAGTCAATTCAGATGTGATCACTGATTCCTTGAGTGATTCCTCCTGCCCCCTCCCCCCCTCCCCATCCCTGGCTCATGAGGTGGACATTATCCCAGCAACCACTACTGATGCACTATTTTCATGAGGTTTTTCTGATCAAAACTTTTTGGGAGAATAGATGTAGGGGAAGAGTTGATAAGAAATCAATCTATATATCTCCTTTATATTTTGCTAATTTATGCTTTATTTCAAAGATATTTTTAAAGATTTATGGCCTCCAAATAAGGGGTTATTATTTTGAACGCAAGGCATGAAGGGGGTATGTCATATGCTGTGCTGAGACAAGGGTGTGTTTCAGCATTGAAACATGCCCTGCCCTTCCCAGATATATTCATAGAAACTACTTTTCCATGTATCTATTTAGTGGGGGGTAAAATACACATGTTTACAATAGTATGTGTGTTGATACTCGTAAATAGCATGGATAGGAATCACTTTCTGAGTTGCAATCAATAATAATTGGAAATGGTTTTATACTTCCTTTCCTTCATATGATCATGACAACACTTTTTATTTGGGCTATTCATTATCTCCAAAGCAATTGCAGTGGGTTACTCATAAATCCAGTGCTATTCAACCATTGGAGGATGACATTCAATAAAAGACATTGTCATTAAAAAATATTATTAACTAAGAAGCATGTGATTTGATAGAGAAGGGATTGGGAAGCTGCAGTGGCATTTTTCAACCCTCATTTCTTGCTCATCATCTTATGACACTATATAAATTGTGCTGATTAATTGGAGAAGTTTCTTATTTTATGATTATTACTAAATTTACAATTCATGGGTTTCTGCTACCTCCGAGCCACTGGTAACAGCATGACCAGGCTTTTTGTTACTGCCACTTTACTATAAAATGTTAATGATCTTGTTTTTCATGTTTTTACGATGATTTTCACTACTTGTATTTTCTTCTGGATATTATTAAGATTGATTGATTTCCAAATTTAGAAAGATGAAAAGTATTCCTTTGTAACTCTTTGCTGCTGTTTTTTCTCAGGCCCATGATAAGCGCAAGCAGGTGCGCTTGAGGGACTCGCTCCAGGCCCGGCAGGAGAAGGAAGAGGCACAGTCATCCATGTACGAGGAGAAGTTCAAGCGGGCAGAGCGCAGGAGCATTCTCGGAGAGAGCACGAGGATCACCTCAGACACTTCCAGGTAAAAGTCTCCCTCAAACGACTGACACATAGTACTACCGTAATTCTCCGAAAGTTGGGACACTTCTTCATAATTTGGATTTAAATGGCTTGAGGATGGCCCGTGTTGTCAGTGGGATTTATAGTTGTGAACTGGCAACCTGCAGGTGGCTCAGATTGCCCAAATATTATTTTGTAAAATAATTATAATGGCCCAAATTCCTAGGGTGGTCAAATATTTCCGAGAACTTACGGTATATGCAAGGGACAAGAAATATATCTTTGGACTACAGTTTCAGAATTTATAGCATGTAACATACTTATGTCAGAATAGAAATTTGCGGAAGTTTTTGAATGATATCTTTTTTGTCAGTTATTTTCATAGAATAAGTGTGAGTATGGGAATATCATATTATTACATATTGATATATGTCTGCTTTTTCTCACAGAAAAGTGTGTCTAAGGGAGAGGACACGGAGCACCAGCTCTTCCAGATCGTGAGAAATAGCGAGTAATGGTCGCCAGAAACAAGAGCAGTCTGTGCGACGCACGCAACAAAAGCTGGAACACCTACGCTCAAAAAATGCCCTGCGAATCAAGCAAGAAATTGCTGAGGCCTACAGGAAAGAGAAAAGACATGCAAAGTAAACTCATTCGGGAACAGTCTGATCTGGCAAAGGTAGGGATTCTATGTGTGTGTTGATCACCCCAGCGCAGAGTTAAGAGCACCCCATCTCTCCATGCATCCAAACATCCATGTATACATCATATATCCACACATCCACACATGCATCGCCCAATCCATCCTTCCATTATTTCACCTAGTAATGCAAATGTACCCCAAATATCCATGCATCCATACTTACATCCATACTTCCATCCATTGAACATTTCATGCATCCATCCAATCATCTATCCATCCATCACTTCATGCATCCTTCCATCCATCTATCCATGCACAACAGGTAAATACATACCTACATACATACATACATACTTTTAGACATCAATGCATGTGACACACACACACACAATCCATGCATACATACATCTATCTGCCTATTCATTGATCTCCTCCTATAGCAGTTATGCATTTATTTCCCTACAGATAGTATAGGGGTCTGTATGAAATCCAGAGGCCTGTGGTTGTTGTTATTGTTGTTGTTGTTGATTTGTTAAGTGTGCTCCTGTGCAGGGTTTGTCAATGCTGGTGGTCCCCGTATTTGCTGTCAGTCGTACATGCCAAGGGCCCGAGATCTCACACACGGCCCAGTAGCGCAGTGACATTCCTCGTACAAACACAGGTGCTGCATCCCTTCAACTCCGCCAATTAGGCCTTTAGAAAGAACACCCCTGTCAGTGCTGCACAGGCGCTCACGAATTGGGGATCATCATTAAGTTGTCTTCCTCAATTATTCTTAACTCATCCGAGCAAATGTTTATGTCAATTATTGTGTGAAGAAGGATGTTTTCCGGGAGGTATTTCACTTTGATCATTGTGAACTGTGCTGAACTATGGCCAGGAAAGGACTCCAAAGATAATTTCAGGAAAATTTGCTTGGAAACTTTTGTTAGAGATTTGCCACTTGTGCTGGTAAATTGGCTTGTTTTGGTGAGGTAATTGGCATATGTCACGTAAATGTTGCACTCTCTGGGTCATTAATAATTTGACAATGTAGCAATGAAGTTGAAAGAACATGTAACTTGACATGTACAAATTTTGAAGGTTGTCCTTAGAAAACTTAAGTTTGGGGGTCATAACCAGTTTCTCTCCTAGAGAGTAAATAAGAATGTCTGAGAGAGAGAGAGAGAGAGAGAGAGAGGAGAGAGAGAGAGAGAGAGAGAGAGAGAGAGAGAGAGAGAGAGAGAGAGAGAGAGAGAGAGAGAGAGAGAGAGATCAGAGAGAGAGACATAGAGAGAGACATAGAGAGAGACATAGAGAGAGACATAGAGAGAAGAGAGAGAGAGAGAGAGAGAGAGAGAGAGAGAGAGAGAGAGAGAGAGAGAGAGAGAGAGAGAGAGAGAGAGAGAGAGAGAGAGAGAGAGAGAGAGAAAGAGAGAGAGAGAGACATAGAGAGAGAGAGAGAGAGAGAGATGAGAGAGAGAGAGAGAGAGAGAGAGAGAGAGAGAAGAGAGAGAGAGAGAGAGACATAGAGTGAGAGAGGGGGAGAGAGAGAGAAAGAGAGATGAGAGAGAGAGAGAGAGAGAGAGAGAGAGAGAGAGAGAGAGAGAGAGAGAGAGAGAGAGAGAGAGAGAGAGAAAGAGAGGGAGGGAGACTGAAAGAGACAGAGAGAGAGAGAGAGCAGGAGAGGAGAGAGAAATTGAGTGAGACAGAGAGGACTGGCACATGGCTGACCTAGCAAACAATTCATTGGGTAGACCTCTTCAGTCTCTCATCTCCCATTACCCACGTACTTGACTTGATCACCTGCTAACTCTCCTTGAAGTGCCTCCCATCCAGGCCTGTATACACCCGCCCATAATGATGCTCTTTTCTGGCCAATAGATTTTAATGAGTGTCGGTTTTAATGAGTGTTGGTAAGTGGGTAGGTTAAGTGTGGGTATTGTTGTGTTAATGAAAGGGCTGATTTCATGGTGGGAGTGGATTATTGTGAGTCAGCCAGGTGAGACGTTGCCCACCTGTGTATTGTTGTCCCAGGTAGCCCCCTGCCCTCTCCCAGCGGGCTCCCTAGGTGGCCCACTGATTGACTTGTCTTGGATGTCACTCTTGATGGGCAGCACAGCACCTACAAGGGTATCATGTGTTAGCTCAGCCACAACTCCAGCCTCGGTAACTTACGGCATACTCTCTTAGGAAATACCTCATGTTAAATCAGGGTGCAGATAAGGGGCACTTCAGGGTGTTAAAGAACCCCATTCACGTACATGTACATGTAACAAGTTTGTAGTAGAAAATATACCACATTCAATGGTTTGGATTGGAGTTGAGGTATTTATAAACCTCTACATCTTAGACTTAGGGTCAAGAATATCATATACCCTTTAGATATGAATTATGATTAAACTTATTTGGTATTTTCCTGAGGAAAGGTTTTTATCACAACATGGATGCTGTGTAGTTTCTAAATCTTCTTTTTTAATTTTCATCATTAACCAGTTAAAGTATATAAACATATAACCATCATTCCATCTGTTAATAGTTGAACCTTTCAGTTTAAACACTTTCAAAACTTTAACACATTCATATGATCAGGACTCCCTGAAGGCCCATTGAAGCATATTCCCTCTTGTTTAGTACAAACATGTGTAAGTTGAAACACATGTTAGTTGAACATATGTGCAAGTTGAACACCTGTGTAAGTTGAACACATATATAAGTTGACAACCTATCTGAGGTACTGTATCTATCCAGTGTTCATTCTAGACGTACTGGGCAGGTAAGTCTGATGACTTATGAATCATCATAACATGCATTTTTGACATCACACAGTCATCATATGGGAAAGAAAACATTGACCTTATCATTTCAATGAATTATAAGTTAACAAAATATGTGTATATATTTTGACCACAGGGCCCCATGGGAAACCATATGTTACAATCAAGCCCTTTTTTTAGAAATCTTGCATCAGCTCCTGACTTTAGCTTGATTTATTGTGACCTTGACCTACACCCTTGACCTTTGACCTTGACCTACACCCACACTCACACATGGCAGGCCAATGCCACTTTAGCTTTCACTCATTCATTCAAGTAGCAGCCAAAAAGACCAGAATATTTTGAGGATATTTTTAATCAGATCATTTTTTGTAGAATATCTGATGTAGAATTGTTGGTCATTTCCCAACCATCAAATCTCCTTTGAATATTTTGTGATTTAATGTTCAATTCCAAAGTTATCAATTTAAAGGGGAACTAAAGGCTCACATACATATTAGCTTATATGAAAGTAATACACTTCAAGAATAGGATGCTGTCCTCCTTTTTCTCTTAGTGAGCCCATGAGGGGAGAATTTTGAGTTTTGCTACCAGCTTCAGCCAGCCCCTAGCAGCCCCTGGTAGCAGCCATGTTGCTCTACTGCTATCAGCTGCGACCTAAATGGGTGGCAGCCCACTTGCTGTGCCCTAGCTCTGGGCAGCGCATCATAGACTGTAGTGCTCTATACACCAAGTCTCTTCGAAAGTTGCATAAAAACTTGTATGAGTATCAAACAGGTAAATGGTAAAATCATGAGCAGCAATTGGTTGTACAAAAAGACAGGGTGGTAGAGTTATTTTTCATATATTTCCTGTTGGTAAATTCAGACAAAAACAGTGGCTAGCATCACTGAATTTCTGTCCTGAAGCATGTATGTAATTTTATGTTCAGACCACTTGGCTGATTTTTTTTTATACCAGAAATCAAAAATGCAGTCAGGAATACTCAACAGGATGGTGCTGTGCCATTCAACAAAAGGAAGTAACAACTCCTTAAAGGAAAAGGATAAACAAAGGGTTAATTATAACCTTGTGGCATTACACATCTAGATCCCAGGAGACAGAAGTTAATCAATGCAGGAAATAGCTATCAGTACTTGGGACAGCAATCATTTCCTTTAGTATCTGTGTAGGTTACATGAAAGAAAACAGTTTTTGTAGAACAGCTAGCTTCAAGTAAAATCAAATACTGAAAATCTGGATGATTGATGTATATACAAGTATTGTTTTTATTCAACCCTTCCTTCATAGTCTCACAGGTATACAATTTATTTGCAGATGTTGAGCTATGTTCATGAATTTTCAAATAACCTTATGATTTGCTGTCCCCCAAGTTCGCCTTTTATAAGTAATCCTGACTGTGGTTTGTGATTTCTTACATAATATGCATCAGGGAAGTGGTCTGAACATAGAACTGCATACTTCAAGACAGGTGGATTTACTAGTTTCAGTGATGCTAGCCACTGTTTTTGTCTGAATTTACCAACAGGAAATATATGAAAAATAACTCTACCACCCTGTCTTTTTGTACAACCAATTGCTGCTCATGATTTTACCATTTACCTGTTTGATACTCATACAAGTTTTTATGCAACTTTCGAAGAGACTTGGTGTATAGAGCACTACAGTCTATGATGCGCTGCCCAGAGCTAGGGCACAGCAAGTGGGCTGCCACCCATTTAGGTCGCAGCTGATAGCAGTAGAGCAACATGGCTGCTACCAGGGGCTGCTAGGGGCTGGCTGAAGCTGGTAGCAAAACTCAAAATTCTCCCCTCATGGGCTCACTAAGAGAAAAAGGAGGACAGCATCCTATTCTTGAAGTGTATTACTTTCATATAAGCTAATATGTATGTGAGCCTTTAGTTCCCCTTTAAGGTGATGATGAGGATGAGGATAAGGATGATGATGATGATATTGCTTAACTGACAGGATCTCTTTAAGGCTCTGTGCCACACAGTTTTCTGGATGGACTCCCTACCGTATGATGAGGCATTCCTCAAAGTAAGGATGAATCGGAGAAATAGGAAATTAAAACATTAGTATAAATGGAAGTGTCATTGAAATGTGTTATGAAGCAAAGTAGCAAAGTCTGTTTTGCTGAAGTTCTCACCTGTGTTGCCAGAATGTCAGCATACCCCCCCCTACCCCCCACCTACACGTACCTCCCCTGAGGCTCCTGCCACACTGAACAATGCCGCCCAGCGTAGGACATGCTGATATGCAGAGCAGTGAATGTAGACATAAAAACAGCTCTATCTACTGCACATAAAGCACTGAGTGATACAGTGATGACCATCATTAATGATAACGCTCTACTTATCTACTCTACCTAGCACCAGGGCTCAACAATATTACTAGAAGCTTAAGGGAGCTCTTATCTAACTTGTCCTTCTCCTCACCTGCCCTAGATAGATGTGTGGCACAAAGCCTTACAAAGATCCTGTCAGTTAAGCAACATCCTCCTCCTCTTCATCATCATCATTACAGGTGAACTTGGATATGACGGACCACTGTACGACAGATTTTTTGCATATGACAGATGATATGCTTGGTCCCAGTTCGATGCATATCAAGTATTCGTCATATGTATACGACGGATTTTGCATATGACAGACCAATTTTCCTGGTCCCATTGAGTCTGTCATATCCAAGTATTAACATCACCATCATCAGTGTTACCAGGGCAATTAATATCATAGACATCATCATCATCATTATCATTTTGATGATCATCATCATTGTCATATCATCCTTATCCTCATCCTCATTTTCAGCATCACCTTCACCCTATTATCATCAATCATCATCTATACCCTGCTTTTTCTCTTCCCCCTACCATTCCATTCAATTTTCCCTCCTGTAGGTGTGTATGACTATCTGTGGCCATACCAGCACTCTGAGTGTGCCGTTTGTGTGCTGCTGCTGTGTGGCTGGCGGGTTCCCAGGCTGCGTGCCTGCTGTGTGCAGCACCCCACCCTTGCTGACCTTGCTCCTGGGGGTTCTGGGTCTCTGGCAGAGAAGGGTGCAGGGCTCTGCTGACGACCGGGTGTGCCGAAACAACTTTTCTCAGCCACGCAAAGCTCTCTGCCAAGCCATTCTCTCCTTCCTCTGCAAATAAACAGGCTTGACTTTGTGCACCAAACAGAGAGCGAGAATACCAGTTTCCAAACAAATAGCCAGCAGCAGACAGCACCTGTTGTTGGGAGGGGTAGAATAACACATGGCCACTTGAGCACCGACACCCCCCCCCTGCCCCCTCACACACCTCTCTCTTCCAACTCCCTGCCAATAGTTACTGATGATCATTGGAACTGCCTTACATATTTAGCACTGTGGAATTAGTTACTAAGGCATCATGTACTGAAAGTGCTCTATGTTCTTCCAGTGTTGGCACTCTGGAATTAGTTACTCTGTGGTCAATGTGTAGGATTGAATGCATTAAGGAAATGCATTACCCTTCTTTCAAATGGATTAAAGGTGTGAAGTCTGGACCAGATTGGGGTTTGCACTACAAACAACTTGATTATTTCTTTTTTCTTAACCTCTACTTTAATTTCTGCTATTTCAATTATAGGTTCACAACCAAAGGGAAGAAAGTTATATCAAGTTGCAGCATCACAGAGGCCTACTGCGCGAGGACAAATACCAGCTGACGGAACACGAACGCGAGCACAATCGTCTCCTGCGGGTCGGAGCTCGATCAGAGTCCTACCTCCCTGATGCCTTCTAACCCAAAGTCACTGGCAACTTCCTCGCATGCCCTGGCTGAGATTCAACCCCGGCAGTGTTGAGAGGCAGCAAGCAGTAAATGGCAGCGCCTTAGACCACTAGGCTATCAGGGATGCCCCTGCCATGTAGGAGAGATATTGGATGTTGTAATATGATAGGAAATATCAGCACCAGTGATGACCACTAAAAAGTGCCTGTGGCCAGCCCCACTGAAAGAGCTGTTCCAAATGCTTCTCTCACTCACAGCAGCTTGAAGCAGTTTCATCAGGGACCCAGTGTCACAGCATTCTGCTGAATATAGACAAGAGAAAGCAATCAGTATTTTACTATGATAATGAACAAATCCAAATTATCCTGCTTTTCAGTTTAAAGAAAGTTGGTAATCTCAGTATACCTTGGACTTGAACATTGGGAAAATGTAGGATTTTTTTGACTGATTGTTTAATGGTTAAACATTTCTTGGAAATATATTTGTTATGTTAGTTTCAAAAACTCAATCATAAAAAGTCATCTTCTGTTTCTGAAAGCAGTGCACATGCAGTGGCAGTTCATGTTTTCAAGTCATATGCAGCAAAATGTTTCATATTAGTTAAAAGCTCCTATAAATTGGAACAAGAAAATATGGTCTATAAGACTCAAGTAATTGCTGTGATAAAAACTCTGGCAAGGAGGCAGAAAATCATTGAGCTCAACATAAAACAGTTGCCAATCATATGGCTGTGTTATCATAGACTTGAGGCATGCAGCGTTTAAGCTCTGCCTGCTGGTGGGGTCGGCCACTTTATGGAACTTTCCAAGTGAAACTCCTACCTACCGCCAACTCAAATATCTACAGGCTGCCAAATATCTCATCACAAAAGACTCCATCTTTGGTAAGTCACTATTATGGCCCTGTGGAGTTAAGAGGTGCCCAATCTTTCGCTTTTTCAACTCCAGTCATGTGGGATTTGTTCCTGGGAATAGGTAGTTGTAAAAAGTAGGGGTAGAACTGTTTGAATGGGCCTGCCCCAATGGCACAGTCGTCTAGGGCATTAACAATGACTTCTCACTGTCTCTCACCACTGCCCGAGTTTGTATCCAGCTCGAGGTATGCAAGAAAGTTGCAATATCTTGTGCATAAGCCATGGTTTTCTCCAGACTCTGGTTTCTTTCACCATTAAAAATGGTTAGTCACTTTGGCTGAAAAAGTGATGATAACAGATCAATTAAATTCAAAATCCTGTTGTTTTTTTGTGTAGGTAGTGGTGGGTTCTTAGCCAGGTTTTAGTGATTGGTTGCCTAAAGTTGGCAATTGTGAACATTTTGGGCATCCTATTTTTCAAGGGAGACTACGAAATACATAGATTCTAACCATAAACATGTATCTACATATGATATAAGGCATATCATCCTTGTACAATGCCATCGAAATTATATTTGGGTGAAAAAAATCAATTATGTGCTAGAAATTGACATTTTATGAAAATACTCACAAAAAGATTTGGGTGTTCTGAAGGGTGATGTTTGAGGGTGGTTTGGGAGTCCCCCTGCTGACTACTTAAGACTATGGGTAGAGGGTTTGTGTGATACAGCCTCTGTGGCGGCAGGACTTCTCTCTTTACCAGGCGGGAGGATGGGGTTTGCAGGGGAAGTGACCCTGGAAATTGGTAGAGGTTGTAGCGCTGGTGAGGCTGCCGCTGAGAGGCCGTGGCAGGGGGGCAGGGGTGTAGCGTTTCCCTGGCTGTGTGCTAGCGAGAGACCCTGCTACAGCACTCCTGTCAGCTGCACAAGATCTATAGCCCAAGTGTTAGTTGGCTAAACAAATATTTTCATTCCTCTCCCACTTTGTGTCTCTACATTGGGAAACAGTTGTTGCGAATATTACCGACCATGTGCTTGCCGCGTACAATTGAGGGGAAACAATTTTGTTTGGAGCGCTCCCAAAGACATCAAGAAGACATAAGTTGCGGGTTTGGTATTCTTTGAAGCTGGCTGTGAGTCAGTGAGGGAGCTAATAGCCGCTTTCATCTTACATTCCCTGCCTGCTCAGAGACTGCTTACTGCTGGTTTCCCCTTACACACTGGTGGCTGCTGCTGCCCCTGCCTCATCCACAGCCTGTCATCCACGCATCCTTCATCCCAGCATCCCAACTACCCATCCTTCTCTTCCCACCGCTGCAGCAGCAGCAGCTCAGCAGAAACCACTTAAAGCAACTCTTAACCAACACTTAATCCTGTCATGCTTGAGAGATATGCTCTCAAAATTGGCATCCAGATACTATGATACTTCAGAAAAGTATAATGAAATAAGATTGGATTGATAACATTTTTGAAGGCGATAGTGATACTTCTGAAAATAATGAAGTAAGCATGATTGGCAAAATGTTTGAAAATGTGATTACTATTTCTCCTTTACATATTATAAACATTCAAAAAAAGGTCTTTCTCAGAAAGGCACCCCTCTTGGAAATGGTCAAGACTTTTTGGTCACTACAGGCATGGCTGGGTCAGACAGGTTCTTTCCACTTCTGGTGTCTCACTAAGCATTTCTGCCTCAGTACTTTAAACTATATGCACCCTCCATGGCCAGACCACCCAGCTCATCTGACAACCTGGCCAACTGCCATGGAATGGAAAAATGAATTGTTCTACAGTGTTATTTGATAATTAAGCCTCTTTGGCACGAATAGTGATCATATAAGTATTGAGATGTTGATAATGTCTTGTTGAAAGATATCCTATGTCTTACCTGAGTGACTTACCTATTACACTGAATTATCAACTTTAAGCATTTAATCATAGCATAATGAAAAAAATGCAATGAAGAAATAAAGCCGAGACAAATTAGTTCTCCCAGTCTGTTCATTGACAGCAAGAAGACACACTATATATTACGTGTTCCTCCATTTATAAAGGTTGCTTTATAAGAATGTTTTTCTTTAAAACTATCTAATTTACAAGAATGTTTTTCTTTAAAACTGTATCTAATTTGCGAAATTCATTTTCCGATGTATCAAAAGAAAGAGAAGATTGGATCTGACAAGATTTTCCTTTGACCTTTTTATAAGATCAGCATGGACACACTAGCTGATATTTCCCTTTTGTATTTATTGTATCATGCATAATGTTAATGTTTTAAGGCAAAACACCATTTACCTTCACAGTACTGTAGTATAAACTGTACTATAAACGCACATTCTGTAAAGCAGAGTGTAACCATAAAGGTAGTATCAGTTGATTTATTTAACGCATGTACAGTGAATATGTTTTAAAGATTTTAATACAAACTCTTCAGTTGCATGGACGTGGATTGTATGCTGTCTATCTCTGTGGTTTTCTTTGAAATTGAATAAAACAACTGATAGCAAAGTGATAGACAATAAATGTTGGCAGGTTTTTAATTTGAAATAGATATATGTTACTTGTCAATCTGTCCATGCCATTGTTGATGTGTTGGCCTTACTGTGTATTTAACATAAAAGAAGTTACTTAATGTAATGTTATGTAAATGAAGTAAAACTTGATAGAAAAAAATAAATATTGTGTGTATATGTTGATATTTTTGCATTGGGTTGAGTAGAATGCAAGTTTTTCTTAATGTTTTATTTTTAAATTTTTAATGAATTTGCTATACGGATTGGTTTAAGAAAAAAGATGTGACATGTTTGTTTTTAATGTTGTAGCAAATATATTTTCTTTATTTATGTCAGGGTTGATATCATTAACCATCTCATATGTTACATTCTTTAGATTCTGCTGAATTGAATTACTTTGATTTCAGTATGAAATGTGACTATCAATTAACTTTCAGCATAATGTTTCCAAATTGGTGAATTCATTCATTTTGAAATCTCTCTCTGTATTATAGCATTGATCTGGACTTGTGTATGTGTAAAATGACAGCGGTGTGGAATAAAATTCTAATGATTTATGACAAGTGATTTTTTGTTATTCTTGTAATATTGCAGTTGTAATGTTTGTGATGTGATGTCCACTTCAAAGGGTAGAAATGTCTTTTCCATGCTAGAAGATAGCCTTGTATGAATCACCTGAAGGTTTTCATACTTAAAGACAATTTACTTAATAAATAAGAATAAAAGATGATTTGGAAAATGCTGAAGCATAAATGTATTTGGAAAAATGATGCTCTCACAAGAAAGACTTTTTGGTGGTTCGATGGGATTAGTCGGGTAATTGACATTGTACTGATTTTGTTCAATTGCAAAGTGAATATTCGTTTTGTTTGAATATGAAATGTCTATGGAAGAGAATAATTCATTCCAAAGGTGTTATATTGATTGGCATACGCCCAAACTGTGAAAGACTTTAAACAATGGGGATTAAAGATATTTATTCCAAAGGTATCATATCAATTGGCATATGCCCAAAATATACAGGACTTTAAACAAATGGATTAAACACAGCGTTTGTTTCGAAAAGATGTATTCCAGTCCCTCTAGCTGAGAATGTGTGCTATATTAGGGGAATCTGTCCAAAGAGGATTATTTTAGGTAGATGGAGGATATATGTCAATGTTATTTATCCATGTGATGTCTTCACAAGGAACTCGGATAAAACCTCCGCGTCTGTCCTTCCATGCAAAACTTTGGAAATCGTAAGAAAAAATACAAGACGCTTCTTTATTGCACATACTGACTTGGGTTCTAAATGTCTTGAATAAATCCAATAATACTGAGGTCTGTGGTCGCCATTCTCCGTTGTTGTGTTAACCGCTTAGCTTTTGGGGTGTACTCTTGGGTCTGACAACTTTTCAATCAGTGCATAGTATATAGAAGAGGAATCGTAAACCCACCAGGGAAACTCTAAACTGGTTTTCGCCATCCCGGTTTCCCACCACCACTGACCTGTGTTTGTACGATTTTGTAAAACATATTTACAGCAAATAAACGTACTTCTACTACTACCACTACTACTACTACTACTACTTACAAATGGATAGTCACTAATTAGCCTAAACTTGGCAGAAAAAGTGACGATAATCGAAAAATCAAATTCAAGGAAGTTAAATACTGACACTAGAAATCAGAATCTTAGAAAACCCACTCTCTGGAAGTAAATAACAGACGTACTCTGGGGGACATTTACGAAGGAGCATACGTGACAGGCAAAAAAATCATTTTTTTTCGCACGTTTTCGAAAAAAAGTGTTGGAAATAGATATTTGATTTTTTCTGCCTGTCACGTCTGCTCTTTCGTAGATATTATGTGTTACATCCCTAGATATGTTTTGTGTCACCTAAGATGTGCTGTTGCTGTGACATCTTGGCGGAGGGACTGGTGGCAGGGGCGACAGCTGTCCTAGGAGATCTATCAGAACGCCATGAAGGCAACATGGCGCACAGGGCGGCAAGTGACAGCAAGGCGCACCGGGACCTACGCGAAGGAGACGATTGAATAATTAATCTCTTCTGTTTTAAAGTGACGAGACCACATGTGTCCAGAGCATCGTTAACACGTGATTAGTTGCCGACAAATGGCAGGTGTGTTTTTGTAGCGCACGAGGCCTGGTGCAACTAACGCATTAATGCTCACATTGACCAAAAGTAACCAAATACAATTTTGGTGATATCTTTCAAGCAAAATTATAGTTGGGAAAATATTTGAACGAGAAATGTTTATCTGAGCACTAACAACAACTCTCCTTGAAGTATTTTGTAAAAGGATTTTTAATTCACAAGTTATTGCCAAAAGTCTCAAAGATCCAGACGACAATATAAAAAAGGAACTCAAACATTTATGAATTCAAGAAATTCCCAGAAATAAAACTCCTCGACAAGTGTTATAGTTTCGATTTTTCACTCACCCATACCAGAATAGATAGTATCTCCTTTTGTGAGTTTGATCATTCCGAAAAAGTTAACTTTAAGTAATTTATGCTGAGAAAACACGTGACAAGTCTTGTCTGTGTGCATAACTACTTTTGATAACTTCGGTTTACACAGCATATATTCAAAACACATCTGAGGACGAGGCATTAGTAACTTTTCGACAGATATTTTCTTTAAGAATGATTTCCCTAAGACTAGTTGATGAAAAAGATGTGACCTCTGTAGCAACAGGTATTGGAACATTCTTGAACGAATGGCTATACCAAGTGGCATCTAGTGCCCACATTTTCTGACAAATCTGAACATAACTCATTAAATAATGTTGTAATATCTCAAAAACATGTGAAGACTTATTGTTAAAACCAGCAGAAATAACTTTCAATGAAGCATTTCTGCATTGCATATGACTGCATTGTATTGCATATATTCAGCTGGAATGTATTGCAGTTCACTACATGTTTATTGTAGTGTTGTAATGTTCTACTCCTCACTGTACTATCAACCTGCGTTCTTTTAACCCACTCATGTCTGGTGTCTCATCCACAGGTGTCGTCGGGATATTTGATACTTATGAACATATATTGGGAATTTATCATAATTTCACATATCATTTGAGGCGGAGTTGTGAGTTGTGTTCTTATCAATATACCTCCATCAAATGTTATCCATAGTGCATTCTGGTCAGAAGATACGACTAAAATAGTCAGTTCGTCTGGCCGCTACCGACATGGATGGGTTGAAGTACACACTGTGCAGTACTGCGTCGTCCTGTGATGCTTCGTCTACAGTCAAGGGGACTGCCCTCATAGCCGAGTGGTTCAAAGCATTGCCACTGACCGCTAGCTGTCTCTTACCACTGTCCGGGGTTCGAAGACCGGTTTTCGAATGCCTGAATCACATGGGGTATGTGAGAAAGTTGCCAATGACTTGGGGTTAGGGGTTGGTTTTCGCCAGGTACTCTTGTTTCGTCCACCACTTACAACAGGCTTGCCATAACTTGGCCACAATATAGCAGAAGAAGTGACGAAAATCAGTATTCCAAAGTTCAACTTACAGTCAAACATTCTAGATGTAACTACCTTGAGCAAAGGGTAAAAGCAGTGGCATTATTTCGTCATCACAGTGAGATTTATCACGTTGCGCAACCGGACCCAGGTGTTTTCCAAGAGCTGAATGATTAGGGGACCGCAAACCATACCACCCACCCTCATTATTACACAAGCCCAGCAGATTAGGGTTGTCTGTGAGTAGGTTAGAATGCTGAAACTTCGCTGGAGGGTCCTACCAAGCATAGTTGAACGTAACAGGGCTCAACCTCAAAGTAGAAGCTAGATATAGTGCTTATGTGGTCATAGTTAACACTGAAGATAATGTCATAATTACTAAATCCATTTTCTCCCAACAGTCTTTCAAAGTGTCGCCTACATACTTGACACACTTGAAAATGTATTGAAATCAGGCATAGGTTAGTGAAATGAATGCAGGATAGTTATTTGCTGAGATCTGATAAAATTTATCAATGAAATAATTTAAGATTTCTTTTAGAGAGGTATCACCAAAAAGTCAGGTGTATAGCTGCAGATATGGATGAGTTAATGGAAGTAACCTGTGATTAACGAATGCGTTTCATTTTTTCTGTGACATAACTTTTGTTTAGCCGATACCTTCAAGTTTTCCATGCCATACCACCGCTATGGTTACAGATGGGTCAAGCAGCACGTGGCCAAAGAAAGTCGCCTGTGGTCTTGCTCATCATCAAAGCACAACTCATTAGCCAGGATGGACACTCACAACTAATCAATAGATCAGCCCATCTCCTCGCTGGCTGGAGCTTACAGGCGGATTGTACCAGGATGTTTAGTCTTGCCCCGGGACGTCAACACTTATTTGGAAATAAGGCTATGTATATTTAGGCAACACAGCTGAGAGGTTGACTCGGCATTCCTTAGAAACGTTTTATGCTCCCCGTGAGCCATATTGTCGCCCTCGTGTGAGTACTTCTTAGTACCTGCAGGTATTTTGGAATACCGACGATTCTTTCATAGCAAAGGATCATTTACTTATCTTTATTACCATGAACTTTTTTTACATCAATTTCGTTATTGTTACTTCGTAAGATTTCCTATTTTGATATATGTTGATTGTGTTCGCAGACAATACGCGTTTGTAATTGCCTACCTAAGAAGATACAACTTCTATGGATAACGCACAAGACCATTTGTGTTACATATTATGATTTCATAAATGAGTCGGAGAGATTTCAATCTTTACACCATTTAAAAAGCTTTGCCATGTCAAAGTATAACGACTGGCCAAATATGATTTTTCCCGCTCTGTATAATCTGTCCAAAATACATAATATACAGTTTATGTGTACTTAAGTAGTACTGTGAACGCATTGTCTTGAACTTTATAATAAATTGGTCAATGGTGCAACGTATTGAGCGTATAGTACCACACTCCATGATAATATCACACACACAACAAGTATTGTGGTTGGAAATGTCTGTGTTACTCTTACTGCTGGCTTGGGGAAGTTTGCCAGGATGGCACAGTTGGAAAAAGTGTAATACCGCAGGGTGACGAGCATTGGAATGGTATTTCAGCCATGTGGTGTTAGATCGTGACTCCCCAGAAGTTTGGTAGAGGACAGCAGGGTAGGGAAAGCACTGTCCTTTCAGCATGCCTCTTAGGAGAAATAAAACGAGAGGTCATTGAATGATAGTGCTGGACCCTGAACAGAGAAAGGGTGTGTATAGCTCTCTGGTTGAATATACACTACTTACTAATGTGTTTAGCCACCTGATTCCTGACAGTGTTCAAGTCACCCACTTGTTTACAGTGTTAAAGTCGCCATATTCTGAACTTGTCCTTGAGTTGGTCCTCCTACCACCTGGGCCTTCTTCTCCTTGACCGTTGTGGACCTTCTTTAAATATTCTCAAGACTTAACCCACCATTTATTGTGTTTTTGCTAAGTTTTGATTTGTTGATTAAGTCCAAGCTTTTTTAATGTACAGTGTCGTTTTGCTGCTCGTGCCTCCTTCCCAACTCTAAGCTACAGACCTAGACTGTACAACCAATGCCAATATTTCTAACAAAAATGACAGCGTATCAGATTGAAATCAAGCCGGGAAGATATGGCAGATATGTTTTAACAGCAATACCAGTGTATTGAAAACCAGCCTGGCAGAGACGGCAATATTAGCGCCGCTCCTGGCCCAACAGGACGATCATATCAAGCCTAGAGCTTCCCTGGTCGCCAGTCGTCAATCCACACCAGCCTGCTTTATTTTCTCAATAACATGATTAGTTACAAGTTGATGCGAGGCACACTTTCTGTCATGCGGGGTTACGCGGACCATGCAGGCCCCATATTGTTCAGATCACATGTCGCAGCACTCAGTAGACACCTGCCTACCCCCACACTCATTCCATAGCACAGCCAGAAAATAACTGCAAAAAAGCCGAATGGGCAGATTGGTAAATTGAAATTGGGAATTTGGAATTTCGGTTTTCGTCACCTTTTCTGCCATATTGCGGCTAAGTCGTGACAAACCAGTTTTAAGTAGTGGGGGAAACCGGAACGCCCGCGAAAATCACCACCTAACGACAAATCACTGGAAACTTTGTCAAATGCCCCGACTGGGAACTTGGGAAGACATTGATGGAACTCACGTTTACCTTTCTATCTATTCGTTCCTTTTCTTTCTTTCCTTATTTCATTATTCCATTCATTCATTCATATTCTTTCATTCATTCAATCGTTCGTTCATTCATTCATTCAGTTGTATTTATTTTTTCATTTATTTAATTTATTTTTCATTTGTCATTATTTCTATACATCTATTTATCCATTTGATTTATTTATTCAATTATTTATGTATTATTTATTCATTTATCTATCTATTTATCTATTTACTTACTAGTATTCGTTTATATATCAATCTATTTCAATGTTAATTAATGTTTTCATTCATTTATTCATTAATTTATTCACGAATACGATGTTGGTTCCACGTAAGCTTATAATCAAAATCATTGTATACTTAGTAAACGAAAGAAATTCGCGTGAAATGAACGTCATTTCCCCTTGATGTAGTTAATATATGAGCAGGCCATGTTGGTGGCGATTGGTGGAGGGCGGCCTGAGGTCAAACACTGGACATGAGGCGGCGGCCTCTGATGGTCAGTGTAGCGTGTTTGGCCCGAGAAGAACACAAACAACTTATGTCCACTATCAATAAACAGCAATAACACTCGCTCAGGGCAAAATGTTATCAGAGCTCAAACAGTTGCCAGCCACACACACGCACCGTGCAGCAGCCAGCCGGTAGGGGGTAAGGGCTGGTGTACCATACTGGAATAAAGCAAGGCCCTTGTGCAATAAGAAAGCGATCTTAAACATTTAACGTATGCTAGTGTCCCCACGTGATTTAACAGATTCTTGCATTGCAATGTAAATTTAGCGTTATCAGTACGGCTTTATCAACACTATGAACAAACTCATCAATTTACCACAGCTGTTAAGCTAAAAGCAAGCGAAAACGAAAATTCGCTTTTCTATGCTTTTTAGGAGATGATAGCAGTAGTAGTACGCCTCCCAAAATGTGCTCTTGACCACTTTTGAAACACGCCGTCCACCCCCCCCCCCCTCCCCCCACACACACAATCCCAATATCTTTAATCTCTGACCCACCCACCCACGCCCTCTCCTATCTGTAAAATAGCTTACTTAGTCATCCCCAATCGGATAATATATCAGCGGAAACCAATCAATGTGATGTAGTACTAACAACAATGACAAAACAGATGACACCACATGGTCCTATCTCTAGTGGTCTCAAACTTAGAAAAGTCTTCTATTCACCTGATGGCATAATTGTAAACTAATTTGGCCACTCTGGCCATCTTGGCCATTTAACAAAAAACTTAAACACAGAAAATATACTGAGTATGTGAGAGCCTAGAAATCTGGGCTAGCACTCTGCGAGTTCCAAACATCACACTCTGCCGCTCAATGGGAAGATATTCATGACTTCCAGAGTCACTTTGTGGACTCGGGTGCCCACCCTACACACTTGCAACAGCTAACCTAACCCAAAGCCACTGGGCGCCTGTTGTTCCACGTGGAGAATGTAAATGGCTTTCCAAGATTCTATGACCCATGCGTCCCCACGATGCTTCATTAAGACCTGAATAGTTACTTTTATCAAAGCATAATTTAGAATTCTTTGTCTGAATGAAAAATGTTGATTAGAATGTACACCCCCGATAACTTTCCAATACTTGAAGGATGGAAGGAAATGGGTTTTACGTCGATTTCAATAGCTTAGGTCATATCGCAGCGAAATAGAAACCCGGAGCCGAGAAGAAATTCCCTTCGCTTCATGAATAGTTCCAAGGGGTCTTTCAGTTGCAAAAGCAGCATAGACAGCCCTCCACAACGCCGCACATTATATAGCGACCAGGCCAACCCGCTTATGGGGATCAAGCGAAGACTCGAACCTGACAAACCTCCCAACCCTTCCATATTCTTGATCTAATCCCAACTCAAGTATTATTATACCAACTCCAAATCATTTCGGCAAAAGCTGATGATCTTAGCTCATAAGTCTTTGATTAAGACGATAGTGTGTGCGGTTGGAACTTATCATGAAGAGTAGAAGGCTGTAATATGTCAGCGGACACTAGCTGTCAGTGGCGACACGCTTATTCATGTGGAGAAATATGGAGGGACCCTGGGGAGCTGCGAAGCCATATTTCACCCTATAAATGCCCCTATTTGGTTACTGCCCCAACGTTTGTACCCAGATCTGATTACAAATAAACGATTGGTTCGTCACAGCATTCGTACCAATAAGGGCCAAGTGTGCTATGGATGGGTAGCACACGTATAGGCTTTCACAAATACTGCCGCATCTGCGAGGCCAGAGGTCAGAGGTCAGCGAGACGGGTCATGACCCTGAATGTTTAAAATGTTTGTGATGACTTCACTTTTTGGATAATTTGATAAGCGTTATCTAAGGTGATTTATGGCAAATTCTATTTTGGACATTCCTTTTTTGAGACACCCTTGTAGAGCAAATACTGTTAATGGACACTGCACCCTGTATTATAGTTGTAAAATTGTGAACCAATTAGTTTTTCTTTTAAAAGAAAACGAATCGTCTCACAATGATCACGGAGAGTTTACGAAACATATATATTTTGGTAAAAAACTTCGTAACGAACTATTGATGTTGATGTGTTTCAAAATCATCTCAGTTTCGCCATTAGGAACCACTTTTCATGTCAGAATTGAAATGTTTATTGAATAGCGAAGTTTGTGTGTGTTTAACAGCGTATCTAATCAAACAGGTTGTTTCCTGCTACAGATTCCAAACTGCTTTTATCAAAAGTGGATAGCATATGTGTTTATCCACTTTTGCTTTTATCTATAACATTACACAGACCATTTCATTTCGAGATGAATCATTGAAAGTTGCATTCCAGGACGTGTCTCATCCAATCAAGGTGTGGATACCTACTGGCGGAATAAGCTGCCTTTTGGGACGTACCCACGTTCCGTGTAAGGGCAGCCGACTGAAGGAATCTCCGCTTTCCTTGTAGGGTTGGTTTTCTCCTGAGGGCATTTGTTGTCTTTTTTCACCACCCCCTAATTAAGGATTTTGACTTAAACCCCCTTTTGTTTGAGCGTAGGTTTGGCAGTATCCTAAGGACCGTGTGCGGCGCAGTGGTGAAAGGAGCGGCCTCAGTGGTTCAGTGATGTGGATGCTTCTCTTAAAGCCCCTGGCATGAAGAGTTAAAGACGTGTGTGATCTGTTTACAATGAAACTGATCCGCCGGAAAATAGCAGAGCAGTTGCTCTTTTCCACATGACTACTGACTGCCTGGCTCTTTCACGCATTCAAGTGGAGGAAATACACTGCAACGTGTGCACGTAGTAGACATTTGTACTTTCCCAAGGTTGTTGTTGTTTTTGTTGTTTTTGTTGTTGTTGTTGATGTTGTTGTTGTTGTTGATATTGTTTTTGTTGTTTTTATTGTTGTTATCGTTGTTGTTGGTGTGCCGTATTTCCTAATTGGTCTTGTTGTTTGTGCTAGCTACATCTATGTATGTATGTCATGATATTTGTTTGTATGTATGTATGTATGCATGTGTGTGTTGTTCGTAATGGTTGTGTTTTGATCAAAATAAAAAGGAAGTACTCTTTCTTTTGCTAGTTTCTTAAATTCATTGAGAGGATAGAACTGTGAGAAATACAAAACTGTCCTGACATTGTGTGAACAAGTTGTCGTGGAGTAAAGTTTCTGGAGTGTGCTATTGGCTGTGAAGGCGGCCAGGTTAGCAGTGGTTCGAGATGGCGGCTGGCGTTTCGTGCAGCAATGTTGGGGATGATTCTGGTGGCATTCCTCTCCTAGCGACCGCTGCCTTCCGCTACCTTCCGCTGCATTCTTGTAGCCATTCGAGCAAGACATCATCCTCCACGACGCGGCGGAGGATGAGCGTGAAAACCCATCTCGCGGAAACCAGAGCCGCAACCATTTTAACCTGTTCAGCCCCCAATCTTCAAAGCTATGCGTGTCTACATTTGGTCGGTCCAGCACGCCAACTATGGCACCCTTTCGGCTTTGTGCAACTGGAAACATATAGAAAACAATTTCGGTTATTACGTGTTTAATGTGAAATTACTTTTCCGTTTGTGAGATGCTACGCACTATCATCTTTTCATAATACAGACCGAGAAGTAGAGGGGTGACTAAGTAGACGCTGGTTACCTTTTGGCTTTTGTATCCACAGACTACATGCCAAGCCGAGGAATAAGCCATAGACTGTCACAAAAAGAAATCTAGCCGTAACCATATACAGTTCTGCTAACCTTATTCTTGCAATCTACGGTACAGTTTATGTTAGTCTTTCAATCGCCGATGATAGGTACTATTTGGGATTTTTCTTTTAGCCAATCCTATTCTTTAGCCTACTGATCGCGTTCCTTTTCTCCAACATTGGTAAACACTCTCGTTGTTATATTCCTAGAAGTATTTATGTACATATGCTGATCTTATCATAAGCAATAATAATCGTAAACATCATATGAAAAGCCATTTGCTTAACCTAGATTATTATCCCACTGTACTATTTCATGTAAGGTGTTATCTGTCTACCCTATGTTATGTAAGGATTGGACAAATACGATTTCTATCAAGTGTAACCCCCGTTCATTGACCCATTAATGCTCACAGCGGCCATAAACAGTCTGACAATTTTGATGAAATCGTCCAGGCTATTAGCAGAATTGACAAAATATCTGAAGTCAAAATGTTGATCAGAGCATTACCTACAACTCTTCTTCAAGTATTATGTAAAATCATTCTCAATTCAAAAGTTATCGTTAAAGATATCGTCGATCCAGACGACAATTATTGGAGGAACTCTTAGGTATTAATGGTTAAACCCCCTCTAACACACATCAGAAGGCGGTGCTGGGTGCTATGATATTTTCTTGAGCTTCATAACATATTACTTCCATTGAAAGTAAAATGGAACCAATGCAATCGAATGGCTTTGCATATTCAATCGCTCTATGTGAGTGAATATTTTAATTTCGTTGGTCTTCAACATAGTATTTTCTACTGTTAGAGCTTTTAATTTGGTTGGTCCATAAGATAGTCTTTACTAGTGTTAAAGATAAGCAGGAATGATGCTAAGGTGAGCATATGCGTATGTGTACTACTTGCTGTCAGCGTATATGTTTGAGTGTACATGTAGCGTATACAAGATTCCCTGAATCTTTTGGAACATTACACGTAAGACCTGTTACGTGTCCCCGCTAACGCTTGTTTCCCCATTTACGCAGGATTGGGGGCAATAGACAAGAAAGGTGGGTTATGTTTTTATTTTTGCCCTACCCCCTACGGACACACACATAGCTGATAATCAGGTTGGGTTCTCACTCTCCACCATGCAACCCTGTTTGTCGTCATGGCGATGAATGCTACCTGTTGCCAGTAATCAGAGAGACAAGGATCTGGGATGAAGATCTCCGGATACTGTCTTTATGTGCACACTCTTTATCCCCATTGTTATCTATTTCCGCGCTGGGCGGACCTTTTGAAGTGGTGATGATTAGACAGGTAAGCGTGTTGCAGGTAGACAATATCGTACATCCATTGTTCCGGGTGGTCCTCACGTCTTGACGTTAATAGACTCCCAGCTCAGTCAAACCCTGCACTCAATAGTATCATCTCTGCATTAACAGTAGCGTTTAGAATATCTTTTCCTATCGCCATTAGTCTTGTAGTAATCTTTGCCTATCTAACAAAAACTAATGACAATATGACTCGTCCAAATAATCAAACGATATATATATATATATATATATATATATATATATATATATATATATATATATATATATATATATACATATATATATATATATATATATATATATATATATATATATATATATATATATATATATATATATATATATATATATATATATATATATATATATATATATATATATATATATATATATATATATATATATAACATTTTGGTCATAGTAAACGTTTCTGCCATTTAGTGTGAACTCCTGATTTGATTTGATTAGTTAACCCTTTCACACCTGACACCTATGGAATATCTTGTTAAAAAACCTTTGAGATCTATTTTTTAAACTGAAAGTTAATTGAAACCACCTCAGATTTCCTCGCAGTTGAGTGTGTTTTACTAGGCAGGCATGTGAAGGGTAAGGGTGTACTGATGTGGCTAATATGGCTGCCACTCCTCCTCACACTGATAGACTCTCCTCTCAGCGGGATCCTTCAGGTTTCATCTGCTACCTGTTCAGGTGTGACAAGCCATCAATGTGGCTTCACGCGGCCTGTTTTCAGGGGATGCCCCATGCCATCTCGCTAAAAAGAGCAGTTTGAATGAGCCAAGGTAAGAGGGTTGCACCTGCATTGCTGTTGAGAGACTTACACAAACCTTAAGACTCACTCATACCTAAAATCCCTTAATATTCGTACAAAAGTAAAATATTTTCTAAAGCGTAATATTCTGGGAATATCAAAATGTTAGTTGCATACCTATGTTAAGAACACCTTTTTTCCAAAAAGTGTTTAAGATCTGGTAATTTTGGGGAGGAATAGGTTAGCATATGTATCTCTGCTGTATGCATGTCCTATGTAAAGTGCATAGGTAAAATTGAATGCGTTTTCACACCTTTAGGGCGTTTAAGAGAAGTGACGAGGCTAGTAGTGTGTGTGCGCCCCGTGAGCGAGGCATCCACTATGTGCAGCCGCCCTGTTGGACCACGCCCACTTAATTCACTCAAAAGACCTGTGCTGGGTGTGTATCATAGGAGAGAAAATGGCAACACCCTATGGTTATTCCATTTGCCATATAAAATAGTATATATATATATATATATACATATATATATATATATATATATATATATATATATATATATATATATATATATATGTATATATATATATATATATATATATATATATATATATATATGTATATATATATATATATATATATATATATTTATATATATATATATATATATGTATATATATATTAACGATATGTTACTTCAGTCCTTTGCTTACCTTCCCAACACTGAAGAATGTCATAGAAAAATACCATGATGTTTTAAGTTAATTTAACAAAATGCAAAACTAAAAGAAAGACAGTTCCAAAGAAATCGCGTGTCATAATTGCGCATCATGTAGTTTGTCATCGCCTTGAATAGCACATATATTCCAGTGTCATTACACATAAACAATGCTGCGTTTGTATTGACCTTTGTCTTAAATCGTAAGGAATTGCTTTGACTCGTATCATATTATTTTTCATAGCATTGCATTTCATTGCATTATTTCATTTCCATACTTTTGTATTGCACTATCTTACGTTGTATTGCATCGATCTCATTGTTAGTTATCTAGGCGCAATAGCTATTCATTGATTTGGCTGAAATTTGCAACGGATTATAATCTATATATATATATTCATACTAATAATAATGTCATGTTTATGTCTTGCAATGTGTTCTTACCAATGTGTAACAATTTAACGCTGTTTCTTGTTTCCAACTGATGTATTGTATTTTGTATGCACTGTCATCGTCAAGAAATACACATACATACATCACAGGTAGACTTTCGTGATATTTACATAAAAACACAAGCAAAACGTTGCCCACCAAAACATGTTGACTGTATAATTTCTTGTTTAAGGCTGTCCAAATAATATTTTAGTTCCAATACTAGCTTATTCCTGGCCAGCAATCACGACACTGTATACTCATCATTCCTCTTACACAGGTAAAAATTGACGGGTCCAAACGGGTCCGTTATATTGACGGGCTCAGAACCCGTTATAACGGGCCCGTTACAGGTCCGTTACGGGTCCGGCACGGGCACGTTACGAGCCCGTTACGGGTCCGTATAAATAATAAAAATGATGGGACCGTGTACCTGTGTATACCACACCTCCAATTACATTCTATCTAACCTAATTACTTAATTTCAAGTATAGAACTTTCAAAACAGTATGATATTTTGCTACCTTTTTGAGATTTATTTTGCAGGATTAATGCATGTTTTAAGAGGATATATCGACCCTTGAGCTTTCGACTTATTAAGAATTCGCCTCATATTTTATCCGATGTAAGGTATTTTAGTATCTGTCTGGATAGAGTAAACAGCGGGTAGGAGAAACTGCAATTAAAATGTAAAAGTTTTCCTGATGGCATGGCGTTTTTGGGTAAACAGAACACCTTTCTCATATCTTTTTTCTGGTGTCAGTAAATAAGGGCGGACTTTGGACAACTCACAAGTAACTAACAACGTCCTTAAGTTGTTTTGATGTTTCTCAACAGTATTTCATCTGGGATCATTTAATAACCTCTCATCAGTGCTCTATTATCTGTACTTGTGAGCGAACTTTAAACATAGCTTGTCTGGGTAAAAACATAAAAGGAAATCTATTGCAGGTAGTCACACACAGCACAAGCAGAAGAAGCCCCCAGTTGACTAGCACATACCGTCTACCAGGGAAGGTGTGGTAATAACCTCACAATCAAAGAAAACTAACCTCCTCAAATCCCATTTGTACAGTGTTGTTTTACAGCTGTATTTGTTTAAAGGATTGCCTTAAGTGAGCGAGGGTATATTAGGGCACCCGCTTTTGGGAGAAACTCTGTAGTGTTTGTTTAACTACAAAAGGTGACCAGGATTTAAACACGTGGTCAGCACCAACAGTTTAAGGATCAGCATTTGGTGTTTACCTGACCAACACGGGTTAGTTCCTGCATCTTCTCGCCACTTAGTGCTAGCTGGACTAAACTGTTTGCCCTGCCACGGCAGCCTCAGTATGCCTTATCGTTGACACTCTAATCACTTAACAGTTGTTATCTGGTTTGGAAAAACGTGTAATTACAGGACAGAAAAGGTAGTTGAATTCTCAGAATGTGTCTTAACGAATAGCACTTTGTCACGTGTGCGAGGCCATCCGTAGACTACCACGCATATGCCAGGCAATAGCTGTCCAAAAGCTGTCTTCCACGAGGTTGGACGGAGAAATGCCTTCCTATGCACCCAAAGTCCCCTATAACTTGGGCCAAGCACCGCAATTACTTGTCCCCAATATTAAGGGATGAGGATGTCAGGTTAGGAAGTATTTCGATTTTCGTCATTTTTTTCTGCCATATTGCGGACTAGACCACCTTACCCCAAGTCACTGGCAACTTTCTCACATACCCGACCGGAGTTTCTAACCCGGGCAGTGGTGAGAGACAGCTAGCAGAATAGGAAGAGTGACCATATCAAACACCCCAAAATAAATTCTTTATCCGTATATAAAAGTTCGTTAAACTCACACAGGGCCTAAACAGCATTGCCAAATTAATGTGCCATTCTGAAAAAATACGTGTATTGTTAACAAACAACCGCCATCTACAATCTGGTGAAATCCATGAATTGATTATAAAAATGTCCTCAGTAGTATCAACAATAATTGTGATAACTTTCAGAGATAACGTGTTTATATAGAATAAATCTGGTTGACAATTGTGTAGTTTGAAAAAAAAAATGGTCATGTAAGGGTTAACCAAAGTGTGTCGCCCGGCAACAACAAATACCCATTCGACCACGACGTCACAGAAATTGTTTAAGATAAGTCAGTGATTTGAGTAGCCGAGACTGCGCGACTTCATCAATTAACACTGGGGGTTGTCACCTTGGACTTCTCTGGCCTCAACTGTGTGTGTTATCAGAACTCGTCATCGCCGCCATTACACCTCCATCCCTCAGCTTCCTAGGCACGTGAAAGTATCTCAGATGCTGGCTCCATAACAACACAGCATCGCTAAGGCTAATTAAGGTAGCGCCACATAACACTGGTAATACTTGCCTTCTTAAGGGCTGCATTGTATTTCAAACACAGCATCTTTAAGGCTAATTAAGATGGCTCCCAACAGCACTAAAACTACATGCCTTCATGCAGGGAAGATTATCATAATTTTTACAACTTTGACTTTGACCAAAATTATGCAATAATCCGAAGTTTAAAAATGCACCCTTTTATCATCTTCAACAACTTTCCAGAAAGAAATGGTTGTCAAATTTAAACGGAGTATAAGTAGAAAAATGTTACTGATCTGTCCTCTACATTCGTATGTCCCTGGCCCATAATTGTGGATAGGCGCTCCGTTTGAGAACACGAAGTATGTTTTGCATTTTCCCCTACACCCTGCTGAGAGGATACATTTATGATGATAATGTTTCCCTAGCCAGTAAGGCCTTCCTGCATTGTGTTCTTTGTATAGGCTAAATAGTACATAAAAGCAGGGTGAAGAAAACTGAGTAAAAAATCAATCCCATGAGCTACCTTAAGTCCATTCATGATCACTTCCATATGCGGATCCAGTGGAGGTTAAAGGGGTTCAAACAACCCACATATACAAATCAAAATGTTGATTCTTGCAAATAATTTTACCTTTCTTCCATTTTAATTGAAAACCAAATAGATGGATTCACCACTTTGTTAAATCGATCCCCTTCACACAGCACAAAAAATTACATAAATCACACACCCCTGACTTCTTGGATTACGTGAAATCTCCGTTAGTATTAGTGCACGATATCGATCACTCTCCTCTAAACCAATCAGCAGGACAGAAAAAGACCCTCCCTCCAAAACCCTTAAAACTGCAGCCAATCAAACAAGATGTTTTATGACATATTTTCTAAATGACCTAGTTTGAGCCAATCAACGAGTAGGCCATGTTCTTAGTAGGTCAAAGGCCAGAAAACATCTGCTTCTATCTTTACCCTTCATCTCCCAATCCATGGAACGATAAAAATGGTGCATACATAACTAGACTATGGTAGGAAAGTGATGGTGAGGATCTGAATCTTCATTTCAATATGTTATAATAATAATAATAATAATAATGATAATAATAATAATAATAATAATACGCGTTATACCTAATTGTTCATGGAATAATTATAATGATGATGATGATGATGGTGATTCTAGTTATAATAATAATAATGATAATAGTAATAAAAATAACGATGGTATTGCCATTTAATATTGAGCTCTTTTTATGCATGTTTGAAGGGAAATATCAATTTAATTCAATGGACAATGCATTCTTAATATTCAGTTGCCTTCCGGATATACAAGTTGCATGGAGATTACAGATGCCCTGCCAATGCGTCAAACCTAATCAATGGTTTGCGGAGTACTAACCAGACCCCTTTTCAGTTGTTGGGTAAACAATGAGGTAACCCAATCAGACGTTATCGTAGAAATCAGGTTTCATTGTTCTTAGGCCTCTACGCGCCACCGTACATCCCCGTCAATAAGAAATTAGGCGACCCCCCGCCCCTCTTCGCTACCTTTGAGCACACCTTTCAGTGAGTGCACGTAGGGAGGGGGATCTCCCTGCAGCCACTGCCAGTCCAGAGCCACACGTGGTACACGACCAGCACTTACGGAGTACATGTAGTAGTACCACTAGGTATGGATTACGATATCGTTTGACCCCGCATTTAAAATAGTCACAAGAGTTGAGAAAAAGTGCAGAGTTCACCCAAAAGAGGGCTGGGAAACATTTAGAGGAGTTATGTGATGGGACGTGTTCGCTACATGTTGATATACGCGGCAAACCTAAAGCATTGACGTCCAAGTTGCAGCAATGCACTGGAGCAATACGCTACTATTGCTACTCCTAGATTTATCATAAGTGTTCAGCGAAAAGTCTATCTCCAGGGTGCGGTGGATCTCTCGTCTTTGAGGTCAGTACTAGTGAGGTGTGGCAGTTCTTTAAGAGGCGGGTGGCAGGTCTTTAAGGTATGGCTGGTAGTGGTTGGAGCAGCACTGAGTGAGTGTTAGACTTGCTACAAGTCTGTGATTTCTGGCTCTTTCACTGATCTGACTTGAGTTGAATTCACTCCAGTATTAGTTCTGAATAAATCCTCAAGGGGGACACACTTGAGCTCTAGTCTGTGATTTCTGGCTCTTTCACTGATCTGACTTGAGTTGAATTCACTCCAGTATTAGTTCTGAATAAATCCTCAAGGGGGACACACTTGAGCTCTAGTCTGAATCACAGACTTGTAAAATACCCCATGTGAGTTGTCCGAATATTTAATGAAGCAGTGTTCATACATTAACTGCCACGTGCAGATAAGACCCGCCCAACGACCCAAGCACCGTTTTATGGGGCCCCTTAACAAACAATGCCCTGTTGATAACCACTTCCTTAGAAGTCTGATAGCCACCAGCTGTAAGCTTCCCTGTCTGTTTCCTACAGCCTACTAGCCACACTGAAATGCGGAGATATATATATAGAGAGAGAGAGTGAAGAGAAGCCTAACATGGACTAACCATGGCTAAGGGCTGAACAAATAAAAAATGTGTGTAAGGTGGGATAGTAGGCATATTTGAGGTGGATACTAAAGCGCAGAAAATACCAAATTAGAATACCACCTCTATTCTAAAAACTAAGTTTATAAAGGTTTTCCATATAAATAGTAAATTGCAAATGAATAGGCATTACACATGTATATTTCCAAGGTGACTTATGGGATTAATTTGTCAATAATGAATCATTCTGAGATGTTTTCATAGGCCATCACGATGCAGAGTAAGGGACGGACCACTGTGTCTTCTGGGGAGGGGGATTATGGTTTACAATGTTTCTTTTCTCCCTAATCAGACTAAATTAAGGGATGTCTGTCGATCACTGAGCCAAATAAAAGACAAAAATTGCGGAATCTCACATAGGATTTAGATACCTGCCGGAAAGGTTTTGACTTTAGATATTAGAATTCAACAAAACAAAGTCGCTTCAGAACTGCATTTTGGGTAACTAACCGGTGGCATATTGCTAACTGCATTTCTTAGATTTTTTTTGCTGTATCACTTGTTTACAGGGCTCAAGTCTGCTCAACATTAACATTTAAAGGCACATGCCAAGTAGGGCAGGTGAACTTCAATTTCTACCTGCACGACTTCAAACCAACTCCTACCAAGGGGGGTTGGGCCGGGATAACCACCTTAACTAAAAAGAATGTGTTTGAGCAGAACAGTACATTTAAGTCCAACTGATAAAGTATGCTTGTATGATCAAGCAGCTAGGGTGAAAGTTGGCTCGAGTACATGTTGTTCTGCTACCCAACATACATTTGTCCAAGGTAAACATGGTAAATGAAACTAAAGATTAAAGAAATAACTGGCTCAAAAGCTAGAGGTATCCAAAGTATGACATAACTAAGCATATATATATATATATATATATATATATATATATATATATATATATATATATATATATATATATATATATATATATATATATATATATATATATATATATATATACAGGGTCTTGGTTTTAGGTAAAAAGACACCCTCGATTATGGTATGTTTTTTTCTCATAAAAAAAACTAATTCCAAGTTAAATTTCTAAAAGATTTAACCGAGAAATAATAACCAAGACATTTCTTGAAGAATTACGCATATATTTACTTTATTTGTTAATGAACATAATCAGTGTAATGATTTTTACTTATACAATCAGGGATTTTGGACACCCTAAATTCTTGAAATCCCAATTTGGACACCCTGTTATAAAAAAATCCTGGCTAAGTACCTATTTATATATATATATATATATATATATATATATATATATATATATATATATATATATATATATATATATATATATATATATATATATATATTATATGTATATATGTTTATATATATAAGTATATATATATGTATATATATATACATATATATATATATATATATATATATATATATATATATATATGTATATATGTATATATATATATATATATATGTATATATATATGTATATATATATATATATATATATATATATATATATATATATATATATATATATATATATATATGTAATTAAATATATACATGCACATATTGTATATATACGTTTACATATATAAATAGTAGATAGATATAGATATAGATCGGCATTTTACATTGTAAACACGAGCTGCCAGGGCTCCTGGACGACTACAAAATAACAATTTAATTATCTATTTATCTTAAGATAGATAGAAGAGGATTAAACAAATATACGCAAAGTTACTGTACATAAGACATAACATGGGATAAACCTAAACAGTTAAGGGCTGAACAAATTGTGTAGGATAAAAGTAAGCATCTTTGTGGTCTGATGGATAGATATTATAGATAGATAATCTTTATTTCAAGTCTGCAATAATTTTACATAGTACACACGAGCTGCAAGGGCTCTTGGCCGACTACAAAATAACAATTCAAAATATAACTTACATAGTGTAACAGCAATATAAATAATAAGTAGAGGGAAAATAAGTCTTCCAGGACATACGTTTATGATTTTGAAGTAAAATAGCAGATACTTCGGCTCTTTTACCGGTATTACTTAAAGCAGCAGAGTGAGCAGGTACAGTTAGTTCCAGACCAGGTTGAGATTAGGTTTTTGAACTCTTTTAGTGATGTTGTTTGTGATGTTGTTTGTTATGTAGGGAGTTCCATACTCTAGGTCCAGTATATCTAATTGATTGCTTTCCAAAGGAGATGGTGTTATATGGAGGTAATATTAGAGAGTGGTTCCTTCTAAGGCTGTATTCCGATTCTCTCTCTGTGAAAAGAGAGCTTACATAGGGAGGGGCCCCTCCATGGACAGCTTTGTGGATCTCTGTAGCTAGGGATCTCAGTATACCTAGATGTAAGCTTTGTAGTTTAGCCTGGTCTAGTAGCTCCTCAGCTATTGAACTACATAATAAAGCAAATATTTCATCTCTCAGTTTGGTTAAAAGTTTACTAAAGATTGTTCCCTATAAAGAGAAGGAGATTTTGTTTTTCAACAATGCATCCATAGCCTGAAGCTGAAAACTGTTTATAATTGTGTATCCTAGGCTCAGTTTAGCATCTTCAGTATGGTGAATGTGAGTGGTACCCAATTTCAAGATATACCCAATACCCACTCCTACATAAGAGTACTTTCTACCAGTACTTTTCTGAGCCTCAATGACCCAGATGAACTTGAGGACAAAGGTTTGTTTAATTTGACAAGGGCCATTAGCGAGATAAGCCGGGCAGCACTCCTTAGCAGCACTCTGAAGAGGGCAATAAATATGCCCATCATCTCCTTGGGAAGGTACCTTAGAGCTCTTTGCCTCTGTGATTGGCCCCTATTAATAGAAACCTTCAAAATCGCACCTAGAAATTTGTAGGATCCCCTAAACCTTGTTATAGAGGGAATCTATTTTGAGGCGCAACTCTTTAACCAGGCTGTGTTCTCAACCGCAACTCATCTCAACTCATGAAAACAGTGCTTCCATCTATAGTTTGAGAGAGACATCAAACCTACTTAGTATGTATAGTGGTGGGGGCATTATACCTAACACAGCCTGAGAACCAGGCTAAGTGAGTGTCTACCCGCCGCCGCCCGTTAGTAGCCAATCTGGGCGTCGGACTGGCTGTTGTGCGCGGCCACGGCGTGCGCAGTAGCAGCGTGCTCCTCCCCCATATCCCAGCCTCGCCGCTACGAGCAGCACCGCCGCCAGAGCCACAGCAGCAGCAGCAGCGCGCCAACGAACTTGTTTACAACTGCATCACTACCACCACCAACGCGGCGGCGAGCTACTCAGTTCGTCCACCAATCTCACACACAGCGGACGTGACGGCAACACGAGTGGAATTTCTCTATACTTGCCTTACAAACTACTACTTTTACTACTACATTTACACATACGAACGAGTGCAGCAATTTACACAGGCGGCGACGGAACTTGTGAATCGGAACAACCATCTCGGAGCTTGTGGTTACTAGAATTGTGAAGGCCTTCATACGGTCACTTTAACAGTGTTTTGCAGTGGCGGAGTAGGCCCTCATTGGGAGAGGGTAGACGAGACGGGACGATGTTCAAAATGAAGGGTCCCACGCGCCCTTCGTCGTCTGCACTCTTACTTGTTGCTTCACTTTTCGTCTGCTACCACACGGGCGTGGAAACTTATCACGGGAAATTACTGGAAAAACAAAATATCATCCTGCACCGCGCAGTGAGGACTTTGCTGGGCTTTAGCGAGTCCCCCCAGCAGGATGTTTTAGGGGACACTCGCT
>OZ012685.1:1041960-1045446 GCA_963942565.1 Maea johnstoni
GCATGTGAGAAAGTTAGCAGTAACTTTGGGTTAGGCAGTGCTTTTCGCCGGGTACTATGGTTTCCTTCACCAGTTACAAATTATGGCAGAAAAAGAGACGAAAAATCAATATTCCAAATTCCATTCCGCATCCTTTCAGTGTCTCAAGGCACGCCTCACAGCTAGTTGTGGTGATAATATTTGACATTATTAATCACAATATAAAGAGTGTTTAAGCATTTTTGCATAAGCCATGGTCTCTATACCGGATCATTTATTGTGAGATAACTCTCTCTCTCTCTCTCTCTCCTTTTGTGTACGATTCCTACCCCTATTTCCCTCCAATGCGTACGAGTCCTCCCCCTATTTCCCTCAAATATGTACGATTCGTCTCCCTATTTGTGGGAAAGCAGGGCGCTCTCGGTGTAGTTGTTGTCCCCCAGTGGAGGCAGTGATGACAGAGCAGGGAACATACTGTTACTGACAGTAGGTTTCAGTGCCTCTCGCTAACTAGGGACCAGTAGACCGCTCCTCGTGTAAACAGGCAGCAGCAGCAGCAGCTAAGTTGATCGGCAAACTGAACCCATGTTTATAAGAGCTTCGCTAGCATTCTCACTCCCATCTAATAAAGCTTCAGAGTCCTTGAGCGCTGGCCTTAAACCACACGGCCTTCCTACCCACTTAACACATGCTGTCCGCTCTCACTGGCAGAAATCATAGACTTCTAAACAAATGGGCAACTGAACAACCACCAGCGAAAGAATATGAAAGCTGAATGAGTTTTAACAGTGATACCAGTAATATTAGTAGTAAGGCTCCACGTGGAGCTAACCTGGCAGCGGTAGTTGGGTTCATGCAACCTTATTGGCTGACTGCGGACTCTGGCCTTCTTCAGACCACCGGTAGCAAGCGGTGGTCAAGGAATTTCAACTATCGTCACCGAGTTTGTTGTATTTATGTCAAAGCGCATCTTTTCAAAGATTACGACAAAGCTCTTGATCTTAGGAAAATGGCAAGGCCAAAACAGAAAGCCTGGTTCAACGACTGCAGTTTTAAGTCCCGAGTCCTAGGCTTGTATTCTGCTTTGGAAAAACGCATGTTTGGTCCATCCGGCCAATTGTTGCCAAATCGTTCGAATGGCAAGGGCGATACTCTTAATTTTGGTGATTTTTGCGACGGTAGGATTTTTAAACGGGACAATTGCAGAAATATTCACTTATCCCATTTCGTATTCCCGTATACATTACACGAATACTTTTTCCAACCATTCAAAAATCATTTTTGTTAACTTGGTAGACATGCAAGTGCATCTTAAATGTACGGGTTATGCATTCCAAAATGAAACGAACCATGCTGTTGGCAGGTTGAGATAACATGCAGGCCATCCAGCATAAATGTAGTACGATTAATAACTAAGCTCTCTAATGGTACGCATAGTATATGAACTCCTACCAATGTAAACTTCATTCATAATGGTATAGACTGGCATCACCAAACTTCCGCCATTGATGATGATGATTGTAATTGTAAGTGTGTTGACTGTACGTATGCGGTACAAAAACATACGAGGTACAAACACTTGATGATGATCATGATGATGATCATGATGATGATCATAATGAGGACCAGATGTAGTTGTATTTAGTTGTTTGTGTATTGACTGTACCTGCATGTGGTACAGATCATGTATAAACCGAGTTAATCAGTATAAGCACTACTACCAATCATCTACTCGCATATGAATTATTACATCAGGACAGTTGATTGTGTGGATTGGTTTTGATGAGAGGGTTTTCACGTGGCGGCGGCCAGGTAAGCTAGGGCACGTGGATCAGAGAGAGAGAGAGAGAGAGAGGGAGAGAGAGAGGCACTGTAGGTCCTGAAGGCCTGAGGAAGGAGGAGGGGATGAGGAGATTTGTAGCGTCGAGGATTTGTGTGTAACCTGATTATCTGAGAGGGTGATAAAGGTGGAAGTTAACACCTCGTGTGTGGCGAGGTGAATGAAAACAGAGGCCAACTAACCAGCTAGCTCTGAGCGTACTGATCCAACTTTGGTATAACTAATGCACAAGTATTGCCGTTTTCGGCGAAGTTCGCTTCTTAGAAGTTCCTGTTGTTAAGCCGTACATTGTAAGTAGTTTGTGAAGTGTGATCCGGACTAAGGGCTTATCTAACGCACACAGGGCTGGAGATAAGATAAAATGTTATCATATTTCACAACTGTTATTGACAAACAGGTTGTCATGTAAAGATGCTGTCTCTTATCTGGTGCTTATAGTGTCATAAACTCCCTACTCTACACAGACATGCCCACTGTGGCGCCTCGCTCCCTCTCAGCCTAGAGATCAGGCTGCCATACATATTGCGGACCGTTTTCAAGTTTTTCACTTACTAAATCCATAAAAGGATCATTTTTGTACGAATGGAATTCGAATTTATTTGGTAAGAAAGAAAATAGGCGCGTACACAACTTGCAAAGTAATATCAGTGCAAAATTATGAATGTATAAATGGAAATGGAATCATGGTCATCTATCAATACATGACGTAAAAGAAAACTAGAGGGGTATTTGACAATATAAATATACTCAGGTACGAAAACAAATACGAGAGAGTAAATTCATGGGCCTCCTTATCTACGTTTCTGGTCGCCGATATGAACGGATGACATTATGACCCTGATTCCTTTTTCTTAAAATTTCTTATAAAATTTTATCGGAGTAATACTTAGACAAACTTCCAAATCGAGCTATCCTCCTTGTGTAATTTGAAGTCCTTAATTATGAATACCGGTATACACTCCGTTTGAAAATAACATGCATGTTTTTTTGTTTTTCGTTTTCGTTTTTTCCCCTAACATCATGCTCCCTTCTGGGAAGGTACGCTCGTGATGCTTAATGTATTCCTATTTAGAAGATATTTCAGCAATATATATATAGAGTCAAAAATTAACCCCATAAGCTACCTTAAGACATGGTATTCTTACATAGGCTTCATATATTGTTACGTCAATTATGTTATTACGCTCAAGGTTTACATTCTACGTTCACTGTATGTATGTCAATGGAGCAATAACGTATTTCCCTTACAAGTTACCAGTTACAGACCACTAAGTGGGCAACTTGACCAGTATGACCAAGTTGCACTCATCAGGCGCATGGCGAAACATTTTATTGGGGAACGGGTCAGTCTCCTCTTCCTTCTCTTACTCCATTTATCATTCTGCTGATAGCAAAACCAAAGCCAAACCTGGTGAGGAGAGTGTGAACTTTAGGGTTGGCGAGAGATGTGGCCCCAATTTGGAGGCGATGATCCGTCCTTAATCTACCTTTCCCCACCACCCGAGGGAGGAAAAGTAGTGCACATGAACATATGGATATATATATATATATATATATATATATATATATATATATATATATATATATATATATATATATATATATAAATATATATATATATATATATATATATATATATATATATATATATATATATGTATATATAT
>OZ012685.1:1045646-1090646 GCA_963942565.1 Maea johnstoni
GAGAGGAGTTATAGGCTGTAGGAATTGATCACGGCCCAGTCAGCATCGATTGTGATTGTGATTGTGGACGTCATACTTTCAGCAAATGTGGAACAAAAAAGTTGTTTCAAAATTTTATGTTAAGCATAACATCCTGCCATTTTTTTCATACTTGTTATCCACTTGCATATTTATCTTTTGCAATACATAAATGACAAATATCCCATGTGCAGATGTTACTTCAAACTATGTCACTGTTGACCACATCCTTATAGAAGTATTATCTATTGTTCTTCAAACTATGTCACTGTTGACCACATCCTTATAGAAGTATTATCTATTGTTCTTCAAACTATGTCACTGTTGACCACATCCTTATAGAAGTATTATCTATTGTTCTTCAAACTATGTCACTGTTGACCACATCCTTATAGAAGTATTATCTATTTTCTACTCTGCTGGTGCGGATCATCTCAATGTAACTGTGCTTCCATTACATGCCATTGAATAAACAAAAAATAAGAAGTTGTTTCCAAAAATAAGAGGAGAATGTAGGTCAAAAGTTAATTCCTTTTGAAGCTAACAGATAATACAAATTTTAAGCACATGGTTGAATACTAAGTTTTGCGGACAAAGGACAAATGTCTAATTGCTAAATGGAATCATTCAAAGCAGTGATTTCTGTTGAACCTCTAAATAAAAGTGCATCTATAATATGTGAGCTCTTCAATTATTTCAAGCACATTTAATCCATCTTTTTTTCTTGTAATATAATTGCGAAAAAACCTCTGATGCAAAAGTATATACCTTATTCTAACATGTTTTATCCCGTCTAAGATTGTTTACATACTAGAGATTCCACCTAGATATGAAATCTTTTTGTAGACCACCACAATCATCACCTTCATCATCATCATCATCATCCTCGTCACCAATCATCATCATCATCATCATCATCATCACCATCATCATAATCCTCATCATCATCATCATCATCATCATCATCACCATCATCATCATCATCATCACCATCATCATAATCCTCATCATCATCAGCATCATCACCATCATCACCCATCATCATAATCCTCCTCATCATCAATCATCATCACCCATCATCATAATCCTCATCATAATCCTCATCATCACCATCATCATAATCATCATCATCATCACCATAACCATCCTCCTTATAACTCATCACAAAAATCATCATTATTATCATTATCATCATCATTATAATCAACACCATCATCCATTAGAACCTTGAATCAAAAATACCTCCACAGCACCAATCTCAATAATCATTAGCATCCCCACAACATAGAGCATATAGGTTATTTTCTCAGTGACAAGATTTATGCGGTTCATCCTAGTCACATAGTCCTCTCGTTGTTTGGCACTAAGCAGCTTGCTGCGACATGACCTTAGACTCTGAGCACCTACTCAGGCCTGATTATAGCACAGACAGTCTGTGGCGCGGGTCAGACCTCCACTGTCACCCTGTGCCTCGCCGAGTTCTCCAGCACTCAGCAGAGATCACAGCCAATCACCATCAAGCACCTCTCTCTCCTCTCTCTCTCACGCTCTCTCTCCTCTCCTCTCTCTCTCTCCTCTCTCTCTCTCAGCCTCTCTCTCTCTCTCTCTCTCTCTCTCTCTCTCTCTCTCTCTCTCTCTCTCTCTCTCTCTCTCTCTCTCTCTCTCTCTCTCTCGATCATTATTATTCTTTCTATTTCACTCTCTCCTCTTTTCTTTCTCCTCTTTTTTCCCTCATTTCTTTCTCCTTTCTTTCTCACTTTTTCTCTATCCCTCTTTTTCTCTCTCTCCTTCGTTTGTCACCCTCCTCTCTTCTTCGCTCTCTGTCTGTCACTTTTTTCTCTCTTTCTTCTCTTACCCTATTCCTCTTAATTGCATAGCAGTTAATGACACTCCAACTAGCCACCTTTATATATGATTTTTTGTATGCCAAATGCTATGTAATACACATCGTACTAGACCAAATAAAATCAAATCAAATCACTCTTTCCACTCTCTTTATCTCTCCGACTCTTCTTTCTTTCTCTCTTCTTTCACTCCCTCCTTCTGATTCTTTTCCTCTGACTCTCTCTCCCCCCCCCTCTCTCTCTCTCTCTCTCTCTCTCTCTCTCTCTCTCTCTCTCTCTCTCTCTCTCTCCCTCCCTCCCTCCCTCCCTCCCTCCCTCCCTACCTCTCTCTCTCTCTCTCTCTCTCTCTCTCCTCTCTCTCTCTCTCTCTCTCTCTCTCTCTCTCTCTCCCCTATCTTTCTCCTCCTCCCCTCTCTCTCTCTCTCTCTCTCTCTCTCTCTCTCTCTCTCTCTCTCTCTCTCTCTCTCTCTCTCTCTCTCTCTCTCTCTCTCTAGGTAGATTAGTGCAAATCACCATCTATCAGGGCAAGGCACTAAGTCAGCCATCAGCATAGGAGCCCAAGGATATATGATATTGTCATATGTTACAGAAGCAAAAGAAGCTGCCCATCACCACAAATTTATAAAGTGACCAGGCCAAACCAATAATGATGATTCAGCCATACTGGACCTCAAGTTTGCATATTTGGAAACCATATTTCTTCAACACTAGGCAATGATTATACAGATAACCGAAGTATTAGGAAAAGCAATAATTGTTACATTTTAAATAATAACCCTTATGCTGCTGGTGCCTGATTTGTCCAATACAAAATGATGCAAAAAACCTTAAGTATGACTGAAACCCTAGCATATGGGTACTCATCTGAGAGTACTCAGCAAGAGCTATCAAATGAATACCAACATGACAGGGTTTAAATGATTTTCAAAAATCTTTGCGTCCTTTTGCTTTGGAGAAAAGTAGCCTCAGCATTCGAAGGGATAACCTTCGTAGCATTCTATAATGCATTTATACTACATAACATATGATACCATATCAAATAGAGCTCTAAAGTGGGATTGGTTACAAATTTGTTTTGAAATGGCTGTAATAAGAAAATTGCTGACCCTTTCCCACAATGCTGCAATATGTGTGTGTTCTCCATTTCCCCCCCTGTGGCTTTCATTGGCTCATGATGAAACATGGCAACCTTTTTAACCCTTAAGTTGCTGGTGGCTAATTTGGCCATTACAAAATTATGCAAAAACTTACTGAAATTACTGAAACCCTGGCACATGGGTACTCATCTAAAAGTACTCAGCGAGGGCTATCCAATGAATACCAACATGACAGGGTTTGGATGTTTATCAAAAATTGTTGTATCATTGTGCTTTGGACGAAAGTGCCCTCAGCATTGGAAGGGTTGAGAGTGGTAATGTGAATCCGGCAAATGTCCTACCCCCTGGGAGCAGCTGCCACGACACTCACAATTAAGAAAGTCGGCGCGTCTCTGTTGTAAATTGGCACCTTTGGAGCGGGGCGCCACCAGACTGCAGGGATCAGCTGCATGGGAATCAGTTAATCCATTTGTCTGTGTGTAATAATGGTAAGGGGCCTACATGCCTGGCCGGCTCTCCCCTGATTAATGGATCAGGACCAGCTGCATTGTCACCCTTTATGGCCCTGCTTGCAGGGGATGCGCTAATTGGGGAGCATTCAGCTCAACCATACACCACAATTCCAGGAAAATTAGCATTGTGCTTTATATAATGGAATTGTTTTTCTCATACTTCTCCGATTCGCTTCTGCACATGTTATACTCATTTAGCATTGCATTAGGTAATAGAAAAGGTATCGTAATTGAATTAAAAAACAACGTGACATCCATTTTTTTCACCAAGTTCTAAACAGCCAGGGCTTTAGTAAGATTTTTTGAACCATCACACAAACCATTTTATATCACAACCCTCTCTCTCTCATTTCTCTCTTTATCATGTACATACGCTTCAGTGCGCAAGACAGAAAAGAATGAATTCAGAAAATCAAAATAAAATGATAACAATGATATAGAAAACTCACAAAGTGAAAAAGTTTTTGTGGTTACGATAGCTTTATGCTGGACAGAACAAGTTGATAAAGCATGAAAAAGATCATTTTTAACTTACATACTTGAAGAGAAATAAAAAAGAACCCCCAGGTGAGGATAGAGGACTGTGTACTTGCCTATGTCTCCAGTTGCGCCGCCGGCTGCCTGATCTCTTGCCGTGCTTCCTCTCTCGCTCCTTGATGCTTTGCTGATAGCGCTTCATCTTCACCCAACTCCGGCCGGCCGTGTCGAACGTACACCACAGCGAGAGCAGGACACTCAACATGATCACCCAGTTACACACTATGATACCTGAAACAAACATGACAATACTGGGCAAGGCTTCCTGAATGCTCAACGTGATCACCCAGTTACACACTATGATATCTGAAACAAACATAGCAGCGTTGCAACATTGGGTTTAGGTTTTATCTGTCATTGCCAAAAAAAACATTTTGCCTTTTTTTTCTCGATCATTTGCATATGATTGAAAGGCATACTTTCTGTTTTTCCTTTCTATGTTTAATCAAAAGATATACTTTTTGTGTTTCGATTATTATTTCTACCTTGTTTCTGCAGGTATTATCCTGAAATTTCATGAAAAATGCACAAAACATGATGTGTGATGCACATGGGGAAGGGTCAATGTGCATGAAAAACATCTCCAAATAAACTGATCATCGATCACTTTGGTGGAACAATTATCAGTCCTCAAAATTTTTTACCGATTCCCAACACTACTTTCTAGTAGATCTGATCTTATTTGGTGCACACACAGGGAGTGTAGATGATTTGCAAATATGTCTCCGGCGCAGTGGAACAATTCCAATATAAATGCCATCAAAATCTTATTAATTTATCATCAGATTCCTACACGCCAATATACCAAGAATCAGTTCATAATATGGTATGCAAACATGAACATAGAGTGAGTAGTGGGAACACTAATGAAATTTCATAGTAGCAAATGACATACCCTGTTTCTCCGACTAAGGGCACATGCAGGTAACAAGTAAGGAAAAAATTGCTAGAAAGGTATTGGCAATTCTCTGATTAGCCGCACAGCACGCAAGGTTGATCGTGGCAACAATCCATGACTCTACGAGCTTGAAAGCATCATGCATTTTGTCTGTTAGGGGATTTGAGCGATGGCGCACCAAGACAGATAGCTTGAGGTGTTCAAATGCTTGAAAATATGATCAATATGAGGTCCGCGCAGGTGAAAGTATGATCAATATATGGTCTGTACCAGTGAAAATATGTTCAATATACAGCCAGTCAGGTCCCACATGTAAAGGTCAGGAAACATTTACGTTTGTGGGGGGAGGTCCAGGAGGCCAGAAAAAGAGGGAGTGCACTTTTTTGGGGAGGAATACAGTAACTCAAGTCTCGATAACTTCTACCATGATAGTTTAATTTACTTGACATTTATTTAAAAGGGAAATTTATCTAATTCATCAAAATACAAGCTTGAAAAAAATCAGATCACCAGCAAGGGCGTCTTCTTCCAAGAGTTTGGAAGTAACCTGAGGCTTGTCACAATTAGAGCCACCATTTTTAACCCTTATGCTGCTGGTGACTAATTTGGCCAATACAAAATGATGCAAAAAACCTGAGAATTGATTGAGAGCCTGATAATGTGATGATTTTCAATAATGTTTGCGTCCTTTTGCTATGTACGAAAGTAGCCTCAGCATTGGGACGGTTTAATCACATAGCCTCTGTGACCCACAGTGACTGCAGGGTAGTAAAATGATGCGGTTCAAGCTTACCTAAAATCACTTCTTTAGCCATGGAAGGTGTACATGATGAATAGTGCTTGGATATCCATACAACTCCTATAATCAACCACACTGCTTCTCCAAGCAAGATAACTGAAAACACACGATATGCTCGCATTAAGAGCAAGGAAATCAACATCAAGTACAAATGGAGACTTTTATTGTAAGAGAAACACAAATGTCCTGTTATTTTACTGAAAACAACAAGTTTTAAATCCAATGTAAGTCCTTACAGTTGTGTAAGAATTCAATAAGAAACATATGAACCATTAAAAAATACTTTAAAATCATGTTACTTTTCAACTGAACAATAATAACTAATACTATCCTCCTACTACAAAACTTCCTGTATGCATCGTTTGGTTGAAAAACACTATCACATTATTCTATTTCTAAGCATATATACCATATTCAATGTCAACAATGGTTGGTGATTATGCAGCTGTTCAGCACACCCATAAATTATACTTGCCATTACTGACTCTAAAATCATGGGCTTATTAAGGCTAAATACAGTAACTGACATTCAAAATTTACTATGTGCATGTTTTACATGTAAAAAGCACTCCAATGCACTTAAGAGGTTACTTTCTTGTAATGCATTATATAACCTATTCCTATATTAGGGATAGGCCGTGGAGTCAACAAAAAACTCTTGGTATACAGGGCTCGTATTAGGGGGTGCCAGGAGCCAAGGGCTCCCTTGAATTCTCCTGCGGCTCCCTCAAATTTCTGCAGGGAGCCCAAAGATGTACTGGTTTCTATACACAACACCTTTAGGTAGCTTTGGAAGATGCAACTGGGCTCCCTGGGAAAAAAACTAATTTAAAGTCCTGGTATTTTTGTTGTACTTACATAGCCTAACGTAGAGTAGGTACTGCATGCATGCCCTGGGCTCCGTGTAGAGGATGCTGCCCCTCATGCTGACCCATGCGATGGCGCCCTCTATCAGGATACAGGTGGACATGATGACCAGGTAACCCACCACATGGACACGCAGGTTCGTAGAACATAGCGAGGAAGATTCAAATTGGACCACTCCCAGAACCACACTTAAAACCGTCAGCCTGAAAAACAGGAAAGTATACAATCAACATCTTGAAAAGAATACCTGCATCTGGATTTAATGCTTTGACTAACAAATTTGCATATCATGCCTCAAATAATCATATTAGAAAAATGAATTAAAAACTAACAAGATTACTTACTAATGAAGTTCTGAGAAACATGGCTGACACTATCAAGATTCGTAGTAAAAGCGTTCTACAATATTTAGCAATTGAGGCAGCATGTTAGTGCAGCAATCTCTACCTAAATGAACTCTTCATTTTGTTGTCTGGATCAATGATAACTTTTAACAATACCTTTGATTGAGAGAAAATTGTTGATAGATATATTCCTAAATGTGCTTTTGGATACAAGATTTAATCAAATTTGCCAATCTGTATTTGGCCGCTGAGAGCATTACATCGCTGGTGGCTAACTTGGCCAATAAATAATGATACAAAAACCTGAAAAATAACTGAAACCTAGGCATATGGGTACTCATCTGAGAGTACTCAGCCAGAGGTATCCAATGACTACCAACATGACGGGGTTTAGATAGTTTTCATAAACTTTTCCTTGTGCTTTGGACGACAGTGAGTAGCTTTAGGATTGGAAAGGTTAATGGGCTACTGTACATGTGTTATAATTATAACCCTATGAGGACAGGGTGGACCTCCTGAAGATTGGCTGTAAGTGTATTAGCAGCACTTATTCCCCCACACAGCTAAAACAGGCACTCTCCCCTCCCCTCATTCCTCCACACAACCCAGACACGTTCCTTGTATTACAGCCCAAGCCAACACCTCTAATCACATTAGCCACCGTAACTGCCCAAACACCCTCTGCCTTCTGCATTGTAATAGCACTCCACACGCCTCATTAGCAGTTTCAAGACACCCCAACACAATACAAAATCACACAACAAGAGATAATTACCACAGTGAATTTTAAAGAGGGAACATCATACTTTGACCCCTTTATGCTTAAAGATTTCATTGACAAGTGACGTCTCATTGATGTCTGGACCTGTGATACTTTCTAAAGTAACTTTGGAATCGCAGGGCTCGACATTGGTGCTTGCCCCGTTGCCCCGGGCAAGTAGAATTTGTAAATTATAGCTGTAGGGCAAGTGAAAACTGTATCTTGCTTGCCCCACTGGGCAAGTATGCTGTGTATATTTCGGGTTTACTTTTTAAAAATGTGTGCTAGTTTTATGGTCTGCCATCCAAGCTTGTCCTAGAAAATATGCTTTCACATGCCAGCACCATTTGGTTTTAAATGAAAGATATAAAATATAAAACTTTCCAAGGGCAAGTGAAGGTTTGAGTGGGGCAAGTGAAAGTTGAATCTCACTTGCCCTGCTGGGCAAGTCGCCGCAAAAGTTAATGTCGGGCCCTGAATCGAGTATGATTTCACAAAATATTTCAAGGAGAGTTGTGGTTTAGGATCTAATCTACATTGCTCCTTCAAATATGATCTATTATAAGCTTTAATTTCACTGATAATGCCAACAATGTTAGGCTATGTTTGGGCGCTACAGTTAGGCATAGAGTTCCCCTTGAGAAATGCCATCTGGATGCATGATACTTTTAGAAGGAAATGGTTTATTAACCCTTCTAATAATGCTAAGGCTACTTTCATTTAAAGCACAAGGACACAAAGATTTTTGAAAACCCTCAAAACCTTGTTGTGTTGGTATTCATTGGATACTTTTGCTAAGCACTCTCAGATGAGTACCCATGTGCCAGGGTTTCAGTCATTTTTTCAGTTGTTTTTTTGCATCTTTTTGTACTGGCCAAATTGATTGCCAGCAGCATTTTTATGAGGGATTAAATTCACAAAATATTTGAATAAAGTTCTATGTTATGTCGCAAAGATCATTCCGCCTTTAAATTTTATCCAAAATATGCTTCAGTTAGGTAGATATCCCTGAAAAAGTCAGACAGCAGCAGGCATGATAGAGTTAATATGCAGTGCATCCCGCCTTTGGACCCTCAGGCATCAAACACGCACCATAATTATCTATCGAGTCTCACAGGTATACTGAAGCATGCAGCATACAATGTTCCTAATTCTAAAAATGTAACAAAGGGCAAAAAGCTTGTTTTCTTGGCTAACACTGCTGTTCAACCTTTTGATTGTGTTTCCTTGCGTTCAACCAAAACTTTACCTTGTATTGTTGTGTATTGCCAATTGGCTCCTACATGCCCATGAGGAGAGTTAACTGATACCTTCACCCTTCAAATGTTCAGGCTACTTTTGCCTAAAGCACAAAGACGCAAAGATTTTTGAAAATCGTCTAAACCTGTAAAGTTGGTATACATTGATAGCTCATCTTTCAGGCTTTTCGCATCATTTTGTATAGGCCAAATTAGCCACCAGCAGCATAAGGGTTTAGGTTACTTATTTTCTGACCTTTCAGACCTCTGCATATGAATAATCGTATTGATGTGCTCCCATATGTACCTGCTGAGGCCATCACACCCACTTTATTCAATAACCAATAACACCCATTAGGATCTTTACATAAGTAATGAATGCCTTTAGGTCAAGCAGCTAATGTATTATATATGGAGTATTATGCAGCACTCAGGTAACAGAGGCACACTGTCCATCCAGAATGGGGGGGTGGGGGGGGTCTAAGGGTATTCTGCTCCAGTTTATAATTAATGTGTCCATTAGCAAATTTCTTCATGATGGGTTAAGCAACCCTTCATATAATACTTTTCAATAAATGAGCCAAACTAATGAGTCTTATTTATGAGTTGAACTGATGAGTTTAATGAAATGTTGTGAGATCAGGTTCTAGGTGAAAATGGGGAACTAATATTACTGCAATGCTGCTGTCAGATGTAGGGCTCTGCCATGGCCTAGTCGATGCCTGGCTCCCAAGCAGGAAGTCTCCACTGGAATTCCCATTAGCTGGGTTGGCCTGGTCGCTATATAGATGTAGAGGGTTGTCAAAGGTCACTATATGAATGTACCGCCTTGTAGAGGCTATGCTATATGAATGCGCGACCTTGCAGAGGGTTGTCAATGGTTGCTATATAAATGTGTGGCCTTGTAGAGGGCTGTCTATGGTGCTTCTGCAACTGAATGACCTCTTTTGGACTATTCAAAAAGAGAAGGGAATTTTTTCCTGGTTCTGGGTTTCTATCTCGTCACGATATGACCTAAGCTGTTGAAAGCGACATAAAAACCAATTCTTTCCTTTTTTGTAATTGGATGCTTAAGTTCACGACCAATTTCTTCCCTACTTTCAGCAGCCTGTTTCAGTGTTCCTTTTAGTGGTCATTTCTTGCCCCCTTTTAGAAGCCATTTGATTATTTCATTCTAGTGCCATTTCCATTGAGTTTTCTATACATAAAGGCTGCCTGAGACTTCCAAGAAGGAAGACAAGATGAAAGGAGAGCTTATTTCTCTGCAGGCATAAGTTGCACAAAGCACGAATGATATTACATAATGAATATGATATCCCTAATTCTCGAGATTATAGCTAATCAGAGGAAGGCAATATCAAATGCTCAGGTTATATATGTCAAACAATACCTTTTGAATACCATATAAACATAGTAGCATAAAGTCACTAGTAACTCTCACATGCCGCTGGGCAGTGGTGAAAGACAGGATGCAGTCAATGGGAACTCTTTCTAATGACTAATTTATTTGATACTTTTCCCCCAAATTTCCACCTAAAAAATATATCAGATATTCATGCTGTTAGGCGCAGATCAATCATGGCAGGAGTATTCAGTTGGAATAGACTTCATGCATGAGAAACCTTATGTTTTTCACGCTAAATAAAAACACTGGTAATAATGATAATCAATAGCCAATGAGGGCGATAAAACCAGGCAGTGTTAATTCCAACAATAGTCACCACATCGTAAAAGAGCTGCCGTGATAAAACTCCTTTGTGCAGGTGTGTTTGCAGACTAGTTGTGTGTGGAAAATAGATTCCGCGGTAATGGGGTGAAATGGCCATATTGATGGCATCCAGCGCTGTTCCCGAGCCCCGGGAGCATCAGTCGTCCATTGCAGGCAAATGGACCAATCAAGCGTGAGGATGGTATGCATTCATCGTGCAGGTACGGCCGGCTACTTTTACTGCATCAATGTCAACCTCCCATGAGGTACGTTAACCAGTAGACTTGCATGTGGATGCTAAATCTACACATGGTATTTCACCCTTTTAGGGATAAAAGCAACCACACCTACTAAAGCCATACACATGGTATGACACACACTTTTTTTTCTTTTTTTTTTAAACATTAAGCCTTTAGCAAATATTTTTCAAATTAACTCCACTCAATAAGATATGTTTGAGATTCTCCACCTTAGTTTTACTCATGAGTCACTCAGTGTTGATGCAGCCCTAGGGCATAGTTCTAATGGATTCTCATTAGTGGGCTGACTTGGATACTATACAAATGGTGGTATTGTGAGATGCTCTATGTATGGCACATTGCAATTGAAAGATTCCTTCAGAGCAATCATAGAGAAAAGGTGATCCTTTACAGTTCAAGGCTTCCAGCCCTGCAAGGGGCACACCTTTTGGTGTGCAATAGGAGTTGGCACCTCCTGGGGAACCCTAAGCTGGTGGGCACCCTGTTCGCCTTATAAAAGAAGGGGCCGATGTGTGGATATGTCTATGGATACACAGCATCTAAAATATCTCTTGTTCCTCTTTGGATATGACCATCAGCATTATCATCTCAGTCCCTGGATTCCATCACCCAAAGTGTGCTTGCTTAAAGACATGCACATGAGGGAAATTTAATCTTAAATCCATTTGTCTTAGGTTCTGATATATTACCACTTATATCTCTCTTAGCACATGACACATTGAATCAACTCTGTGGTCAAACAAAGGGACCTCTCCTACAAAATTGGCCAAGTACCATTGGCACAATATACTTCCCACATTTAGTAGTAAGCTTCAGAAATATCGCTAATAAATAGCAGACTGCCTTAGTATAGAGGGGCTCAGGTAGCAGTTCAGTTAACATAATACTTTTAAACAGTACCAGTGTTACAGATCTTAAGGCCTAAAAAAAAAGTTGTTTGTTTCCTGTAACCCTACAGTACCCTAACAAGTTTTTATCAAAAAAAATCCCTACCTTAAAGTTTTTTCCGCCCATCCAAATCAACGTAAAACATGCATAAAACACACATTTTTGACCAAAAAAATAATTTTGCCGACCTACCTACCCTATTTTTTTCGGACCGTTACAGGAAACAAACAATATATTTTTCTTGGCCTAATCAATATGATATATATTCCCATTCAATAATGCTAAATTTGTAATTGTATTAAGTACTGGTACTAACAACTGGTAGAGTGGACAAAAATGGTAAACAACCTGCAATGATTCACATACCAGTAATTGGTCGCAAATTCTTTGCTAATGATACGTAGAATTGATTTGGATTTGAAATTACATTCATTATCACCTTTTTTTATGTCATATTGAGGCTGAATCATGTAATGACATCACCCATCCGGATCTTGAGATCTTATCGCCATGTGACTTCTGGACATTTTATATCTTTGCAAATAACTTTGGAATGATCCATGATTTCACAAAATATCTGAAGAGGAGTATTAAGTTTGGTTCTAGAAATTATCTCTACTACTGATATTTTCTGAAAAATATGAGCGTGATAGAAATATCTACCAAATCCAAAATTGCGAGGATGTTGTTGAGTGCTACAGGCACAAATAGGTTAAAGATGGTGGAGGGAAATGATGATAAACCACATGAAAATTAGTGATTAAATGTTAATGGAGCAAAAAATGAATTTATGAGACAAGCATAAAAAAGGTTTAAATGCCGTAAAGGACAAGTGTGCATTTAAGTTAATATTGGTACGTGACATTGGTGGAACAGGTTTCTAACCTCAATGTCAAGTGACTCAAGTCAATGACCTCAGCGCAACATGTGTGCAGTAAAACTAATGGGAAAGGTATCATATTGCTAAAGTGATGGCGTGTGGTGATATCTACCCTGCAGTGAAATGTCAATTACAATGCAGCAGGCAACTAAACCACACAGTATGCATGGGATTTAATGTGTAGGAATGGAAAACATACATCAATAAAGGTAAACTGACAACAATAGCATATAACAATTGGAATGTGCCATTGTTGCATAAAAGATTCCAAAAATAGGCCATAAAATGGTTGCTGGCAAAATATCAACAATAAGTTATAAACGAAACTTTATAGCTTATAACTTTATGCTCTATTTACAAGTTTGATTTTCTGCATTGATGCATTTTTCATTCCTCTGTTTTCATTTTTTTTTGACTTTCAGGCAAATACCACACACTATCTTTTTGACACTTGTTACAGCTTTGCAAAATGTCCAATGAGTTTTATTAAAGATGTGCTTCGCTCAATCTAAATGAAGAAGCACCATAGCTACCTATAGTCTGTGGTATTTGTCGATTACACTCTGACATTTCAGTCATTTTTACCCAATCATGCCATTAGCTACCCCCCCCCCCCCCCCAAAAAAAAAGAAGAAATAACTCTCTATTCTGATGATATCTTTTTTAATCTTCTAAAGACTACCATGATGTGGGTATGAATGGGTTTTGTCACTTGATATATAGGCCATAAAGGTTACTGGAATCTTGGGTACGATGAATACTTTCAACATGCCCCGAAGAAAAAGTATCCATCCTTTTTATTACCAATCAACCAAGTACATCGGTTATACCTTAATAAAAATGATCCATTTCATAATGAAACTCCATTAACATTTAGTTTCCTCTGAAGAAAAGTAGGTGACTAACCTAAATATTCAGGGTCAATAAAAATGATATCGATATCGAAATGCTCAATATCCTTTATTTTTTGTTCAATTTGAATCACTGTCCCATAACACAGTGATAAAAACTAACACTAGCCCACTCGCCAATGTCAGTTTCTTTCAAATTGGGCGAGTTAGAGTCGAAATATGCTCGCCCATTGGGCGAGTGAACAATTCCCCACCCCTCAATATAAAAATTCCCACCCCAAACCCTTTGTTTTGAAAAATAAAAAGGAAAAACTAAGAACAAATGCTCACATGTCGTCGTCTTGTTTACATCCCTGCCATTTGCAACAGGCTTCGCCTGACCTGGACTAGTAAGTTCAAAAATTCACTAGCCCAGTGGGCTAGAAATAATAATAATTAGTCTTTATGACTGATAACAGAACTTTTCATCTTTAAAACTTACCATCTTTAAAATTGAAAGAATTCTTAGTGCAAAAAAGCATGATCTCCTTGAGTGCTTTATTAGTTTAGAACTCTTCATTCCTCGCTTTTCAACTAAAACTACTAATTACTCATGCATTTATCAAAGTATCTGTCATATAGACTATGCTTAGCACCTCCCCTCATGAAAAAGATAAGAACATACAACTTAGTACCTAAGGTACAACCAGATTGATAGCGGTAGTGACATTATTGATGTTTCCGGGAGAAATGAGCTGATGTTGATTTACGAGAGTAGATAGAGGCCCAGTTTCTATTTCACGACATACACAGGAGACTGAAAATAAAGTGAGTGCAATGGCGCGAGGCATTACAATTGAGCTTAGCTCTGAGAGACAGTCAATGGAAAGGGTAGGTTAAAACGATGGACAGCAGCCCGGTTTACAGACTAGGGTGGGAACAACATGATACTTCCTATTTCGCTCACGTAACAGGGTGGGGATGACGACATATACAGGGGACTGCAAATAAAGTGAGTGCAATGGCGCTAGGCATTATGATTGAGCTTATCTCTGAGAGACAGTCAATGGAAAGGGTAGGATAAAATGATGGACAGGGGCCCAGTTTACAGACTAGGGTGGGGACAACATGATACTTCCTATTTCGCTCACATAACAGGGTGGGTATGACGACATAAAGTGAGTGCAATGGCGCTAGGCATTACAATTGAGCTTATCTCTCAGAGACAGTCAATGGAAAGGGTAGGTTAGAACAGAGGACAGCAGCCTGTTCCTATGTGGCTAACAGACTACTTTAAGGGTGGCAATGACATGATATACAAGGGCTGCAGAGTCAGTCAATAGAAAGGGTAGGTTAAAATGGTGGACAGCAGCTCCGTTCTTATGCAGCTCAGAGACTAGGGTAGCAATGACGTGATACACAGGGGCTGCAAACAAATTGAGTGCAATGGTGCTTATATAGGCATAACAATTGAGCTTATCTCAGAGAATCAGTCAATGTAAAGGGTAGGTTAGAATGGTGGACAGCAGCCAGGTTCCAATGTGGCTCACAGACTAGGGTGGGGATGACATGATACACAGGGGCTGCAAACAAATTGAGCGCAATGGTGCTTGGCATTATGATTGAGCTTATCTCACACAGCCAGCCAATGGAAAGGGTAGGTTAGAACCGTTGTTCCCTTGATAATACATCAATATCTTTGAGAATCAGATCTAGCTACTATTTGCCAAACTGGCAGTCTGATACAACATACCGTAATTTCGTGTGTATAAGACGCACCTTTTTACACAAGTTTTCACACTCAAAGTGGGGGTGCGTCTTATACACAAAACTAGAGCCCTAGGGTGTTTTACACCGAGTGCCCAGGCCACTCGGAGATCGCTAATAACAATTATAGTGCTGCCAAAAATGTGTCCATCTATGGTTGCCGCAGCATTTACTAATTGTAATTACCGAACCTCTCCCCGTTGGAATGCATTGATTACAATCAATATCACCCCTAGGATAGTGGGTATCAGGCACTGAGATGGAGTGATGAGCACTGATGTCATGTTAATGTCACATATCACTCATTTTGAAGTGCGTTTTACTGGTTTTCTTGCTTTAATTAAGAGAAGTTAATTTTCTGCGATATTTCCGAAAAGGGGGTGCGCACTATACACAAAGCTAAGGTCTATACATCATTTCAAAGGCCTGAACAAGGGGTGCGTCTTATATACGGGTGCGTCTTATACACGCGAAATTACGGTATATGTTATGTGGAAATATCAGATATCATAAGCTGTCCAGTTATGTCATCAAAGATATGGAGATATTCATTCGTTCTCAAGTATTCAAATAGTAAGAAACACAACCTTCTATGCAAAAACAAACAAACCAATAAAACAAACAAACAATAAAAAAAAAACAGTTAAATGCATGGAAGTTCTCAGCCTAAAAAAATCATATTGACAGGTTGGAATGTAGATAACACACATGGCTAAAATACAAAGATATAAACAGATGAAATTGAAATAGAAACATTTTAAGATAGGATTGTAAAGGCTGCTGAAATTCCTGACTGTTGATAACAGCTCTTTGACTGAATCATTTTCAGATATAAGGATACAGTGATATTTACAGATGCAGAAAGCATTTGGAGATGGCACTGACCTTTTATGAAAGTGTTGTCTTGTACAGGAAGGGGTATTAAAAGAGTCTTTCACTTGCATGCACCAGACCTTTACAACCAGTTTTTATACTTCAGTCGACTCGTAAAACCACAGATGAATACAAATGACTGGGGTCAACGTCTCTTCAAGGGTAAAAGATAGACTTAAAGAGAACTCTCCAAGGACAAAACATGTTACCATACTTCACAACGAGTCAAACTACTTATAGGGCATCTGGGCACCAATATATAATGCAATTAAGGTGACTTATGGGGTTAATTTGAAAATATAGGGCCATTTTGAGATTTTTACATGTGTTAAAGCTCACACCCTTTTCCTCATAATTAGATGAATTGTGAATGTCTAGGCCATCACCGAGCAGTGAGAGACCACCTATTACAGAAGCTCCCATAGGCTTGTACAGAGGCAGGAACAACTTTGGCCCAGTTCTCCATATGGAATTTCACCAAAAAATGGCCACTTCAAACATGCATTTCGGGTATCAAATGTTAAGGGATTAGCTTGAAATTTGGCATAGTCATAGCTTAGAGTATTTCAAAGGTGAACATATTACAGTTTTTTCTAATTTGACTTTTTTTCCAAAGTAAGGGAATCTTCAAAATAAAAAAATTGACCTTTTTCTTACTTTCAACATACATTCTGAAAGAAAATTTTGAACAGAGCATGAATGACTTACAAATATCATGGAAAATAATACAAAAATACTTTTTCAGTATAATCCTCCAAAACTGTAGTATTTCTTTCGATACCTAATGGATCATAACACTGTAGGACCTGTTCTCTATTGCTAGACTTGTAGGCCAAATGTGATTATTTGCGCCACTGTGACAGTGTGTTGAGAGGATATTGGCAAGGGAGCACTCTGCTACATGTACTTCACACAACCAACTACTGCACTTCATTCCAATCAAAGAGGGCTGGGTCGAGAGATTCCCAGGAAAAACAGATGAGAGGAAGCATTCTATTAGCATCAAGGAGGGACACACCCATCAGATTGATAGTTATCTCAAGGATGATGGGTTTCAGAGATCAGAGATCACTCACTAGAAGTCGCCAAAGAGGAAGCATAAAAGGTTTCTTTGGAAAGCCAAGAACAAAAAGTGTTCACTTCTTAGAATTTCATACAACTTCTTAGAATCAGCCTCAGTGCAATATTTCCTGCGCGCCTGAATATCTCCTTGAGTAGTGTCTCCTAGTTGTAAAATATTATTGAAAATTACGTTGGAAGTAAGCATAAAGTCACAAAATATTCAATGGAGATATGTAGTTTAAGGTATGAACACATTTCTCCTTCAAAATATTTTTGTAAAAAAGTTTTAGTCTGAAACTTAGGATAAGGTGGTACAGAACTTGCTGTATGTATTTTTTGTTGATGGGGAATAACTTTCAAAATGCATGATAGGTACAATTACATTGAGTTATAATTAATATTTGTCCTGCAGATAACTTTCCAAAAGATACCTTTATAGAGCTATTAGAGGGATTATATCATTAACCTATACATGCTTTTTAAAGAGTTCCACTAAAAATTGTTGTCTGGATACTAAGAGGTGTTTTATGACACCTTTGGAATTAAGAATGATTTTACAAAATATTTGAAGCAATGTTGTTGGTTAAGTTTAGCCTAACATTTCTGCTTCAAATATTTTTCCAAACACAACTTTGCCTGTAAGATCATTAAAACTGTAAGACTCGTTTTGGCTGCTATGGGCATGAATAGGTTAAAATGCCTCCTTTTTTGAGGGGGGGGGGGATCAGGGGGGATCAGGGGGTAGCAGGATGAATGGGCTTAGACCAATTAATAGGATTCCAATGAACAGATCTAAGATTACTCCACATCACCTTTCACCATGCAAACTCCCCGTGGGTAAAGATTATCAAATAATTGAGATTGATCTTCCACCAAAGAAATTAGCCATTTGATTAAATAGCTGGCTTTCGGAGCTTTGGCTCATTTCCTGATTGTGTTGTTCCTAGGGCCAGTGGGGTGGCATTCTGACAGTGTGATGAGATATTCTGACAGAGAGCTCCGAGGGGAGGCTTCTTGACAGTAGGGTCTGAGTGTTGACACAGGAAAAAGTGGTGATGTATAGGTTTTGTTGCCATGTTCTGTGCTTACTATTCCTGTATCTAAGAGTATGATACTGTGACAGAGTGTTGACACAGGACAAAGTGGTGATGTATAGGTTTTGTTGCCATCTTCTGTGCTTACTATTCCTGTGTCTAGGAGTATGATACTGTGACAGAGTGTTGACACAGGAAAAAGTGGTGATGTAAAGGTTTTGTTGCCATGTTCTGTGCTTACTATTCCTGTGTCTAGGAGTATGATACTGTGACAGAGTGTTGACACAGAAAAAAGTGGTGATGTATAGGTTTTGTTGCCATTTTCTGTGCTTACTATTCCTGTGTCTAAGAGTATGATACTGTGACAGAGTGTTGACACAGGAAAAAGTGATGATGTATAGGTTTTGTTGCCATGTTCTGTGCTTACTATTCCTGTGTCTAAGAGTATGATACTGTGACAGAGTGTTGACACAGGAAAAAGTGATGATGTAAAGGTTTTGTTGCCATGTTCTGTGCTTACTATTCCTGTGTCTAGAAGTATGATACTGTGACAGAGTGTTGACACAAAAAAGTGGTGATGTATAGGTTTTGTTGCCATGTTCTGTGCTTACTATTCCTGTGTCTAAGAGTATGATACTGTGACAGTGTTGACACAGAAAAAAGTGGTGATGTAAAGGTTTTATTGCCATGTTCTGTGCTTGCTATTCCTGTGTCTAAGAGTATGATACTGTGACAGAGTGTTGACACAGGAAAAAATGGTGAAGTATAGGTTTTGTTGCCATGTCCTGTGCTTACTATTCCTGAGTCTAGAAGTATGATACTGTGACAGAGTGTTGACACAAAAAAGTGGTGAAGTATAGGTTTTATTGCCATGTTCTGTGCTAACTATTCCTGTGTCTAAGAGTATGATACTGTGACAGAGTGTTGACACAGGAAAAAATGGTGAAGTATAGGTTTTGTTGCCATGTCCTGTGCTTACTATTCCTGAGTCTAGAAGTATGATACTGTGACAGAGTGTTGACACAGAAAAAAGTGGTGATGTATAGGTTTTATTGCCATGTTCTGTGCTTACTATTCCTGTGTCTAAGAGTATGATACTGTGACAGAGTGTTGACACAGGAAAAAATGGTGAAGTATAGGTTTTGTTGCCATGTTCTGTGCTAACTATTCCTGTGTCTAGAAGTATGATACTGTGACAGAGTGTTGACACAGGAAAAAATGGTGAAGTATAGGTTTTATTGCCATGTTCTGTGCTAACTATTCCTGTGTCTAAGAGTATGATACTGTGACAGAGTGTTGACACAGGAAAAAATGGTGAAGTATAGGTTTTATTGCCATGTTCTGTGCTAACTATTCCTGTGTCTAAGAGTATGATACTGTGACAGAGTGTTGACACAGGAAAAAGTGGTGATGTATAGGTTTTATTGCCATGTTCTGTGCTTACTATTCCTGTGTCTAAGAGTATGATACTGTGACAGAGTGTTGACACAGGAAAAAATGGTGAGGTATAGGTTTTGTTGCCATGTTCTGTGCTTACTATTCCTGTGTCTAGGAGTATGATACTGTGACAGAGTGTTGACACAGGAAAAAGTGGTGATGTAAAGGTTTTGTTGCCATGTTCTGTGCTTAATATTCCTGTGTCTAGGAGTATGATACTGTGACAGAGTGCTGACACAGGAAAAAGTGGTGATGTATAGGTTTTGTTGCCATGTTCTGTGCTTGCTATTCCTGTGTCTAAGAGTATGATACTGTGACAGAGTGTTGACACAGGAAAAAATGGTGAAGTATAGGTTTTGTTGCCATGTCCTGTGCTTACTATTCCTGAGTCTAGAAGTATGATACTGTGACAGAGTGTTGACACAAAAAAGTGGTGAAGTATAGGTTTTATTGCCATGTTCTGTGCTAACTATTCCTGTGTCTAAGAGTATGATACTGTGACAGAGTGTTGACACAGGAAAAAATGGTGAAGTATAGGTTTTGTTGCCATGTCCTGTGCTTACTATTCCTGAGTCTAGAAGTATGATACTGTGACAGAGTGTTGACACAGAAAAAAGTGGTGATGTATAGGTTTTATTGCCATGTTCTGTGCTTAATATTCCTGTGTCTAAGAGTATGATACTGTGACAGAGTGTTGACACAGGAAAAAGTGGTGATGTAAAGGTTTTATTGCCATGTTCTGTGCTTACTATTCCTGTGTCTAAGAGTATGATACTGTGACAGAGTGTTGACACAGGAAAAAGTGGTGATGTAAAGGTTTTATTGCCATGTTCTGTGCTTACTATTCCTGTGTCTAAGAGTATGATACTGTGACAGAGTGTTGACACAGGAAAAAATGGTGAAGTATAGGTTTTATTGCCATGTTCTGTGCTTAATATTCCTGTGTCTAGGAGTATGATACTGTGACAGAGTGTTGACACAGGAAAAAATGGTGAGGTATAGGTTTTGTTGCCATGTTCTGTGCTTACTATTCCTGTGTCTAGGAGTATGATACTGTGACAGAGTGTTGACACAGGAAAAAGTGGTGATGTAAAGGTTTTGTTGCCATGTTCTGTGCTTAATATTCCTGTGTCTAGGAGTATGATACTGTGACAGAGTGCTGACACAGGAAAAAGTGGTGATGTATAGGTTTTGTTGCCATGTTCTGTGCTTGCTATTCCTGTGTCTAAGAGTATGATACTGTGACAGAGTGTTGACACAGGAAAAAATGGTGAAGTATAGGTTTTGTTGCCATGTCCTGTGCTTACTATTCCTGAGTCTAGAAGTATGATACTGTGACAGAGTGTTGACACAAAAAAGTGGTGAAGTATAGGTTTTATTGCCATGTTCTGTGCTAACTATTCCTGTGTCTAAGAGTATGATACTGTGACAGAGTGTTGACACAGGAAAAAATGGTGAAGTATAGGTTTTGTTGCCATGTCCTGTGCTTACTATTCCTGAGTCTAGAAGTATGATACTGTGACAGAGTGTTGACACAGAAAAAAGTGGTGAAGTATAGGTTTTATTGCCATGTTCTGTGCTAACTATTCCTGTGTCTAAGAGTATGATACTGTGACAGAGTGTTGACACAGGAAAAAGTGGTGATGTAAAGGTTTTGTTGCCATGTTCTGTGCTTACTATTCCTGTGTCTAGGAGTATGATACTGTGACAGAGTGTTGACACAGGAAAAAGTGATGATGTAAAGGTTTTATTGCCATGTTCTGTGCTTACTATTCCTGTGTCTAAGAGTATGATACTGTGACAGAGTGTTGACACAGGAAAAAATGGTGAAGTATAGGTTTTATTGCCATGTTCTGTGCTAACTATTCCTGTGTCTAGGAGTATGATACTGTGACAGAGTGTTGACACAGAAAAAAGTGGTGATGTATAGGTTTTGTTGCCATGTTCTGTGCTTACTATTCCTGTGTCTAAGAGTATGATACTGTGACAGAGTGTTGACACAGGAAAAAATGGTGAAGTATAGGTTTTGTTGCCATGTTCTGTGCTAACTATTCCTGTGTCTAGAAGTATGATACTGTGACAGAGTGTTGACACAGGAAAAAATGGTGAAGTATAGGTTTTGTTGCCATGTTCTGTGCTTACTATTCCTGTGTCTAGGAGTATGATACTGTGACAGAGTGTTGACACAGGAAAAAGTGGTGATGTAAAGGTTTTGTTGCCATGTTCTGTGCTTAATATTCCTGTGTCTAGGAGTATGATACTGTGACAGAGTGCTGACACAGGAAAAAGTGGTGATGTATAGGTTTTGTTGCCATGTTCTGTGCTTGCTATTCCTGTGTCTAGGAGTATGATACTGTGACAGAGTGTTGACACAGGAAAAAATGGTGAAGTATAGGTTTTGTTGCCATGTTCTGTGCTTGCTATTCCTGTGTCTAAGAGTATAATACAGAGATACTGTGACAGTAGGGTCTGTGTGGAGACAAGAGTTGCTGATGACATATGTATGTTATGCCATGCTCTGTGCATGTTATTCCTGTGTCTGAGAGGATGACACTGTGACAGTTGGGTCTGTATGTAGACACAGAGATTGGTGATGTAGAGATTTTGTTGCTGATGATGAACGTATGTTATGCCATGTTCTTTGCATGTTATTTATGTGTCTGAGAGGATGGCACAGTGATAGCCGGGTCTGTGTGGAGACACAGAGAGTGGTGATGTAGAGGTTTTGTTGCTGATGATGAACGTATGTTATGCCATGTTCTTTGCATGTTATTTATGTGTCTGAGAGGATGGCACAGTGACAGTAGGGTCTGTGTGGAGACACAGAAAGTGGTGATGTAGAGGTTTTGTTGCTGATGATGAACGTATGTTATGCCATGTTCTTTGCATGTTATTTATGTGTCTGAGAGGATGGCACAGTAATAGCCGGGTCTGTGTGGAGACACAGAGAGTGGTGATGTAGAGGTTTTGTTGCTGATGATGTACGTATGTTATGCCATGTTCTTTGCATGTTATTTATGTGTCTGAGAGGATGGCACAGTAATAGCCGGGTCTGTGTGGAGACACAGAGAGTGGTGATGTAGAGGTTTTGTTGCTGATGATGTACTTATGTTATGCCACAGTGATAGTAGGTTATGTATGGACACACAGAATGGGGTGATGTAGAGGTTTTGTTGCTGATGATGTACTTATGTTATGCCACAGTGATAGTAGGTTATGTATGGACACACAGAATGGGGTGATGTAGAGGTTTTGTTGCCAATAATGTGCTTATGTTCATGCCATGTTATGTGCATATAATTTCTGTGTCTACGAGGATGCCACTGTGATAGTAGGGTGAGTATGGTGACACAGCGAGAGGGGTGATGTATAGGATTTGTTGCTACTGATGTATGTGTGTAGTGCCATGTGTCTAAGAGATTGAAACAGAAACAGCTAGATCAGGGCAATTGACATGGCAGATAGTCCCATACCTCAAAGCAAAATGATATGTTGATCAAGTGTACTGCACCTACAATTGCCTATCATGACTATCCTTAACCCATATGTTGCAGGTGGCTAATTTTGCCAATAGAAAATGATACAAATAACCTGAAAAATGATTGAAACCCTGGCATATGGGTTCTCATCTGAGAGTACTCCATGAGAACTATCCTATCATAGGATAGCTCTCATGGAGTACTCTCAGATGAGAACCCATATGCCAGGGTTTCAATCTACATGAAAGGGTTTAGATGGCTTTCAAAAATACTTTGCGTCGTTGTGCTTTGGACAAAAGTAGCCTCAGCATTGGCTGGGTTAATTTTGCAATGGTCCCCTGTAGAATAATGTTATTCTACTAAGTGGACATGATGCAGGTAGGGACCATCTTAATGGCCATGCCTCCGATGATGTATGTATGTAGTAGCATCATCTGTGCTAGTCATGGCCGTGTCTAAGAGGCCGACAGAGGCCAGTTTAAATGTGACACCTCCGGGAAGATGTTCCACAAACCCCCTGTCATGTACATGAACATCAAGTTGTTGTTTTACTGTAAAAGGGGATAGACTCCTGTCTCACCTGATGAATAATAGATACCATGCCAATATGTCAATGTCATAAATGGAATTGTGCTCTTAAAGGAACTCTAGTTCATCCAAAACTGAGCCTGGATGCACAGGGAAAAGTCAACCCTTCCAATGCTGAGGCTACTTTCGTCCAAAGCAAAAGAATGCAAGATTTTGGAAAAACATCTAATCCCTGTCATGTTGGTATTGATTGGAAAGCCCTCGCAGAGTACTCTCAGAAGAGTACCCATATGTCAGGGTTTCAGTCATTTTTCAGGTTTTCGCCTCAATTTGTATTGCCCAAATTAACCACCAGCAGCAAGAAGGTTAATGATTATGATGATATTTGATATTTCCTCATATAATGTTAGTAAAGCATTACAAAAAGGTCAATGAAAGGATCCATATGAACCACTAAGTAAAACTATGCAGTAAATTTTGTAACAGTTTTAATTGGTAAATATTTAGTTCTGTTATCTTGTTCAAGTATCTTCCTAAAAATCCTTATACAGAATATCCAGTGCAAAAAGGTGCATTGCAGATCAACTCCACGAGAAAACACCATGAAATTGGCTGGGTCATACATAATAAGTATGGCATAAATTTATTGTAAGATATTGTTCATCTGCATACAATATTTTTCTGTGAATTGTGAGACTGCTGTTGTAATATCCAGTAATATCCATAGAATATTCTGATGACTGTCCCATGCAAGAAGCACCATAAAGGAAATTATGGGCTCAGTGTGGCAACATAGATGTCCTTTTGGTAATGGGTTGACCTATAGAGTCTTAATGGAACCCACCTCCATCCTCTCCTTGGAATCAGCACATCCTACTAAACTGCACTTGTAACGAGGATACATGATACCTTCTGAGAGATTCTGCTCGGCCAGGATATAAGCAATTTGCCAGTAGAAATGAGGCTGATTTGAGGGAAGAAATTGGAAAATGCACTCCCCCTCTCTCTTCATCTCCTGAAGGGAAACTGGCAAAATAACCGTACTGACACTGCATTAATACGTTGTTTGTATTTGCAAGAGGAATTTGGGCTGGAACATATTATGCTGATATGTGAGTCTAAACAAAAAATAGATGACTATTCAAAAAAATAAAAATTATAAAATAAATATGAATAAAAAAAGGACCACATCAATAGACTTATGCAATAATGAATGTGCGACTTAACTATTACATTCGAGAAAATGGCTTTTGTTGGATACAAGATAATGCAATTAATAGATCAAAGGATCTGCATTAATTAAGATTCAACAATGTTGTAAAGAATTGCAATTGAAAAGATAATCAGCCATATAATCCCATTATTGAAAATGAGGACAATGAGGACTTTCCTCAGGAAGTGTTTTTTTTCTGAGTGTTAAGCAATTTGAGAAAACAGAATAAATCTGAAAAACATTTGAAGGAGATTTGGAGGTTGGGTTCTAATATACACTTTCCTTGAACTATTTTATCAAAAAAAGAAAAAAAGAAAGATATAGCTAAAATAGCAAAGGAAGGAAGGGATTGGTCTAAACCTCACTTTTAACAGCTTAGGTCATATCGCGACATGATGGAAACACAGAGACGAGAGGAAATTCCCTTTTGTTTCAAACGGGTCTTCCAGTTGCACCATTATAAGACAGCCCTCTACAATGCTGCATGGTTATAAAGTGACCAAGCCAACCAGCTAAAGGGGATCTAGGGGCTAAACTACCCTAGCCTTTTTTGAGATAACAGACATGAATGGATTGCAATAATAAAGATTGAATCATAGACTCTGAGTTTTTGCTTCTGTTTGCACCTGCAGAATGCCATCAGATAGGCAAACATTTGAAGAACAGCAGGGGATTGCTAAGTGGCTCAAAGAACCTAATGATTCAATATGTACATTATGAATCACAGCCATATGCATAGTTAAATCAACACAGGCACAAGAAATTAATCCACCCATGCTTTTTGGCAAGATACATAGTGAAGATGGCTTAAAGTAAAAACATCATAAGAAATCAGTTAATACTTTAAAATCATTTCAAAATAAATGCATGCTCAAGATTCACCCATGCTTTTAGGCAAAACACATAGTGAAAATGGCTCAAGGTGAAAATCATAAGAAATCAGATAATACTTTAAAAATCATTTTATAATAAAAGCACGAGATATTGAAGTCAATAGCCAAACAATGCCTTTTGTATTGAAACAATCAGTAAACACACATACATCATTAAAGCATTTTAATCAATCAAACCAGTGACTTTCAATCTCAGATCAAACTTTAACCCTTAACACGCTGAATTGCCTGACGGGGGCTTGTCCCTCAAACTGAGTTTTTTTTTTTGCAACAAATTATGTTGCATTGCTGTTGCGCTGTCAGGGGGTTCTAAGTCTTTCCAGCCATAAAAGGCAAAATATCATCCAAAAAATCTGAAATAAAAAATACTGTCTGAAACTACTGTTCTTGTTCTCTTAAATTATGTTTGTTTTGTAGAAATTACTTTTAGAATATATTATGTCTGATCAGTGTAAACATAAGGTTTTGTAGAGAGCATGCTGATTTTGATTTAGAATAAATGAAAAATCAGGTATTTATAATGCATTAGCCCTACTTTAGCTTGAAATTTCACAAGTTGTACATAAGTATTTCTTTTCGAAAATTGTATATGTAGAATGCTTAATAAAAACTGATATATATTATGACAATTAGTGTTTGTTTCTTTGTTTTAATTATTCATGAGCGATCTTAAAGCAAAGGGGCTGCAAATAAGTCTTGGCCAGAAACAAATTCTGAGAGCGCTTCAAAAGGAATTCTTAAGGATCAACTTCCTCAATGTTAGAGCGCTATAAACAAATTAAAAAAAGAAATCAAACGTAAAATATTAATATTTAATATAATTTCAACCTCCTCAATCGATACATGTTATTTTTATTTAGAAACGATCATGTTTTGCGCCACAAATCAACGATTGAACACAAAAAGCAAGTGTTGATTTGTGGCCGCCATTTTGTCACTCCCAAGTTCGCCAACTTTCAGGCGCAACAACACAGAGATGAAATTCCCAGAGCAGTAAAAATCTACAATAGAAAACGAAATAAAAACATATGTCGATTGCCTACCTTGTTATCCTCCTTATGATGTCTTTATTTTGTGTTGTGCCATCAGTTATAGCCTTTTTCGAAGGCTTCAAACATGATGGCCAACACGTTGTCAGGCTCTGTTTACGGCAAATTCGATTTTGAAATCTGTTGGCCGTAAAGAATGCACCTTTTTCGAATCATGTCTCGATTATATTAATTGCGCAATAAACAAATACAAAATTGACATTGTTAGATAGATATGTGTCTTGGCTTTCAGGAAATGTATTATCTTTTACAATCCAATCACGGGAAGTATTTATTTGGACCGTGTAAAGTGTGGTGAGGAGACCGCAAAATCAGTTTTCAAAATGGCGGATCTAAACATGTGCGAAGTGATTTCCTTCGCACTTGTTTTAAAACGATCGTTTCAGCAACATAACAAATTTATTTCGAAAAATAAAGTTGATATTCTTGTTCCCTGACATCCATTTAGTCTAAATATTATCTTAATTGAATTTAGGATGTCAGGAATAACGGAATATCAATCGTACAAAAAAACGGAAGTACTCTCTTCAGTGCCGACCCGCACGCTGCGAGCCGGTATCAACATCGCAAAACATTGCTTTTTGGCCGTGATTTACCTCTCATTTTATATCTAATGCATAATATTGATGTTTTTCTTTGTCAATCTGACAAAGAAAAACATATAAGAATAGGTGAGATATTTATATCACCTATTCTCAAGTTCTTTCGCCAAATGCTGGATAACTTCCTGATTAATGGAAGTTACCCAACATGGCAGCGGCCTGCGATTACGGTCGATTTACTTGCGGACCTGTTCGTCCATCGCTTCGCGGACAAGGTATTAAATTGCGGACCTGTCCGTCCACTGCGTGTTAAGGGTTAAATTTGAAATAGAGGCAATTGCTAATGAATTAACAAATGAAAGAGGTTTTCCTTGTGAAGTGGTGTAATGCTAGCAGGGTGCAACATAGGTTCCAAAACATTACTTGCCCAGCACTTCCACTTGCCCTGCCACTCTGCTAAACGAAGGTGAGTTACATTGTGAGGACAGTCTCCCGGAAACATTACTTGCGGAGGGGGGCAAGTTAGAGTCTTGTTCTGCTTGCCCGATTGCCTTTTTTTATCGAAGTTCACTTGCAACTTGCAATGGGGCAAACGATTATGTTGCACGCTGGCTAGCCAATACAACCTGATACCTACAATGTAAGAGCCCAGTTGTGTTGTGCCAACTGGTGATCTATCTTGATAATCCAATTACATGGGCGTATCAGCGCCCATGACTATGAGTCGCTCCACAGAGGGCAAGCTAAATCTCGTGGACTGCTTCCGGTCTCGCTTAGAATCGCGAGATCAGAAGACGCTCCCACAGAATGTGATTGTTGCGATTGTTGCGTATTTCTGAAGGTACAACAATCACATCACATGAACTAATCACAGCTGGCCGTAATTGGGTCACGGATCACAAAGTGCAGTATACCGTGACCCTGAGCTGCAATAATATGATGCTGGCAAGAAGCGAGAGCGAAGCTTTGGATGATTTCATTTTTTTCCGTTCTGACTAAAGGAAAGCTTAGATTGACCTAAACTGAATGGCATACACATCATTACGATTTCAAGCTGTCGCAAAATCTACATTTTGCAACCGATTTTAAAGCGAATTAATGGTCAGATTGTTGCGGTTCTAACGATCTAAATTACATTAAAATTGACCCATGGAATGGCAGGGCAATTAATTTTTTTATTGTGAACGTACATTGCCGGCTGGATGCGTATCTGAGAAAGATCTCTCAGTAGAGCCTGTCAACTCATCAGCCTTTCCTGGGACGAAACTAAGTATGTGTTTTCGCGTTTTGGCCTTGTGAAATTAAAAAAATGAAAGATAAAAGATACACGAAATAGAGAAAAAAAATGAAAACAAGAAGTGAAATGAAATTAGAAAAAATAAAACATGAAAGATCAGCTACAATAGGGAATATTTCATGCTACAAAGGCTTTTTTAGTCTATAGGCAGAAAACTGAAAATCGGGAAAAACAAATGTGGAATTTTCACAACTATAACATGTGGTAAGAGCAAAAAGATTTAGTCTGGACATATGCATTTTTAAAAACTACCCGCCCATGACTTTGCCCTTTTCGAAAGGGCAAATTATTGATTCATTGATACTATTCTAGAGATATATAGGTCCCATAACATGCAAGGAACAAAGAAGAAATGAGGCGATATTGTACCCGAGGCTGCTTCCAAAGGACAAAAATTATACATGGAATGACAGTAATGTCTAGATAACTCATGAGTTGAGCACCTATTCCTGCCACTTAACCCTTGTCACGCTACGGCCGGAATATTCCGGTCTCAGTCCCCATGGGCCCAGGAACTGAGACCGGAATATTCCGGGCAAATGAACACTCAATTGTACGCCACATCATACATCAAGTGTGGCGTACAATCAAGAAGACAGCTAGAAGTTATTCAGCTGTTATGGCGAAATAACTTGAGAATAGGTGAAATAAATATCTCACCTATTCTCACATGTCTTTCCTTGTCAAATTGACAAAGAAAAACATTAGTATTATTCATTTAAGATCGATAGAAATGAAAAAAAAACGATGTTTTGGCTTGTCAAGACCGGCACAGCGCCGGCCGGTCGGCAGATTTACGACCACTTCCGGTTTTTCCAACGATAGCGATTGCTTCATCCATGACATCCTAAATTCAATAAAGTCAATATTTGCATGAAATAGATGTCAGGGAATCAGAATATGATGTTTGTTTTTCGAAATAAATTTGTTTTGTAACTGTATTGATCGTTTTAAAACAAGTGCGAAGCAATTTCCTTCAGCCGCCATTTTGAAATATCGGTGTCATTTTTTGACACCCATTATTTTACCACGTAGCTTGCGAATCAGAGCTACGTTCAGTTGTGAGGTCAGGAACCTGTGCTTGCATCCATGCCCAGAAAACTAGGTGGCAATCGGGCGTGCAGTCATGTAATATGCCCGGGCTGCCCAAGCATTTAGTGCAGGAATCAAATCCCCGCACTGTGCAGATGTATGGCTTCATGTCTGAACAATCATCCCAAAACACTACAGCAATATCTACTTACCACATAAAACCAGGTTATTACAAGATTATATGCCATTACGTAATATTGCACATTTCATGATTAAGGGTTATGTGATGCCTAAAACACTAAAACAACACTTAAGTGCTATGAAAAATTGGCACATAATGAAATCTGTACATTTAATGAAATAAAATAGTACAGAATTTGGTATCATTAACCTGACACTCAATCCGATGTCTCACATATCTTCAGAGCTAAAAAAGATTACTTCTAGCCCTTCCTATGCTAAGGCTACTTTTATCCAAAGCACAAAGACGCAAAGATTTTTAAAAACCATCTAAACCCTGTCATGATGGCATTCATTGAATGCTCTCTCTGAGTACTGTCAGATGAGTCATTTTTCAGTTTTTTTGCATTATTTTGTAAATGCCAACATAGTCACCAGCAGCATATGGGTTAACCCTCTTTCACCAATCAATTACCTAATACCAGTGCACCTCTCTCTCCAATACATTATTTTATTTAGTGTAATTAAAAGTACCAAATTTGGCTATGGAATTCTTTACAAAAGATATTGATAATATATCAAGCTCCTCTATATGAAATGGGCTCCTTATTATAAAAGCATGAACTAAGGGTGACCTCACATTGTGGAGATTTCTTTAGTGCAGAGAGATAAACCGGATTCAGTGAGTGTATGGTAAAACCTAAGCCACGTCCTGTTTATTCATCTCCTATTCCAGCTAAAATCCATGTCAATAGGAGGATTAGGGTCTTATTTTACTCACAGATATTGGGGAAATGTAGAAGAGACAGCACCTGGAACTCATGAATCAGGTTTGTGTACCATGTGTATAGGACTGTCATCAATACCGCACGCATCGATGAACCGGCAAGAAATCATTGCCGATTATCAATATCTTGGACATCCTAAGATACAGATTTGCATTTAAATTGTTTTGGGTTGTGACGCTGCATTGATGCGTAGTACACATAAACACAAAAACTCATGCAGCGCGATTGATATTTTCATGCCACTCAACACCGGACGAAGGAGTAAGCCACAGAGATCTATGCAATACACATATGTGTTGAATGGTCAGTAGGTCAAAAACTCACCCCAACCCACCGAACATGCCAAATGAGCACATTACTGGTGATGATGTAAACATCAGCATTTACAGGTAACATAAATATGAAATGGCTCCTACCATATCGATAATAATTTTATCGATTATCAAATCCGTAAAAGATTCTTATCAATGTCAGCCATACATGTGTATGTATCACACAACAAACTCTGGTGGTTTCAGATTTTCGTTGAAGAAACATACAGCATAGCCATAATGCTTGACTAGCAGAAAAATGAGAAAAAAATATAAATTAAAAAGTCAGTGTACCCTCACACTGAATTGATCCTATCAAATCAGTTCCACTTCTTTGATCTTTTTGTGAGGTCCATTTTAGAATACTTTTTTGAACCCTTTTATACCTCTTATAGCTCCCTACGAAACAATCTGGCTATGTTGGCGATGTCTATTCAACACAAGCTAAAATATCTGAGGAAAAATGTTAATTAGAACAGCAACCAAGAATCTCCTTCAAAGCACTTTGTGTATTCATGTTTAAATTGCACTGGACTGAATTATTTTCAAAGGTATCATATAATTGTAATTAACAGGTATATACATATACATATATATATACATACATATACATATATATATATATATATATATATATATATATATATATATATATATATATATATATATATATATATATATATATGAATATATATATATATATATATATATATATATATATATATACACATATATATACATACATAATATTAACAAATTCATGCCTCTAGTGGACTTGATGTGTCAAATTCATGTCTGCTACCTATTTTAGTTCATGCTATTGCCACAAGGGTGAGCTGTAAGAGCAAGCAGAATCACCACTAACCACTTTGGCATAGAGCATAGGGGGGTGGTCATAGGGGGGTGGTCATGATTGCAGAACAAAAGCTTAGTAATAACACATGAGCTTAACGTGATGTATAGGAGAAGCTTGCGACCTCCTGTCCACCTAAAATGTTCCGAGGATATCACAGCGTGTCAGTAAGTGAGCCAGCTAAAGCATACTTCAGAACACACATGAGAGGAACATTACTGTTGAGATGTTCTATAAAGAATACTGGTTTATTACCTCTAGACGTGGACAACTTCGTAACACCTACCTGTATTCAGTTTTAACACCTAGCTCAGCTGCCTGTATTAAGCCTTACAATGCAGATGCTACTTTTGTCCAAAGCACAAGGACGCAATGATTTTTTGAAAACCATCTAAACCCTGTCATGTTGGTATTGATTGGATAGCTCTCGCTGAGTACTCTCAGATGAGTACCGATATGCAAGGTTTTCTGTCATTTTTCAGGATTTTTGCATATTTTGGTATTGACCAAATTAGCCACCAGCAGCATATTTGGGTTATGTTCATTCATAGTTCCGAATGGTCAGGTACATAGCCATGCAAACATTTCCATCATTAATCTCGTCATCTCTGAAGTCAAAAAGGTATGGCTATTTTTGTTTTGTGATGAAATAAGTTGTTGAAAAATATAAACTAAAAATATTACTAGGTGAAAATGTTCTTCATAAACCAAACCAATATGACTATAATTTGAATGCTCTGCAAACTTTTTCAACTCTTTTTGTCAGAATAGCATTAGTGAAAATTTATGACCTATTAATGTAATTGAGTTCCCCATAAAAATGAAACCATCTGGATTTGTGACACTTATAAAGATACCCTTGGGATAAAAGATGGATAAATTTAATGCATTTTTCTCCTTCAAGCATTTTAAAGATGCTGTGACTAAAAGATATCATCAACATAGTCACGCTTTTTGGGAGGCTTAAGGCTTGAGCATGTTATAAATCTAGAAATTGAGCTTTTAAGCAGCTGGAACATCTTCAAAGGCTTCCAGACATACATTTTTTTTCTAAATTTCAAATGAAATGTATCACAATGTGAAACTATACAATCATCAGATTTTTATTTCCTTTTTATGGAAACTGGAACATAACATATCATTCTAATTCAATTCAAAGCTTGAATAGCAATCAAGAATATATTCAAAAGCAAGTAAAATAGTTTGAAGCCTTAAATCAACTTAACCAAAAACCTCAACAGAACTCAACATGCAACTCTCCCCCAAAAAGCTAAAATAGGAATATATTTCATATTCCTTTGTTTTTCTCAAAAGTATGATAGATCCTGACTAGGGATGGATACAGGGTCTTAGCCAGGATTTAGAAACTGGGTGCCCAAAATTGGCAATTGTGAAAATTTTGGGCGTCCAAATTTTGAATGGGGACCACAATGTACTCAGATTTCAACCATAGACATGTATAAATTTAACAGAACAAGGCATGATATCCTTATACAATGTCCTGGGAATCATATGGAGATGAAAAGAATTCGTTTATATGCTTCAGATTGACATTTTAAGAAATTCCTCTAAAAATATTTGGGTGTTCTGATGGGTGCCTTTCAAGGGTTTGGGTGTCCAAAAAGACACCCAGACGCCCTGCTGGCTAAGACCATGGATGGATACCTCTAAAAATGAAATGGTACGGTACAGTAGCGCTACCAATGAACCAGAACAACATTTTAACCATACTGTTGACTGTACTTAATTGTATCATTAATATATACATTTTGTTGTGAATAGTCAAGTTTAGGATCCTAGACAATCCCTGATAAAGGATAAGTTGAAGTGTCTTCAGTGTTCACTGTTCATAGTATCGTTAAGAGTACCTTAAGGAATGAAACGGTACAATACAATACTTTTTGAAAATAAAACGGTACCAAATCCAGAACCTCTTAACGTAAACCAACCCTTATCATAGAGCTGCACTCACCACTCACTAACTCCAGTGGCTCGAGCACTAGGGCAGGCGAGCCGAGCTCGAGCTAGATTGAGTTGTCAACTCGTGAACTCATCCGTCTATGTTTGGAACACAAACGTAACACAGAACATCCAACACAAACTTTTGTATTACTGCTTATCGCCGTCATGTTTTGTTTACAATCCCCAATGTATGAAGGTAGTGTTGAGCGTAATACTGACCTTTGTACCGCTCTATAGAAAGCAATATGTAAATATAGATATGCATTCTTCTATGCAGAAATGAAAATGAAATAACCATGTAAATGTTAGCAATTCCTCATCAGTACGTATTTCTTTCTTAATTGGTAGGCTTAATAATGAATATTTATTTCAAAAACCATGCATCCACAAGCTCATGAGCTCATGAGTCAAAATGGTGGTGAGCTCATGAGTTGATCTCCCTCTGTGAGTGCAGCTCTACCTTATCCCGACTAAACATTTAAGGAGGGCCTCTAAGCATAAATGGGTTAGCCATATAGCTCAACAGATTGAGCAGCAGGTCCCCGCTCATAGCCAGGATGAGAAAACAACTCCATTTTCCTAATAGAGCTTAATTCAATACGATCTCCTGGAAAATCTGATAGAAACCTCATCGCTAATGTAACTGTCAACCTCCTCAGCTGTTTCCTGAATCTCACAAGTAGGTTTAGGGCTGATACATGCAGGGGATGATAGAGGATGCCAAATAGGAAGATTATAGTGAGATACATTTTCAACCCTTGCTATACCAAAATAACCCTTATGCTGGTGGTGGTTAATTTGGTCAATACAGAATTATGCAAAAAAACTAAGAAATGACTGAAACCCTGGCACAAGGGTATTCATGAGAGTATTCAGCAAGAGCTTAGATGGTTTTCGAAAATCTTTGCATCTTTGTGCTTTGGACGAAAGTAGCCTTAGCATTGGAAAGGTTAATACGAAGAAGTGTACCTACGAAATACAAATTGTTTCAGGACAAAAGCAGGGCATGATATATGCATTATTCAAATGGCTATAAAACTGATAATAGATACAAATTACACTAGGATTTATAGGCATCCATAGCACCTATTCAAATAAAGTTTATAATACATGCTCAAAATACATTTTCAACGTCATCTCAAGGACATTTGAAAGTCCTCGTTAAAATCTATCACAGAGCACTTGGATTCTATTTTCTTTTAACCCTAATGTTGCTGGTGGCTAATTTTGCCAAACTAAATGATGCAAAACAACCTGATAAAAATGATTCAAACCCCAACACATGGGTACTCATCTGAGAGTACTCAGCAATAGCTGTCCAATGAATACCAACATGGCAGGGTTTAGATGGTTCTCAAAAATCTTTGTGTCTTTGTGCTTGGGACGAAAGTTGCCTCAGCATTGGAAGGGATAAAGTGTCAATGTAATTCACAGTTTGATGAGGAAGCCGCATGCCTTTTCATTAAGACTACTTTGTAGGTTGGAATAGATCTAACAGCAAGCTACTTCAAAGAAGCTGCAGCTTAAAGCTGCTATATTCAAGCAAGAACTTCAGGATATTGATATCACACCTGCAGAGAAGATGTTTGAGCATTAATCAATGTTTTGGAGTTCAGAAAAAGAACACGGTAAGCAATTTTTTTTTCAACAAACCAAACATCTGTCCATAAATCTTTATCTAATAGAAGGCTTCTCAGTTAATGATTTAAATGCCACATTTCATTTCCAGTCCAATTGATTGTGGCACACCCATGCATCAAAATATAAAAATGCGGTGGTATTCTAGTTCTGGGTGGCCATGTTGTCCGTACACAACTCTTCATTTTGTAGCCTATCTATATTGTATAAGGGTGCTACAACCACAAGCTCTGGATGATTACTGGTGCTCTATGTGATAATGTATCTCACAAAGTATATGCATAAATATGCAACACGTTTTGGGATATAATACTGATGTTATATGTAAAGGTGTTTGCCATATAGATACTGTTTCCTGTATATGGCTTTAATTTGGAATCCTAGAAAAGTTCTTTTACAGCTCTGCTGGAGGGTATTTATGCTACTTTAAATTTGAGCGTTCAAGCACTCAAACTAAACCTTATATAAAGCAGTACATTTACTTGAAAGATGTTATTTAGGTGCTATCATAGGGAGCGTGAAAATAGCGAAAATGCCTGTAAAAATACCAGTTATACATTATCCTTGCTTTCTGTGACCTAGCCTCTGTACATGACTGTATAAATATGCAACAAGTTTTGGGGGATAATACTGGTGTTATATGAAAAGGTGTTTCCCATATAGAAACTGTTTGTCCATTTTTTCTGTCACCTAGCCTCTGTACGTACATGTATAAATATACACCAAAATGACCAAATGTTCTCCTGGAGCACCACTAGCTGTGCTGTGTAAAGATTCCTGCCAGGATAATACTGTTTATACATCTTCTCCAAGTGCTAGCCAAATGTACATGTATAAATGTCCAACCTCTGTTTCAATTGAGTGCTGCTGGTATCCATTAACAATGCACTAGGGGATAGTAAAACCCATTAACCACCTCCTAATAGCAGCAGCCCATGTAGGGATGCAAAAAGCTATCCATTTCATGCAGCTTATCGTACCATCTCCAATCACTGCACACAATCTCTCAGAGAAATTATTTCGCTAATCCACCATGGTGATTTGACATTTTCTCCAGCGAGGATCCTGAGCTGCTGCCAAGCGCCGGTCCCGGCATCTCTTTCCCATCATCTCTTTCCCATCATCCTGTTAACTAATAGAAGTCTACCTTTCGCTATACACTCATCCCTCTTAACCCTTCACATGCTGAGGCTACTTTCATCCAAAGCACAAGAATGCAAAGATTTTTGAAAAAACATCTAAACCCTGTCAGGTTGATATTCATTGGATAGCTCTCACTGAGAACTCTCAGATGAGTACCCATTTGCCAGGGTTTCAGTCATTTCTTTTTAGGTTTTTTGCATCATCTTATATTGGCCAAATTAGCCACCAGCAGCATAAGAGTTAAACTGATGCAGGTTTCTCCACTTTCCTCCAGGAGGCAGTCATAACATGATAACTATCTGCTCCATTGAAAACCAATCTTGGGATTAGGTAATCTTGATGCTATGGCCAAAAAGGATCTACTGCTGATAAGAGAGAAAAAAATCATGACAGGAAGAACAAATGACTTTGGTAAAAATCGTTTTTATGAAAACAATGCATGCACTAGAGGCCCTTTCATAACTGGTTATCCAGTTCCACAGGGCAGGTGATAAATCTATAATGGCCTTTAGCTTAAGTCAAATTCAATGACTGTGTACTTGCTGTACTTGCCCAAGCAGTCAAGTGCTTTGTGTATCAGATACATTGTGGCCTTATGTATAGGAATTGGCACCTTTAGAATTTCGCAATATGATACATTATAACTATTTCCTTGTTCAGGGTCTAACGTGCTACTTTCACAATCATCAAGTTTGAAAATGATTCTATGCAAGGAATGCTTATGAAATTTCCAATCTTTAAACTGCAAGAGTAATATATTTCATTGCACTATACCATTGATAGAGCCAAGAATATTCTTTTATATTATGCAATGACTTACAATAGTATCTCGCATAAATATGAGTAATTCAATTCTCTGAAAAAACAACAACATCTTGTCATGTTTAATAACACATACCTTTATCTAACAGGAAAAACTGCAATGTAAGCTATAAGAATTTACAGCTAGAATATAGCTAATGCACATGTCGGTCGTGTACTGTTTTGCTGTCCATCTCAGGAATATTCTCCCCGACTCACCTTGGATAGGCTAGCGCTGCTGAGAGCAGTTCCGACTCAAGGCTGTAATGTGTACATTACACATTTACAAGGAGATTTAGCCCTCGTGTTTTAGCCTTAACCCCTGCAGTTAAAAGGAGATTTCTTTTTCACCCTGACAAAATCTGGGATGCATCATCCAGCATTAATTTGGAGTAGCTTGATTGTGCAGGTATTGATTCTAAGTAGTTCAAATATTAGCCGTTTCAAATATATGGCTTATAAACTTAGTGTACATTGGTCCAAGTATGATAAGCAACTGAACTACTCAAATTGACTTCAATAATACTACAGATGATTGTTCTGCGTCAAACTATCTATACTGATATTGTGATTATGCAATTATCCATCATGTTCTGATATCCTTGAAAGAAAGATCCATAAGCTCATAATCCCATTGCACTGAATCCAGGAAACATACTTAGATCAACTATTTCCCGTTACTTATATTTTTAGCCGAATTTTATTATCTATCTGTCAATCAAAAGACAAAGAACTTTAGCAAAACATAAACTTTCCAATAAAAAATCTCTCCATCAACCCCAGAACACAGAGCTCATTTGCTGAAATAATTTAAGGTTAGGAATCCTTTAAGGTTTCTCTAATTCTATCCCTAAGGTAAGCCTTAACCTCAACTATTTTGAAGAGGAAATCGTTGAGAAATAAGGTTTTCACTTAAGTTACCCTTAAAGTAGCCCTTGTGAATTTCACTTAACGTTACCTTTGACACAAGGAAAACTGTTAACCATTGGGGAAAAAAAATCAAAATTTGCTCATAATAAGGATGGGTAATGGCACTCATACCTGTTTCTTAACTTTTAGTTCTAAAGAGCATATTTTAAAGTTTCAGGGACTACATATATATTGGTCTTCCCTGTATCAAGGGTAACCTGAAAGTGAAAAGTGAATATCTTATCCTAAAGGGTAAGGGTACATACACCTTCAGTGAAAAGCATACTATTTAAGGATTTTTTTTAACATTACCTGAACACATGTTATAAAGATGTCAAAAGTTGTCAATAAGCTTTAGAAAGTGTGTTAGTTGTTACACTTAGATGAAGAATTGGAACTTTTGTTTTAAATGTACGCTCTCTAAGCCCATGTATTGGCTTCCTGTACTTACAGCTTTCTCCTACCAGGTCACCATTCATGGACCTCTGTTTTTCAACTTACCTAAAATAGAAAAACAAAAGGACCATTAGTTGCATGTAATGGTGATAATGATGATAATGATAATGTAACGGTCATTAATGTTAATACCTAGTATGTTTACCTACTTGAAATGATAACAAAACAGGCACATGTTTGATAATGATAATAAGAGAAAAATAATAATGACACTGATTATCATAATGTTGATGATAATGATGCTGATGATGACAATGATATGATATTATTAATAATAATAATAATAATAATAATAATAATAATAATAATAATAATAATAATAATAAAAATAATAATAATAATAATAATAATAATGATAATTATTATTGTTATTATTATCCTTATTATTATTATTATTATTATTATTATTATTTTTATTATTATTATTATTATCCTTATTATCAATATTATTATTATTATTATTATTATTATTATTATTATCATTATCATTATTATTATCATTATTATTATTATTATTATTATCATTATCATTATTATTATTATTATCATCATCATCATCATCAATATGAGATGATGATTTAGCTTTGGCCCTCATGATCTAGGCATATGTATTCTCTTAATCAACTTTACACCAATCTACCATACAATCCTGACGTTGGTATAGGTGTACTCTTATATCCCGGGCAGCATTGTATTGCCTTATCATAGGGATCCCATTCTTCACTGATTCACACCCATGTCACCAGCTCATATTGCATATTAATGAGTGCTCATCACCAAGATCCCAGACACAGAGAAGAACTGGGAAGTAAGCGATACGGTGTATGGTTACATGATATCTATCACTAAGGGGTGTCACATCCAAATCTATATTTAGCACGGATGTGATTTTGCTGTAATTCCCTACTAAATCAGGGCTTAAAGAGAGACTGATAGATACTTTCTATCAGCCACGGCCAACTAACTCCTATTTATTATCGGCGGCTTCCCTAGCTCACCAGAGTGGAGAGTGGAAAGAGAAGAGTAATACCCATTACTGTTCTGCTAATATGGCAATATAGCGCAGCATCAACTTAGATTACACTTCTTCACCGGATATCAGCATATTTAACCAGAACATTACCAGTCGAATTTCATCCATAATACCTGATTTATACGCACACAACATGCAACATAGCTCATATTTTATCCGCTTCTTTGATTTGGGCTTCAACTATTCCCAGACTATAAGCCATAACTCCCTGATGAAATCAGTTAGGTTGTCCCTATCATGGTTGATGATTTATTAATATGGAATTTTAGTTATATTTATTCCGCCATATTTAGGCTAAATCCAGACCCGCCAATTGTAGGTGGTAGAGAAAACTGGAGACTAGCCAGCGCAAACCACAGCCTAAGTAGCTCAGTTGGTTAGGTGTCGGACTAGTAATCAGTAGGTCGCTGGTTCAATACCCGGACGGGGCACTTTGGTCTGGGCAAGACAGTTTATTCCATATTGCCTCAATCTACCCAGCTGTAAAATGGGTACCTAGCATTAATATGAATATGCTTAGAACATGTGCGATATATGCTGCCAGCTGCTCTGACTTATTTGATATTTTTGTGGCTCCAATACAAGGGATACTGAGGTACAAAAAATAATCCAATATAGTCGCTTCCCATACACAAAGGGTTTATAATACTATATTAAAGAGGAAGAACATCTCACTGTACTTTAACTGAACATTGGAAAAAAACTTATATTCTTCAAATACGTCAAAACAAAACAGATGACGACTCATCAATTAGGCATTTATAGTTGAGATTAAAGATTGTCCCTAGATAATTCTGACAGTTTTGGCATTTGTTAGGCGTCTGTTGACAACTATTTAAGGACATAACTGATGACCAGTGTTTGCCAACCAGATGTCAGATACAGCCTTTCCTTATAGAGACATGATAATTAAAGATAAAATCACGAAGTTCAAGCCTTAAAGTTCTTATACTGTTCTTTTTTAACCATCTATGCCTTGAGATCTAATTAACAATGGTCATCTGGATCTATACTCATCTTTAAAAAATAAAAAGTAAGAGAAATAAAGCTTGAATTACTAAAATATTTTTAAGAGAGTGGTTGGATGAGTTTTGATCACATTTCTTTCACATTTCTTTTTCAAACTTTTTTTCTGAGAAATGCTATAGTCAAAGAGATATCTGCAAAGTAGTAAAGACATTTTTGGGCACAACTGTATATACCTTCCTAAATATAGGTACAATAGCTAACAATATCCTAGAGTTTGTTTCATTAATCTGATCATGCTTTGAGTTCTAGGAATTACCTTGACATACGATACTTTGAAAAAAAATACTTCAGCAAGAATTCTAATAACATCAGTAGAAGAGTTGTTGGTTGGTTTTGTATAATGATTAGCCCTAAATTTTCCTAAAATACATTGGTTAGAACAATATCAACAAATGTCAGGCGTTTATTCTTAGGCCGCTAGAGGTATCAGACAGAACTGATCCTCAGGCCAATATATAAAAACATCTTTGGACCCTGAACCAACCCTTGCAGAAAGATGTCTATTGACAATCACTGTTTTAACCCTTTCAACTATAAGACTATTTTTTTTTTCAAACATAAGGATACAAAGTTTATTTTAAACCATTTAAACCCTGTTATGTTGGTATTCATTGGATAGCTCTCACTGAGTGCTCTCATATGAGTACACATGTGCCAGGATTTCGATCATTTTTCAGGTTTTTGGCATCATTTTGTATTGGCCGTATTAGCCGTATTGGCCACCAGCAGCATAAGGGTTAACAGTATTTTTCTTTATCTTTATCTGTATTACTTTTTTCATATAATAAGGTTCATTATAAAAACAAAATACATATCAAATATATATATAAATAAATAAAAGCTCAAAAACAGATCAGAAAGACTTAATATACATAAAGGTTCAAAAACAGAAGTAAAAGAAAATCAGAAAATTTCTTTCTGTAAATTCATTTCAACGAGATACAAAACTACCTACATGCCCTTTTTCAACAAGGAACCCCAAACAAATCTTTCCTAGTTCTAGTTGTTAAGGCTATTTCATCGCAACAGTTGCAGCCTTAGACCAATCGAACTACAGCATTCAGTCACACTTATTCAGTCACAGATATTTCATATACTATTTCTCAATGAATATTCACATTTCAGACATCTGACAATTTCAGGACTTACAAGATTAAAGCCTTGGTGGATGGCAAAGCTTGAGTGCATACTTTCTACAGAGACTTCCCACTTTTATCATTAAATTGTATTCAATGAATTTATTTACAATTCATATTCTAGCCAACGATAATTTCTTTTCACTTTGATTCCAATTTGGCATGACTTCTGCATTATTCATGCAGAACAGTAATTTCATCACAAGCACCTATAATACCTCCGGCAAAGTTATCTTATGCAATGAATGCGCCTAAATTATGGAGTATTTTACAAGGTAAATAGATCATTCACTTTGAGAGGAAGACCCCCAGAGGAAATTACCCCCTACTAATCAGTTTTGGATATAAAGTTGGTTGATTCCCATTGGCAATTAAATCCTAATGGGTCCATTGACAACATGAAGTCACAATGAGACAGCATTCAGTGGACAGACTCCCTGCTCACTTATCTCATTTAAAACAGGAGTGCACATATGGTCTGAGGGGCTGCCCCGATAGCCCAGGGGTCTAAGGCATGAATGGTTGCAGTCGTTTACCACTGCTAAGTCCCCTGTTGGTATCCAGCTCAAGGCAAGTGAGAGAAACTTGCCAGTCTTATGAAGGGTTGTTGTTTTCCCAAGGTACTCCTGATTCCTCCACCATTAACCCTTTTCCAATGCTCAGACTACTTTCGTCCAAAGCACAAAGATGCAAAGATTTATTTTTGAAAACTATCTAAACCCTGTCATGTTGGTATTCATTGGATAGCTCTCGCTGAGTCTTTTGTTGCCAGCGTCTTGTCCTGTTGCCTCTATCATGGCAAATGTTTAGCCAGAGTAAAACAGAAAATGATGGTAAACAAAATTCTGATTCTGATGCACATAGGGTTCAACAATTTTGAGCAATACTTTTTGAATAGAATTTTCTTTTTTGATAAACATTGAAAAAACGACAACACATACTTCTGAAAATATCGCTTTGCTACCACAATATTTGCATGTGTAAGACCAGCACACAGAGGGGTTCAGTACCAGGGGAAATGTTGCCTGACGACTGCACCAGCTGTTTCTTGTAAAGTTCTTCTGCCCAGCTGGGGTTGAGACAAAGATGAATTGGTAGATATATATGAAATCGTTCATGTGTCTTGAGAACTTTCACTAAAATGTTATATCATTACATTATTCTATAATTAGTTTTCTTTTGAAATATGTCTGTGGTCTCTATATGTAATGGTGAAAACGGTCTAGAGGAGTCAAGTCCAGGTGATCAAAATAGTCATGCACATAAAATATTTGAGTGAGAAACAGTGGAAATAAGCAACCAATTTAAGAATGCTAACTATTTTGTTAAGCTTGAAAATGCACAATTCTTGATACTTAATTCAGCCATCTTCATCTTAAGCCCAATGTGGCACGTGCTAATCTTCAAGATTATTATGTCATATTAGGCAAGTTAGGAAAATGTTTTTGTAGCCGAAATGCTCGCAAGCTTGCACTTTGCAGGGTCAACCCAGGAAGTTGAACCCCAGGGTCAGATATTCCCCCCCAGGCTTTCAGGTTGCCTGGCCAATTTGATAGCAATTACCTTGGTTAACATTGACATAGAGGCAATAAAAAAATTGTATTTTTTCAAACTTAAGGTTTGATGTTATTCCTGTATATTTTTCTCCCCCATTCTATTTCCGCCTATACCCTTTTAAGACTTTTCAAGGTTGCTGTCAACTATATTGTTATTCAAAAGATCCTGTTATGAATTCAATGAATGTACCTCTTAATTTCCATTCTAATGATAGAAAGTCAAGCAGTGAAAGGTGAGGGCTTGTTTAGCTTGCCCAAAATACCATTTTTCCATGATTAGATAGTCAAATCTATGGGGCTATCTATTAATATATCGAGCCCTGATTTGCAATCGGGAAACCTTTCATGTCGCGCCCTCGGTAATGCCCCTTGAAGAGATGGAAAGGGAGGTAAAGAATAATAGCTGATGTACTCACTCACCGTTTCTAAGCAGACTGTAGCTGGAGGTCTGATTATAGGAAATCCCCTCTCCTCTCAGCTGCCAATTATTGATGTCAGCTAGCAGTATTCAGTGGGACTCAGCCAATTGTGCCAGCTACCCTTAACAATTAAGCACTGATTAACCAAGGAAATCGCCGATGATTGCTTTCCCTTATAAATAACAGCTATTCTTCATACATAATCTCATGTTCTGAATTACAGACTTAAGGTTGAGTTAATACTTCCAATGCTGAGGCTACTTGGGTCCAAAGCACAAGGACGCAAAGATATTTGGAAACTATGTAAACCCAGCCATATTGGTATTCATTGGATACTTATTCTCTCAGATGAGTACCCATATTCCAGGGTTTCATATATATATATATATATATAATATATATATATATATATATATATTATATATATATATATATATATATATATATATATATATATATATATATATATATATTATAAGAGAGGAGGCCCAATCCTTTGCAACGCATGATCTCCGTTGCCGCGCCTGTTTGCCTAATTCTGAGTTGGCAGTTTGGTGGACGAGTGTATCTAGATGGTTCTTAACGTAAACTAATTTCAGAAAGATTAGTAATAATGTGCTTTGATGCTGATTTCTCATCTTCAATTGAGGGCCTGGTTTGGTATGACCACCCGGCGTTAGATGGTACTACCGATATCAAACCTCTGCTCCACAGTGGGGTTGCACTGCATGGACATTGTTGGTTGTACGGTTGCTGAAGTACGCACACAGTAGTAGAGTGGTCTGCCCGGATGTTCAAAAGAAACTCAAGGCATGTACCGAAAGGGTTTAGGCAGCATAGAGACCCTGGACAATGCCTGCATGGGCGCTTAGAGCGTCTGAACACATCCCTTGGGGGTAATGCACAAACAGAGGTAGTGCGCTTAGACAGAGAGTATTGATACAACAAACAATTCAGGGAACTACGGTGGCACATGGATAACAATTTGAGCGTACGAAAAATCCTAATTTTCTGTAGTTCCAAAATATATTTTCCAGACAGCCAGCCAGTACATAAGTTACATACTGATGGAACTTAATGTCTAAATACATAGAAGTACC
>OZ012685.1:1093146-1183146 GCA_963942565.1 Maea johnstoni
TCTTAAGTTCAGCATAAAGTCTGGCCATTTTTTATGCCTCATATTTCGGCTAATTTCTTTATATGCCTCAAGCTTCCTTGCGATATTTTCAATTTCCAAAGGGAACATTGACTTGGAATGGGTTGAAGATGTTTAGGGAAGGGATTGCCCCTAGGAGTCTTGTAATAGCGCTGGTCATCAATCATTGATCTGCTGTGGTACATGTCTGATAACAAAGCTACAGAGAGACAGACTGCTATCATAGTGCACCATTCGTCTAGCTCAGGTTTCCTAGAATCTAGACTAGCTACTAGGCTAGGGTTCCAGTAAAGAGAGAGAGAGAGAGAGAGAGAGAGAGAGAGAGAGAGAGAGAGAGAGAGAGAGAGAGAGAGAGAGAGAGAGAGAGCTATCATAGCGCACCATTCGTCTAGCTCAGGTTTCCTAGAATCTAGACTAGCTACTAGTCTAGGGCTTCAGTAGATAAAGAGAGAGAGAGAGAGAGAGCTATCATAGCGCACCATTCGTCTAGCTCAGGTTTCCTAGAATCTAGACTAGCTACTAGTCTCGGGTTTCAGTAGATAATGGTTTTCTGTTCTCTGTTCTGTTCGCTGTTAGATCATGCAGGCGCTAAAGGTGGTCTCCCTTGTCAGTCAGAGACAAGAAACTGGAAATATCTCACTGTGGTCCACCCGGTGAGCAATGAAAGAACTAAGTCAGGGTCGACACAGTTTTGAGTTGGTACCGCTTTCATGTTAAATATATAGAGATAAAAATAAATTTCTTGGTCTTGGAGTAGGCTACCTAGAAATAAGTATAAGGAGGGAAGGAATGGCTTATTACGTCGCTTTCAACAACTTAGGTCATATCGCAACGAGATAGTTCCAAGGGGTCTTTCAGTTGCAGAACGACCATAGGCAGTCCTCCACAGCGCCGCACGTATGTATAGCGACCAGGCCAGCCCGCTTTTGTGAGCCACGCATCGTAACCACTAGGCCACGGCGGATCCCCAGAATCAAACATATTCACACATTCAGGCAGTAATATTTCATATAAACACACTTGACTATAGTACTTCGTCTCTTGTTTTTCAGAATGTTTTCATTTGAATTCCAGTTTTACCTTTCTCTTACTTACCTGGCTTTACTATATTTAAAAAGCTATGGATGACATTAGTATGATTTTGTAAAGATACTTATAGCAAAATTGGCAAATACACATACTTCTACTACTACTACTACTACTACTACTACTACTACTACTACTACTACTACTACTACTACTACTACTGTCTATATGGACTAATGGGAAATTGACATCCTTTTCCCAGCATATACCCTGGGCGCATACAAATGCATCATGTTTGTCTTATAATAGGGCATACCAGATGTAACCATGAACAATAACCGCACATTCCAAAATCGCTGCTTTATCATTCGGGGGCAATTAAGCAGTATAGGCGTAATGCATGGTTGAAATAAGATAAACAGGAAAGAGAGTGTTTTACTTTGCCTAGGATGTGGAAACAATTGTCCTTAGCAATAAACTGTGAGAAGCGGATGTTTCGATTGGGGTGAAATATGTTTCAACTATTAAAACGTGCAAATGCATTCTAGCGAATGTTGTCCAACTAACAAGATGTTATAATATTTATATTGGACATATAAACAATTAATCATTTAGATGTGTAATTAGCCAACGAGTCGTGAAATAATCCTCTAATAATTCATCATTATCATCTTAGACAAATATACGTATCTTGCTCTCTCTCTCTCTCTCTCTCTGACCATCATCATAATTATTACCATCACCATCAAAGCTGTTTTATTGATTGGCATTGACCTTTTAAACAGGGACTTGTGATCATCATTGTGACACCAAAGACCTGCCTATTTATTAACTGTTTCCGGGTCAGAGGTTAAGACAGGAATTATGCCAGCCATACCTACAGCAGAGAGACAATGCTGCCGCACGTCATCTCGCCGCGAGCTATGTCACGTGACCGCGAATCTGCCGTGTTCACTGACAGACTTGAAAAATCCGTGAAGTCGAAAATTACCACTTAACAAACTGCCTACGCCAAACAATAGAAATCAACTACAGAAGTCCTTGAAGGCTTGATATGAAAACGCTTTTGAAGTTGGTAAAATTCAATCATTTCCAAGTGCACTACGTTACAAGATTCCAGCATTTCACGTTTTCAATGATACACTTTTCCAAAGTTCAGGCTTTGGAGTTACCATGTTCATCAATTTCCACATTCCATTTTTGTGAATTCTAAGTGACCGGTCGACTCGCGCATGCGCACTCGTTTACTCTTTCACCTGGTGCTGGTTGGTCTCCTGTCACATCACACTGAGCCGGTGATTGGCCACGCTGCCGCCCGCGGCCTCAGGGACAGGTGTGATGTGGTCACCGGTAGCCAGAGCGACGAACAGACAGACCCAGCTGCTGCTAGGCAACCTGCCAGTTCTTGGTGGCCAGCAGAGTTATGAAATTATAGGGATGGGTAGATCCCTTGATCATATCGCGACGAGATAGAAACCCGCAACCGCGAAGAAAGCCCCTTCTCTTTGCGAATAATTCCAAGGGGTCATTCAGTTGCAGAAGCATCATAGACAGCCCTCCACAACGCCGCACAATTATATAGCGACCAGACCAACGCAAATATTTCAAGTGAAACATTAGAAAATGCAACTTCTTAAAGTTGGTCACATTCATTAATCCTGACATGTTTGGCCAAGCTGTTAATCATAGGGCAGCGAGGCATCTGTGGTTCCTTCGTATTCCGAAAATTTCAGGAACTTTTTACCCTTATTAAAAGTTACTTGCATACGTTTTTCTGCCGATACTTGATGCATGCAGCATGGTTATCTGGGAGCTAACGTTATGGGCCGTGCTGTAACATATAGCTAACCCTCCCCCTGTCTGTTAAGCCTGTCATCTAAATGCCTCCCAGCTAAATAACAAGCTCTTGGTGGGGGTCATAGCCTCTTATCAGGACAGCAAACTTGCCCCTAAAACAACTAACACAGGTGGTGCTGATAATTACTGTGTATGCTCTATAATCAGTGCTTAATGCTAATGATCAGTTCACTGTACATCTCCAGGCGGCGCCCACACATTGCCGTGCTCAGCGCGTGCACGCACGCATGCGCGCAGCTTCTCTCGACATAGAGAAGGCCGTCACTTGCCAAAAAAAAATATATATAATGATATTGAATTGTTATGTAAATAAATTTCCTACCCACACTAATAAGTTCCTCTAGAAAGTATCATCTGGATCTATGGTACTTTTTATTACATACTGGGAATTACGAATCAGTTTGAAAAATATATTCAAGGAGATCTGTTGCTAGAGACATAATCAATATTTCTCCTTCAACTATGCCTTAGCCTGAAAAATCATCAGAATTAACAGGCTGCTTTTTGTCGATGTGAGCAATAGAGGGTTTTAATCTGGCAATCTGGGTTTATATGGTTAAGCGAAAAACCAAAACCTGCTCAAGAAACCTCCAATCTTAATAATTTATATGCTACGTGTCTATACTATGAAAGATGCCTTTTTTCCTGTTAAACTAACCTGGCTAGAAAGACCTCTTTAGACTTGTCCAATCAGAGACGTTGGAAACATTATAGGAATGGTTTGCTTTTTGCAGCTGATACATGCTGCTATTCCTCTCTAGCACCATTTTTCATCTCTTATGACAATCCGTCCCTTACAGTTGTGATCCCTATCGTACAGCACATTCACACTATATATAGAACTCTCTATTTCTTTTTCAATCAGCTAGTTGATATACTAATAGCAGACATAAGGTGGCCGGGTTCATTGCAATGCCCCCTCCTCGTCTCAGCCCTGCTGTTAGGAGCATAGCTTTGAGTTAGGGTTAGTGTAGTGACTACCATCATTCCCTGGGATCGGTATCTGTTTAGTGAATAGTAGTGGAACAAGTTTTTGGGTTCGATAGCGGTTCGAGGCATGTTAGAAAGTTCCCAATGACTAGTCCAGCTACCCCCGTCGTCAGCAACTCTCTAGTCACGGCTTAGCCTTATTATGGCAGAAAAGTGACGATGAACGAAATTCCAATTCTGAGTTCAACCAGTGCGTAGGTATCAGTTAGGAACCTCACCTCTCCATCCTCGTCCCCACATTTCTCATGTTCTCATCCTCTCAGCATTGTCGTCGTTTCTAGGATTCAGGGATGAGAGAGCGACGTCAGTGGGAGTTTTCTACTTGTGGTGGTGGTAGTGTTGGAGTGTTTATAAGGTCAAGCCGTGTGTAGGCTTCCCCTTAGTCAGGGGGTCTAACCTGTTTCCACTGTAGCGCGGCATCTGAATTCTCCACGCTGCCTTATCTGGTTGTTCATCTACACATGTGACTAGATGCGACACGACACTTGCATGTTCACATCAGCTTAGAGACTGTAAGGGCAGCAGGCGCAGGCCGTACAAATGTTCCCCCTTGTTTCTCATTATAACCCATTCACGCCAGCATTGATTTGGAAATGTTGTTATCGTCACCATTTCTGCTGAATAGAGGCTAGATCGTAACTAGCCATTTGTAGATAGTGAAGGAATCCAAAGTACCCAGGAAAACCACCGCCTAACCAATCTTAAGGTACTGGCAACCTATTCACATTCTCCTAGCTGGATTCGAACTCGAATAGTGGTCAAAGACAACGAGTGATCACATCTTAAATCGTGGTTGCATCTTTGTTTCAGTTGAAAAAACAACAACTTAGGAATAAGACACCAATTCTCAAAATGTTTGAAGGACAGTTTAATTCCGATAACCATTTCTACAAAGACGTACTTTTTTAACGGTATACTATAATAATCAGGCTTTCCATTGGAAGATATCTTTCTCAGTACCTGCCGTATTTATTTTTCTTGTTTTATATGTCAATGCCGAGGTATATCTGTTAGACTGGTATAGAAGAAGGTATGACATACCGCATACGTAACGCAGAAATCTGAACGTCCTTCAATGTTTCTATGAGAGCCAAGTTCCTCCTCAAAAGGTGAAGAAATAAAAGACCCAAAAACTCCATGTAGAATGATTGGCTGCTTCAGTATCTGGCATTAGTTCTATCATGTATTTGTTTTAATTTGTAAAGGCATGGGTTACTAGTTCAACCGACTGTATTTTATTTTTTGCAGTATATATGTCAGTAACGAAATGTCTATTGTGGGAATAACATATTGCAAATATCAAAAGTTCAGTAAAGGATGATTTATTTTTCGAGAAAAACATGATGAGCATAACGAGTGCCAAGTGAACGAATGGTTCACGCGACGAAATCTGTAAGGAGACAACTAAGATATAGGTGGACGAGAAACATCAGTCTTCGCCTTGCCCTTATGGCGTTTAGGAATGCATTGATTTGTGAGAGTGGCGAGTGAAGTGTGACTAGTTGAGGTACCTGTGCCAGAGGCCTACAGGTGAGCTATAGTAGGTTTGGTACAGCAGGCGAGGTGCTCTGTGACGCATACCTGGATAGCACCCTTGCTCATGACGTACATGCATGCTCTGACAACTTTGAACATAACTCCTCAATCAGAGTCAGGTTTGAAATATTTGAGTTTTTTTGTATTGTATGTCTATTGACAGTGTTCATTTAGGTACAAAATCAATATAATATAAATATATAAGGGAACAGAAAGTAAATAGATAACAAAATTAGGTATACCAAAAAATGTAAGCGAAAATACATGATTCTAGTTCACAAAGTTACTAGAATATTTTCAGTCAGATACTTCTCAAAATGTTGGTTTTTCTCAAGGTATTTTGCTGTGTGTGATGCGGTGAGGCCAGGTGTGTATTCCATGTGTGATAGGACTAATCCATCTCAGTCTGTCAGGCTGACTCAGGTGACACGAGGTGACAGGTGACCCATACCTGAGCTCAGCCAGAAAACCCTCCTAAATATACAACTCTCACTTACCACAGGCCTAACGTACACCAGGGCAAACCGTGGACTTATTATAGTGTATGTAAAGAGGGCTTGGAGGATCAAAAGTTCAAAGTGTTTAACCAGCTGCTTATAGATAAAGTCAAAGCTCATTATTAGTAATCTGCTGTGTAGAGTAAATAGATAAACTTGCTTGTGCATACCAATCTCTCCAAATTGGAAATATTCTGCACAGTGACATGCCATGTTTACGAAAGACCATACGTGACAGGCAGGAAAAAAGCAAATTTTCTTCGAAAATTTTTCCCAAAAGTGACAGAAGAATATTTGAATTCTATTGCACTTTTTTCAAAAAGTGTTGGAAAAATTTTGATTTCTTTTCTAACATTTCCAAAAAGTGTTGGAAAAAAGCTTTGATTTTTCCTACGTTTTCGCGCGTTTTTTTAATCCTTTATACGGAGGAGCATAAGTGACAAACAGAAAAAAATCAAATTCCCTTTCAACTCTTTTTTTCCTAAAATATAGGGAAAAAATCAAATATTTTTCCAACACTTTTGAAAACGTGCAAAAAAATTCAAATATTTTTTTCCAACATTTTTTGAAAAGTGTTAGAAAAACTGATTCTTCTGTCTGTAACATGTGCTATTTCATACCTTTATTGTGGGTTAGGCCTTACTACAAATTAGCATATCACTTTATAAGTACTAAGTATAGGTAACACTTTATAAGCACGCCTACGTTTGTGTACCAACATGTTGACATCCAAGCAATCTTGTGTAACAGGTAGTATTCCTCTTAAAGATGGATGTTTTGACATCAAAGCTGCCACACATTTCCGCGAAGTAATTATTACTTTCATCACCCTGGCCACCACGGTTGCTAATTAGTGCCCAAGGCCATGTGGTCACATATGTTTGTACAAGCATTAGACAGGGCTAGCGGCACGGACACGTGTTATTTTGCGGCACATATTGTACACACACCAGCCAGGGACGGACATCATCCAGGGTCAATAGGGGAAGGGAGGGGCCCTCCTTTAAATGGTATGAGTTGAGTGTATCCAGAGTTTTTCGGAACTAGGGTTGGATGCCATGTGTCGGCAGTAGAATGGGTGTAGTAGGGGGGGGGGGGGAGTTTGACTGTAACATGTTCGTGTTCGGCGTTCATTTACACTACAGAGGTCTGTAGTGTAAATGAACGCCGCTACGCGTCGCCACCGTCGCGTTCTATAATTAGCTTCCAATTACTTGTGACGTCATCAAAACTGTAAAATCGCTAATTTCACTGATTTAAAAAAGGTTATTTAATTTCCTAAACGTGTATTCTTAGTACAATTGGTCCATTGAATGTATCCATGCTGTTTGCCCAAAACAGAGTGGACGCTATCATACATAACTGGAAGAACCATGTTTTCTTTAATGAAACAATCCATGGCGTTCCACTAAGGCATTCGACGTCTTTGAAGCCGCCTATCGGCGGGTTCCCGAACCTCGCGTCGAGAGACTCGAACCTGCGACCTCACGACCCTGGGAAAGAGTCTTTGCTGGATCCCAAGCCATGGGTGAAGGTGTAGAAATTAGGCCGTGTAGTATACTCGTCATCACCATATAGATTTCTAACATTGGGTATGTTATATGCTAAGCTTACCACGCATTGTGCTATCGATTCCCATTGCGGTACAACTTTCGACTTAACATAAAGCTGGCAAGGAAAATGGTTTTCAAGAATTGAAATCGTTTTAATGACCATTTTTCAATTTGATAACATTTAGAAACGACATTCAAGGTCAATATTTCACCACAGGTCAACGTCTATTTTTCAGCAGATATTTCCCATAGAATGTATAGTAAAATGACCCCCTTTGCCATGTACAGTCCGTTGGGCACATCATTATAAAAAAAATACCCTGAGTGTGCCATATGGTGATGTTGTCTTTAAGTGGGTAGTTGGTATCAGTTTAGGGCATGTGATTATCCCAGAGATCAGGTTTACGGTCGACTTCCTGCTCACAGGACGAGCTTGTCGGGTGGACGTCGTGCAAGGACACGTGACGTCATATCGTGACGTCATTGATAAGCCAATGTGCTCTGCCAGCTCGGACATAATGTTCCTGGTAATTGCTACTTCTAAGAATGTAGGCATGAAAATAGTGACCACCTAAAGCAGTCACTTATATGTATCTCAATCGCTTATGTTATCTCTTGCTATGTCGATATCAGTTATCTAAACCCATTGTTATACAGATACGAACGGCAAGAGAAAGATTCCTGTGAATGTTCTTATTGTTTCTTTGGGTCGTACAGGGGCACGGATATCTTGCATCCCCTCGCCGACATTCTTCTACAAATAGCAACGTACTTTGCTCTCTTCGTTGTTAAATTCTGTTTTCCGCCTGAAAATGAAAACAACAATAGCAGAAATATATACAAACTACATCTTTACATCTGCAAAAACAAACAAAAACACGTTCAAACATTTGGTACACCAATGATGCAATGGCCATAATGGATATGTGTACGTATATACATATATATATATTATATATATATATATATATATATATATATATATATATATATATATATATATATATATATATATATATATATATATATATATATATATATATATATATATAAATATATACCAGGGATTTGGCCTCGTGTCTGTTGTTATTGAAGGCATCTAGGGATTGTGCTCATTATGTGAGTGGGAAACGGAGGGCCTGGTTGAGAAAGTTGTAGCTATTACGACTAACTTAAAGTTCCTGTGACCAACGTTCAAAGCATTCCCAGAAGCCAGGAATCTCGTATTTGTTCCATGTCGCCATGGCAACAGATGAGCTATCTACTTAGATACTTAAGAGTGGCTTTGGGCAATGTGGTCATTTAGAAGACCTGGTCAGTGCATGGCCTGCGTGCTGGTGCACTAACCAAAACATCGCTTGACCGAATTATCAGCAAGCGCAAGACGCCACTCCTAGTGAAAGAATATTTTGGACATTAGTCTGTAGATATTTTGATCATACGAGAAGTAATAAACTCAAACACTAATACAGTGACAATCTGATCGTAAGTGGAGAAGAAATCGAGTTAAACACTATGATGTAAAGGAATTTACTTGAACACCAATACACTTATCTTTTGACCTGAAGTAAAGGAGTCAAACTGAATACTTTATCATTTCTAGTGAAGGAATGGACGTAAACGCTAGTATATTGATCTTTTGATTTGAATTGAAAAAAATCAACTTGAACATCCGTATTTTGATATTTTGATGGACTTAGTCATTAACCCATAGGGACCCTGCATGGGCGGCACTCTTATCATTCGATTCCTGGTATTCTCAGAGATGTTTTCCTCCTAGCACTGCTGATGAAACAGTTTCTAGCTATCGCAATAAAATACTTCAGTAGCAAATGAGTGCCCAGTAAGTAATGCCGCGTATTCCATGTTAAGGGCTTTCACTTCATGGACTGTATACCAGTCGGTGGGAACTGTTTTATCAGAGCAGCCATGGAGCAATAAGAGTGCTTTCTCCTCTACTCATAAGATTACCACTATCTCCTACTAAAAGCAACATTGGATTTAATCACAAAATCCGGTTCTTAATCTTCACTTCCTGGCATTATTCAAATCAAGAAACATGATAATCTAGATAGTGTGCCTTGTTTAGTGTATCTGCTGGATTAGAAAGCTTTTAGTAGACACTTAGTGCCTCGCGAGGCAGATGTCAGGGCAGAAGTTTGACGCGAATCTCGTGGCGTTATTGCGATAGGGTTCAAGAGTATTATAAAGCTACGTCAGCCACACGCAGTCTCAGGCTTTGTTTATGTGCTCTGTTGTCTTTATTACCAATGAAACCCCTTTTACGCTATCTGTGTGATTATCATTTATGTGACCTCGATTTTCTAGTTTTGCCTCACAGCCCAAATCAAGAATAATTACTCGTTGTTTAACTCAATGTTTGTTTCATATCATAAAACTTAATGTTATCCCATCTGGTGCTTCTGAAACGAAATGTATGTTCCTTTTATCATTAAGGCCATGTTTCTAACATGTAATACCGCTTTTTTCCGGCACAACCCAGGCCCTGACTTTACTTAAAGTCGCCTATCAGTCAATAATAAATGTGCACATGCATTATTTCCTTATTACATGTCTTACAGAAAAAAAAAACGTTTGCAAACGAATGACGTTTAACGAGGGTACTAAAGTCTATAAGAATTGCTTTGTTATGCAATTCGGTATCAATAAACATAACTGATAGCGGATATAAAATCAAATTAGATGATTGAGGTCGTATATTCCTCCCCTCTCATCAGGAAATTGGCAGGTTTAATATGCTATCTGTGTTAGTGTATTTCATCTTGCCGTATGCTCTGTGATATTGACTAGCCGCAGGAATGTGACCTTGGAATTTCACCACGTGTGAGTTGGGTGCCACTTCTTTTTGCCTCTCGCCAATACCGCTAGTTTTAAGGAGGCGCTGGCTTTAATCTGAACACCCCGCTTTAGGTGCCAGGATGTACGAAAAACCAGAACGTGCTGAACTAGTTTCGCCAGAAAGACATTAATTCGGAAGAACCCTTTTTTGACCCAAATCCATCATTTTTGTGCATGATTCACATGTGGGTTTTGCGCTGATTGTTTTTTCCAAGTTTGTTAAGGTGGTGCTGGATTAACACATTGACATAGACCCCGGTCCTGGCCACACTGAACTGGATTCACTTTCAATTGTTTTGCCAGTTGAAATGTCATATGTCGTTGATGGGAATGAGTGAGATGAGATGGGTATAATGAGACTTCTTTCACTAATTGCATTAAGTGTTCAGGCTATTCAAGGAATATACTTTTCTTGGAATACTAGTTTGTTATGACAAATCGTGAGGTCAGGAAATCACTGAGAACTGCTTCAATGAAAGGATCTGCTACATCAGTCATAACATATAACTCATACTTGGAATGCCATTCATCTGAATTCTATGAAAACCATTCCTGCGGAAACAAGACACATACCGGTGGACTTATACTTCCTTGAACTGGTTTCACTTTCTTAGTCTGAGTTGCCAGGGTATTTTTATCATTTTTCTTTTCAATGATATAGGTTCATATCTCGTCTATGATTCCACACCTTGAAACCTTACTTCCTATAAGATAGGCATATTTCATGTTCAAATGTACGCATCATATGCACTATATCAAAGTATAGCTCGTTGCCATGGCTAATTGCCTAGCAATGGGGCAGGAAAGATACCATTGGCATCTTCTGGAGCAGCAATATGTCAGCATCTTTGCCCAAGGCCAAGAGAAGAGCATTCTTGTTTCTAATAGCTAGCCTGTCTTGCCATTCACAACCACTCAATGTTACTTTCTTTCTACAGTCTAGGACGGGTCATGTGAGAAAGTTGACAGTGACTTGGGTCAGGCGGTTGTTTTCGCCGAGTACTCAGGTTTCCTCGACCACTTACAACTAGCTAGTCACGACTAAGCCACACTATGACAGAAAGTATATAATCAGGAATCTTGTTTTGTCTGAAGGCGGCTTGATTGTCGTGTCCAGAAGCACAGTGAGTTGCAAAAAAAGACTTTCAAAACAAACTAACGTGTTTCGCCTCATGCAAAATATTCAAATTGCTTCACTGGAAATTCTCAAAATGTTTCATAGCATTCGCCGCAATATGTGAAACATTGAAATAAGGTTTGAAGAGTAATGATGATTACATAACTTAACGCTAACAACAATACTGGTCGATTCCCATGAAATTCATCTTCATCTGTTTTAGATGAGAACAATAAATCATTTGGTAACCAGGTAGATATTGCTACTCTTCGGACTTATGCAAACCATGTTTTATTTTTCTCTGGCCTGAAGGCCTGTAGCTTCGTAACAGATCCGGCTCACTCTTGCAGAAACTAGTTTTTAAACACACGCAGTATGTTTTCTCTGCTACGCCTATTACGCCTATTACTCCGTGGCCTGCAAGCGCGTTCAAACATATGCCGCAGCATGTCGCCGAGGGTGGGCTACAGATATAGGCTGTTACAGGTCAATGCTAAAACAACATATTCACCCAATCCACATTTCTCAAAACCGCGAGTGATGTTTCAAGACATGGTCCTCAGCGGCTATGAAGAAGAGTAGGGCTACGTGCAGGGACTGCGGTTATATATATATATATATATATATATATATATATATATATATATATATATATATATATATATATATATATATATATATATATATATATATATATATATATATATATATATATATATATATATATATATATATATATATATATATATATATACATACATATACATATATATATATATATACATACATATACATATATATATATATATATATATATATATATATATATATATATATATATATATATATATATATATATATATATATATATATATATATATATATATATATACTAGATCTAGTATATAGTTATATAGGTTAATCAGCTACCCGTATACGCCAAGTTCTTCTTATGTAAAGATTCGTCAATAATTGGACCATTTCGAAAATAAGTTCATCTTTCTCTTCCTGCAAACTTTAACCATATACTGTCCTTAAACAGACAAAAAATAGAAATCCGATATAAACCATCATTAAGAATTGTTTGCTTCTTTGTCAAATCGATTTGAATGCAAGTCCTGATTTGTAGATGGAAATAGTATGAATGCGGCCAGGATAGAGCGATGCGACTCTTGGACCCCTCCATCAATAAAGCACCTGTATTAGCTTGACCAGTTTCGTGCTTTCTAATAGTTTATTGATGGGAGACTCCAAAAGCTGAGCACCTATATGAATCCGTGACTGTAAGTGCTCAAGTCACATTGGGCAAATTGACAGTATATGGAGACGAGTATTCTCAGTCAATGTAAGGATAGTGTCCCAAATAATATACTTATTATGTAAATAATTTCTTTTAATAGTGTAAGCACTGACAGTTTAGTGTGCTGATTGCAAATAGACGTATCGCTATTATATTAACTATTCGTTAATACTAATATAGTTGCATCATACTTGATGATAATCTGTAGAGTAGTCTTATGTTTGTAAAAAAATTGAAGTTATATTTATACTTTATATTTTATGAAAATGATTGTATTGTAAACTGTAAAGTATTGTGATTTTGTTCTATTGCAAGAACTGTCAATACACATACAATACAATACAATTGGATCGGATTATTATGGACTGGTCGCCTTTGAAGCTTTACTTGTATCTGTTTGTGGCAGGCAGGAATGTACTGCGGCAGACCTAGAGCATCCTCCCTCTGATATGATATGTGTAGCTCTATCAGGGTAGTCGTGGCTTTCTGAGGGTTTTGACACAAACCACAAGCCGTACCCCCAATGCACCCCCTGTAAACAGTGGAAACACGACCCCGACCAAATGGCCGCCGTCCCCTGCATGGCTTTGGCCCATGCACGCCTGGGACATATGGTGTTTTGGCGGAGTGCTTTGCCAATGTGGCATTACAGTACACATTCACAATAGCAATCACTGGAAGTATATAACTGACAGAAACTTTATCAAAGTTCTTATCTAAAATTCTTTTGAGAAACAGTGAATATTTATACACGTATAATTCAGTATTACACCAAACATTTATGGATACGTGATGCAGTAAATGAAGGCCAAAAAGAGGAAGCAAAATGTTTCATGGTATTGTATTAAGCCATCTGAAAAGCCCACTCTAGGAACACACACATACACGTGTTGTTGCGAATGAGCATTGATACCACAGTAATATGGATTGGAAAGTACAAGTCATGTAGAACTGAGCATTTTTAAAAGATCAGTGGTTGGAAGAGGTTAACAGTTGGTGATACATAAGTGGTGTTTACATTTAATATACACCAAGACTCGCTAGTTTACGTTCTATGGGTGGGATACGCTCGTGATCAGTATACTCACTGGAGCCTAAGTGTCTTGCCTATCCTTCCCTTGCTAGTTCTAGATGCGAGGGAAGGGTTGATTTTCGTTGTACTCTAGTAATACCACTTAAGCTGTCTTTCCTGTCTTTAATCTTAGGATTAGGGGACCGTTTATCGGGCCACTTCCGGGGTGAGGCCACACACACACACAGGGGACACTAGTTGATTGAGGAGCGTTGTGTTAACGTCAACCAAAGTACTGTAATATCTGATCACCTGATGGCATGTGTTAGCATCAGATGATACAATATCTACGTGAAACCGTCAATTTCTATAATGGATTCTCATAGACTGATCTCCAACAAATTGCGTTGTACTTTTTGGATAAGCACTTGGTACGTCAGATGTTAAGCCTGTTACGTCATACGAAATACGCGCACTTTGCAAGGTGCGAAGTTGGTCTAAAATGGTATCTCCATATTTTAGGGTTGGCGACTATTTTTCAATGACATATACACAGAAACAAAATGAATTTGGGTAACAAAAACTGTGCGCTCTTCCCTTTTTTCTGACACAGAAGAAAAATGCCCTGGCCTTACCATGGTTAAAGTTAACTGCTAGCCACTCAACCTTCCGAGCTCATTATGCGTTGTAAAAATATTTTGTTAGAGGTATGTGTTATGTCAAAAACTTCATATGTTCACTTGGTAATTGTCCTAGTGACATTGCTCTAAACCGTGCAATTATAGAGACACAATGTTGCATTTTGAAACTGATTGCACGTATCATTACACATATACAGTTGATAGAGGTATTTGCACCTTCTCCAATACATGTGAGGCCTTTTAAATTCATTGCATCACCATTGTACGAAAGAACATACGTGAAAGGCAGAAAAAATATTTGAATATTTTGTGTACACTTTTCCAGAAAGTGTTGGAAAAAATATTTGAGTTGTTTCTGCCTGTCACGTATGCGTACCATTGGTAGTCGATATCATGCACTATTCCAGTTGAGGAATCTGGCGACAGATGGCGTTACAGGGATATTCTCATAATCTTCATGTACACATGATGACTACATAAGCTCGGCACCTAACGTTTAGCCAACCAATGTAGTTATTACATGGCAAGACGTAACCCTACCCTCTTCCTCCTCAGCTATGTTGGATCTGCGTCAATTTGACACCACATTACCATTGTAACCTTATAAGACGCTTCTCATTTCATACTGTTACATACAAACTATTACTTAACTTTCCGAGAGATAAGGGAAGTTTCTTTAAGGCTGTGATGCTGGTGACACACTCAAAATAAGCAAACTCCTAGTTTAGCACTCCTGTACCCTTTCTAACAATAGTTATCCAATCCCTGAGGTCTTGGTGTTTCAAATATAAGTTTTCTTTAACTTACCTGCTTGAGCTGACCTCAATATAAGTACAGTTTCAATTTTACAGTGTTTTACCTCAAATGAGGTTTTCTTGATCAATAAAGGTTCATTTGATTTATAAATACCATACATGTCTGCGAAATATACTAGGCTAGGGCAACTGAAAGGCAAATTTGGAGTTCCTGCAAGAGAATACCTTACAGCACGCGATTTTGGTGGAAACTTTTACTTAAGAAAGTAGGTCACAATGGTCAGACATGTCGACCTACTTTCGTAAGTAAAATTTCCACCAAAATCGCATGCTGTAAGGTATTCTCTTGCAGGAACTTTGCCTTTCAGTTGCCCTAGCTTAGTATATTTAGCAGACATATATGGTATTTATAAATCAAATGAATCTGTATTGATCAAGAAAACCTCATTTGAGGTAAAACACTGTAAAATTGAAACTGTACTTATATTGAGGTCAGCTCAAGCAGGTAAGTTAAAGAAAACTTATATTTGAAACACCAAGACCTCAGGGATTGGATAACTATTGTTAGAAAGGGTACAGGAGTGCTAAACTAGGAGTTGTCTTATTTTGAGTGTGTCACCAGCATCACAGCCTTAATAAGTGTTTCGTATATATGCATTCATTAACACACACACACACACAGACACACACACACACACACACTACGGTTTCCTACATATCTAGATTTTGGTTAGAGGTCGAAAATCGGTGGGTTTTGCTGGCCTAACCGATTGCCTGATATTTTGGAGAGCTGATTCAGGCAATTCGGGAGTCATAACTTTTAACTTGAATTTTCAAGATCTAATTTTATTCGTAGGCTTATTTGTTTACCAAACAATGTGCTGTGGTTTCCACATGTAGCCTGCGAGGATTTGCCCGTCTCTGTCGCTGTGACAGGAATATTCTCCTTCCTCGGGGTCGCCTTAGTTTTCCTCCCCAGGGAATCCCTACTCGTGTCCTTAGAAAGTGTTGCAGGGTACATATTCAACATCTCCCTGGACCTCTTCACTTCCATCCATCAGCAGCAAGTATTGGCTTAGAATTCAACGAGAGGAACGCGGTCGACAATATACAAACACTGAGGCCTGGAACGGGTCCAACACTTGCTTTTGGTGTAGGATGAGATTGTCATGAATTAGTCGTAAAGCAACGGGACATCATTAGGCTGGCTGTTACATGTCGAGGGGGGGGGGGGGGGCGTATGGCAGGGGCACGTTTATAAATAAGACTATCATATCACCGCACGTGCGCCCAGGGGTGATAAGAAAGGGGCAGGCAACGCTTCTCTGGGGCCCTGAGGCTACGAGAAAAGTTGTACGTAGTGCAGGGGCTCTAAGTATAGAGCTTTGCGTAGTGCTTGCGATGTGGATGTGGTTAGGAAGTCCCCTGTTCTCCCTTTGAATTCTTAACCACAAGCACATCGCAAGCACTACGTACAGTTTTATACTTAGGGTACCTGCAGTGCGCCTTTTCGGAAAAATATTTGAGAGATAGTTCGCTTCTGGCTTGACACACATTTATACCCATACTGAAAACCACACGATCGAATGTTAGAATCATATCATCCATCCATCGTTGAATTCAGTACAACACACCTACAGATATCTCAGACAATCGGCTTTATAAAGTGATGTCTGAATTTTATGCATTTCTGATATGTGTGGAATAATTCTGCTTGGAACATGGTGCTGATTTATCCTTGAATAGGCAAGCAAGTTTAAGTGCTAACTAGCGCCAAGAAACACAACTTACAATCGAATACTCTTTCAAATCGATCCCTCCATTTCGAAAATATCGCAACATATCATAAGTAGCAGAAAGCCCTGCGCGGGAGGGTTGTTGTCTGAGCCGGAGTATGGACCGTTCCCGTCGACATGGCATTAATTAGCACTCATCAGGTTTATGGGTTGATTTTGTTTACTCCGACCATGAGATAGATAAACAGAACAACATCATCACAAGTGTGCGGTATGCACACAGGCCAAGTCTGCGACGGTGGTCCCTGTGCTATCGTTCATGCGGCAGTACCAATCGGCTGCCAGTATGTGACGTCACGGCATAGGAGCTGAAGCATTTGTTAAAGCTCGTTTTTAGCGAGGAAAAGGCTTTACACTCTCATTTCATATCAATTGTATTACAGTTAATACCTGTATTTCCTAAAAGCCCGAAAATTGCCTGTTTTGTGACCAAACCCACCTTCTTTAAAACTTAAAATAAAACTTTCAAAATAACATAAACCGTATGCCTAAATATACATTTTGCGACCTAGCCAACCGAGTTTAATTAGAATATGATAATCTGATTAGAATGGTTCATTATCATTTGATTACCGGTTAACATTTTTGATCTCCGGTTGTACATATTTGTGAAACAAATTGCTGCAGATTTCAGTAAAAACTCCTGATAATAGCAGATAGGGCGGTGTCAGCTGTGGTGATTGCCAGTTATGTTAGTGTCAACCATGTCATCCAGTGGGCAGCACCGCATGCGCAGAGATCCATTTCACACCATTCAAGCTGTTAGGGCTGTTCGATTTAAAAGTGTGGGGGGGAGGAGGAACGGGAGGTTTTTTGAAGGGGGGAGGGGCCGAATTCTTAATTAGTTTATACAGGTGAACTTGGATATGACGGACCACTGTACGACGGATTTTTGCATATGACGGACGATATGCTTGGTCCCAGTCCGATGCATATCAAGTATTCGTCATATGTATACGACGGATTTTACATATGACGGACCAATTTTCCTGGTCCCATTGAGTCCGTCATATCCAAGTTCACCTGTACCATTAGAGTATATATGATTTCTGGCCGGAGGGGGAGGGGGGGGGGGGGGGTGGTGTCGAATTTTCAATTACCTTCCGTTCCTCCCCACCCCCCACCACACTTTTATATGGAACGGCCCTTATGCGTAAAGAAAGCATGTACACCCAACTTACCCAACACATTTCAGTACACACACACACATATATATATATATATATATATATATATATATATATATATATATATATATATATATATATATATATATATATATATATATATATATACATATATATATATATATGTATTTTTATATATATATATATATATATATATATATATATATATATATATATATATATATATAAATATAAATATATATATATATATATATATATATATATATATATATATATAAATATAATATATATATATATATATATATATATATATATATATATATATATATATATATATATATATATATATATATATATATATATATATATATATATATATATATATATATATATTCCACCTGTTCATGCTGGTACAATCTTAAGGCCAGGGAAAGCATGCTCTGTTGATATCAGACAATTGTTTATTGAAATTGGTGTTAGGGTGATAGATAAAAGAAATCGACCAAACAATCTATTTAACCCTTTATTCGTTCTTTTTCAGGGAATGAGACCATCAAACCATGCGACGATCCAGAGCATAGTCCATGCTATTGGTATCCATGCGGATGTACCTGCTCCCTGCTGTGTTCCGGATGTCATGGGATCCGTGACGCTCCTCTACTTCGACGAGAACAGAAACGTCGTCCTCAAGAACTACCCCAACATGAGTGTGGTCTCGTGCGCTTGCCGATGAGACCCATGACGTCACTTCCTGCATTCCCCAAGTGGGGCACTCTGGGAAGGCGGGCCAAGATGGCCGTCAAATACTTCCACTGCATCCGCCAGAGGACGCTGAAGCAGGTCTGGGGTGTTAGAAAACTGCGTTGATAAAATTCAGACTATCAACAGCTGAAAACACTTGGCACAGAACATCAAACCACCTCCACATTTAGAGTTATCGCTTCATTCACCAAGAAGTGTTGAGAAAACTTTACATTTGTTGAAGGCATAGACCTGGATCTACTTAAATGAGTAAAGTGGGACATTATACACTGTTCTGCTGGGCAACATAACGAAACAGATTCGGCAATCACTTATTGGTATACTAGGCCAAGGTATTTGCACAACTTGATGGGGTGGTTGAAAATTGAAATCATGAGAAAAAAATTCTCCCTGGAATAATTTACGTATTGCCTTGTTTTAATCGGTATTTATAAAGTTGTCATGCCAAATGGATATTCTGTGAATGAAGAATTATTGCAACGTGTATAATAACCTGTGAATTATTGTAATTCACATCTATCATCCAAACACATATTGCAGATCAATTCTGAACGATCGAAGATCTACCTTCATTTTCACTTTTTTTCGGGAGTTCATTTTTGATTCGTCCTAATATGGTGTTCAAACTCTGTAGCCTATTGAAGGAAGTGAGCACCCAAAAGCTACTGCCTGAGACCTGAGCTGTGAATTTGACACAAACGAAAGTAACATCATAACGTTAACATAGAATAAACTATTCATTGACCGAACTTTGCATTTCTGACATTTGATCAGATATCTCTTGCAATCATGCTTGTTCAACATAAAACAAGCATACCGGTACTGTACTTGTATCCTCAAAATTTAACGTCATCATTTACGTCACGGCGTTGTGCTCGTTATTTTCTGACGTCACTCAGGGCTCTTATGTGATGATTTAATAGAACGTTTGGGATGAAAGGTGAAAGATCCATGTTTATTTAGAAACCCATCCATACTTAGAAATAATTAAAGCACCATCGGATTGTTTGAATATAATTGAATTCCCAAAAGGCTAAATTTCTAAATTTTATAACCTTAAAACTAATGAAATATTTTGTATCTTGGCCTCCTACCAACTCTCTTTCATGCCTTTGACCCTAAGCTGTATTTGTATTTCTGTGTTAAGGCTTTAGAAATATTCCTCAATTTTCCAAATACCATAATCCAACATGGATGATACCAAGTGAGCGAGAAGGTACTATTTACTTTACATCCTTTTCAATGGTACTTCTTTGTGGTTTCTTTACACATCTTCGCAGTGTTTATACATTAGTAGAACATGGTGTAATATGATAAACCTATAATTCTGATTGTGAGATTTTCATTTAGTATATTATTTTACCTGAAACAGCCTGATAGGCCCATTCACTTGTCCACTAGATTCAAAATACCATTGACGATGACTCAGGAGTTAACGGCGAAGTGACAAAATTAAATAACAAATGTTTTATAGTTAAGTTCGGATTAATATTACTCCAAATTACTTTCAAACATTCTTTCGTTAGAGCAATATCGTCAAAATATAATGGGCCTCTTTAGGGGAGTTTGGGGTGCCCCGGGCATGGCGGGTTAAGCCTTTTCCAATGGTGTTTGTCACAGTTGGATTAACCACAGCCTAACCCGTCGTGGTTGGTGGCCACTTGATGTTCCTTGGTTCTCATGTATCAGGAATACTGTACAGGTAACTTGCCCATAAACAGCCAGCTTGAGCAATCGTGTACAAATGCTATTCGTTATTTATTAATCGATGATATTATATTAAATGTATAATTTAATCAGCACGTTGGTAGTAGAAATTATACACATGTAAATTGAAATGCAGCATCGCTGAATTTAGCTAATGAAAATATAATGTTTGTATATCGTAATTTAATAAAGGGACAATTGCCATGCTAGATTATAAAGGAACACCGCACGTTTTAATTACAGGGTCTGCAGTTATATGCAGATATTCTATAAACTAAGAGTTAATAGATGACGTGTACTAGTGCTGGAAATTATCGCTACATTAACTTTCGCTCTTTTACGAAAAATGAGGTATATTTAGAATGCAGGTATTCATAATGATATACAAAAATATCTGTTGATGGGCAAGGGTATGGAGTAGATGCTATTATAGCATAGTTTTGGCATTATGTGGATATTGACATTGCTAAATTGCGTGTGACTGCTTGTAATAAGTTTCCTTCTTATTTTGGTGAAAATAATTTATCATCAAAAACGTAAATGAGCGAAATGTTTAATGCATGCGTTTGCCAGATCTACGATACAGCATATTTTCTAATCAGAGGAAATATCTTAAGACTAAAACGTATTCTTCACTAACATGCATTTGCACATGTTATTAATAGATATAGGTTGATTATTACTTATATTGAAAAAATTGTTTATAGATATTATCAAGTATTTATTTTCTTTTTGAAATTGGGAGTAGTTTGCAGGTAACAATATGTGTTCGCCTCGACATATCTGTCCAAGATGAAGTGCACAGGTACCGTCTGCAGAATGAAACGCATGAAAAGACACGAATGACGCATCGTGTAACCTCGCGAGGTTTCAACGAGACTTCATTGTGTATGATTGTTAGCACATTTGAAAATGACCTTTGATCAGAATCTTCTCATTTCGTTGTATGTTCAGAGCGCTTGGGTGGCCTTAAATATCTTATTATATCTCTATTAACTCATTCACTCAGCATAAACGTTGTCACCTCAGTTCCAATCACATTAAACATATGGTAAATTCTATAAAATGTGTGAATAGAATGACCCTTGTTCAAATAGTTCTGAAATATTCTTATGTTTTATATATTATCAAGGTCGTCATTTTACCTAACACGAAATCGGTTAGCAAATAAATATTGCGGGGAAATACTTAAAGAAACGTCATTCAATTGACCTGTTGATATAAATGGGATAGATACCAATTCAACCGGAGTAGAATCAGCGCCATCACACGTGTAATTATGGCACTAATGTTTGTGTTTTGGACCCAACAGCCTTTTTGGTAACTCTCTAAATGATTTTAATCTCAGCATTATGTTCTGTTTTCCCACAAATCACCACTCCTATTGCTTTCGGGGTTTGAAATGGTCGACACCATACCCCTATGGGGTGTTAACTTAAGTAGTTTGTAATGTCTTTGTTTTGTTGTTGTACAAAGTTTGCTATATACACTTACTAAATGATATACTTTTTGGAAGGATATGTTTTTGTTTGTAGTTTTAAACAAATAAAACCGAATTGACCATAGACTCTGTCGTTCACCTGGTTTTCCTACACTTGCTAAATAAATTGGTTAATCTTCTACCAACGTGTTCTCTTTGCCAATGACCTGGATATATGATGCTTTATAAAAAGGATCTAGGAATTAAGGATGAAAATTCACTTTTTTCTTGAAGGATATTTGACGATTGTCTTCCAGTCAACACTTGCCTTTCAACCACTTTCCAAAAATGATCTGGTCCAGATATCATCAGGATTTTTTGGCCGTCACAGGCATAAACGGTTTCGGTCGTCGCTGCTGCTTAGGGCCTGCTGTCGTCACATATATCCATTGTTACATAAGGGCCAAGGGTACTGACAAATTATTTTGTTCCTTTCAATAGTAAATTTGGATTGCTGATATCAGTTAAGCCCGTATCTAAACAATCTCACTTGCTTACGTAGCGGCATAATGGTAAGAGGCTGGCTCTCATGTGTAAGATCTTCGCTGTATCCTCGTCAGTACGTTACGATTGTAGGGAGTTGTGGACGACTCGTAACTAAAAGTCTGCGTTGGACTACTTGTAAAGAGGAGGGTATTTCTTCTCGGTACCAGGAATCCATTGCTTTTTAAAAGACCAGTAAAAGTACATACTGTAAACATAAAAAAACTTAGAAACATAATAGAATTGTTTCGATTTTTAAAAGTTTTGCATGATACGTTACGATTGTAGAGAGTTGTGGACGACTCGTAACTAAAAGACTCCCTTGCAAAGAGGGGGTATTTCTTCTCGGTACCAGGAATACATTGCTTTTAAAAAACCACAAAGATTATACTGTAAACGCAAAAAAGAAACAACTAGAAACAATAGAAAAAAGATGATAAGTGAGTTTCGATTTTCAAGAATTTTGCATGATTCGGTGTGGTGCATTACCTTTAAGATGCCTTATGGGGCCAGTTTATTGGACTCAGTTTTCCTTCATCCTGCTTTTCTTTGATATTTTCGCCTATACATAGTATATCTTGCTTGGAAGTATTTTAATAGGAAAAAGAGTAGGCATTGCAAAAGTACCCTATCAGCAGGGTGGAAGAATATTTGGTTAAAATGGATGAAATTCAACGAAAAATTGTTTATACATGTGAAGACACAGTTTCAGCAGATATTGAAAAGGGACACAGTATCCTCAGACGTAGCAAAGAGTCGGTTGTTTGGTGGTATTTTAAAGTTTTTGTACTAGATACATCGTGTTCAGACAAACATTTTAAACCGACAAACACTCAATGAATGTTTGTAATTTTTCCATAAAGAAAAATTTGTTTTAATAAAATAGTTCTCCAAAAAGCACACTACTCTGATTCATCGCAAACGGTTATTGAATCATGGAAAACATGCAACGGTTTGTTGTTAATGGAATAATAATAATGTTTATTGACCATAGGTGGATTATGAAATACATGTTAGAAATACAGAGAAACAAGAAATACAAAATTATATAGGCAGAGTCGTCGGTAACCAAAGCAGGAACATAATCATAACAAAAAGAAAAGAAAAAAACAAAAGGTATATGTACAACCGAGATCGGAGTCCTAAAACAAGCTGGGGTCCGTTACCGTATTAGCACCAGGGATATATTCAATTAGCCAATCACAACACAAGCTATAATCAGAGTCCTAAAACAAGCTGGGGTCCGTTACCGTATTAGCATCAGGGATATATTTACTTAGCCAATCACAACATGAGCTCTAATCGGAGTCCTGAAACAAGCTGGGGTCCATTACCGTATTATTATACCTCACGTGAAAATACTCTCATCCCATTGGATGAGAGCCATGTGTCAGAGCTGTTAGCAACCTGTGTCTCTATAGGTTCCTTGACAGCGGTCACCATTCGACGTATTAGTACCCGCTGTCAAGGAGACGACGCATTAGCACCCGTTGTCAAGGTGCCGTTTCATGATTCCCTATATTGTTGAGGACGTCATGCTTTCAAGATCCCCGCGCGTGGCAAAAGTATTTCAAGGCCTCAGCAGAATGCCGCCGTCAACAATGGAATTATCTTATTGTTGGGAACAACTTGCGCGAGTGTCTCAATTCAGGGGAAAAAGTAAAATCTCAACCCAGTTGAGGTGGTATAATGTTCAGGAAGGAAAATTAAATACATGTAGTATATCCCAACATGGTCAGCACGGTAAACCTGCTGCTCCGAAATTACACTGCCCAAGTGAGTTTTGTAAGTTTCAACTTGTCATGGATTTTGGGTGCCCGGGGTTGAGGGGGGGGGGGGGGTGTTGTTCGGTATAATAAAACAAATGTGACATCCCTGCGGGGTTGCTAACATGGTAGTCTACCCCTCGTGAGCATTGTCACCCTCGGGTGACAATGCTCACTCGGGGTAGACAACCATGTTAGCAACCCCGCAGGGATGTCATATTTGTATATAAGCATCAGGGATATATTCAATTAGCCAATCCCAACACAAGCTGTAATCGGAGTCCTGAAACAAGCTGGGGTCCGTTACCGTATTAGCATCAGGGATATATTCAATTAGCCAATCCCAACACAAGCTCTAATCAGAGTCCTGAAACAAGCTGGGGTCCGTTACCGTATTAGCATCAGGGATATATTCAATTAGCCCATCCCAACACAAGCTCTAATCGGAGTCCTAAAACAAGCTGGGGTCCGTTAGCGTATTAGCATCAGGGATATATTTACTTAGCCCATCCCAACACAAGCTCTAATCGGAGTCCTAAAACAAGCTGGGGTCCGTTACCGTATTAGCATCAGGGATATATTCAATTAGCCCATCCCAACACAAGCTCTAATCGGAGTCCTAAAACAAGCTGGGGTCCGTTACCATATTAGCACCAGCGATATATTTACTTAGCCAATCCCAACACAAGCTCTAATCGGAGTCCTAAAACAAGCTGGGGTCCGTTACCGTATTAGCATCAGGGATATATTCAATCAGCCAATCCCAACACAAGCTGTAATCGGAGTCCTGAAACAAGCTGGGGTCCGTTACCGTATTAGCATCAGGGATATATTCAATTAGCCAATCCCAACACAAGCTGTAATCGGAGTCCTGAAACAAGCTGGGGTCCGTTACCATATTAGCATCAGGGATATATTCAATTAGCCAATCACAACACGAGCTCTAACCGCTCGCTTATACATCTAATACAAATTGCATGCCTGGCTTCACATAATAATACATTAGCGCTATAGCGTCTTCATCACTCACACATTCAACTGGCTTTCCATTAAGCCACCAAAAGACATGGTCCGGATTCCGCTTAAAAGCTTCCTAGACCAAAACATTGCATCCACTATATATGTTTCTATACATGGCTTCCCTCTCAGAGACAATCCTTGGACATTGCATCACTATAGGTTGACAACTCTCGATGTTATACAGGTGGCAATGTTCACAAGTCCTAACACTAACGGGTGTGTCTTTAAGTCTTTACTCATCAGTCTTTAATAAGCTTGCATGGCATATCATTTTAACCATGGTTTCACACATCCTTGTCATGCCTGGTTTTATATCGGATATGTACCACCATATTAAATACCTCGAGTTCGCCATAATCCCACGCAAATTTTCCTTCTCTTTAAGTTTAAAGATCAGATTAACATCGGAATGGTATGACAATTTCACAATTTCTCAATTTCTATAATTCATCTTTCGTTTTCTATGAATATTAAATCATTTATATGTAATATAGATGAAAAATACTTTATTGGAAGAACGAAAATAAATGATGATTCGATTTATTTTCAAACAATTTATGATTGAACTGCCAATTTCTTATGATGAAAATGCATATAGGCAAACTTTAAATGGCTTTCTCATCTGAGGAAAAGAAAGTCAATGAATCATACATTTATTCGCCATTTGCCTTAAAATGTCCAAGTCGGTGTGTTTGCTGTATGCAATGTACAATACAAATTCTGACAAGTTATATTAGTTGATACAATATATACAAGATTTCTCACGGAATTGCAAATACACAAAAATACAATTCTAAAATCGAACCAACAATAAGATAATTTAACTCAATACCAATTGATCAAAAGTTAACATTTTTGCCACCTGCTACACGTGTATATCTTGGCAGTAAACGCTGCTGCAGATCTCATTATAACCTCTCATTGAAAGATATCTTATTCCATATCAGTAAAACCTGCAACTTGCGGGCATTGCAAGATGACTAGTGACACCTATTGAGCATTGAAAAAACTAAAATAATATATTACAATTCACCTGCACTACTGCAAATTTTGAAAGGAATTTGGTACAAAAAAGTTTTTACTCAGTATATACAATTATGACCGTAACTGCCTATTCGAAACGGTGTCATATTAGATAGTTTTGAACGTTGAATGTTCTGGCTGCAGTGATTTTCGTATTCATTGAAGATAATTTGAGATGTTTCCATGAGATATACATGCCCATTCATTTATGTATAGAAGGGGTTCGATTGCTAAACAATGTGCCATATAAGAATTGGAAATCTAGAGTAAATATAGTATCAATTGGATAACTCTTTTGTACCATTTTTATGGAATTCTGCCAAACAAAAAATATCCTATGTATCTGTGGTTCAGAAACTTACCCCACGACCTGTACTGTTATTTTCATTGTGTCTTTTTGCTAAGAGTATTGTGTAAACAATGTTTCACGAAAATTAAACTCGGCAATATTGACATACTTGTTTTAAAAACATGTTCCTAAAATAAATTGGATTGTTGCCAAATAATTGCTCTATAACAGCTAAAAATGCTTTTATGATAACAGAACACTTATATTATCAGAATAATCAATTGGCCATTCAAAACCCCCACAAACAGGATACACCTGTACTTTATTCTTTAGTTGATATGCGTATGATATTTTCCATGTTGTAAAGTCATAGTTATGCCGCGTTCATATTAGATGAAATATTCCCCACCTTGGTAATATTTCCCTAGGGAACATATCAGATCCCTTTACGTAATTACAGATAGAAATATAGTTTCATACACATGCTTTTTTATATTTGTTTGGTGATAGTTGAATGCAAATATTGCATCGGTAATTGTTCCAACGATAATGGCCATATTGCTTTGGCCAATTCAGAACAATTCCGATTGGTGAATTAAAGTATTTTGCGACCTCTATTTAGCACCAGCAATGGAAAACATACTCCTCACGAATATCTTGTGATGAATTGTTTACTCATCAAATCTCAAAAGTTGTATGTTTCATTCAAATGTTCATAAAATATGCCATTACAATTGACGTACACCTTGTAGTGTTTCGAAGCATTTTAAGAAATCTTTCATCAAATGCGTTATTAATTTGTGGCTTTTGTTTGTGTGGTATTCTGATTGTTAGGTTGAGTTTCTATCGTTTCTTCACTTTTTCCTTTACAAATCCCTTCTTTAGTAAGTGATCTGATTCTTTCATAATATAAGTGAAGCACATGCTTATTGCATGTAAATGCGACACTAACAAGAAAGCCTTGCAGAGAAGAAAAGACAATGAAGGGAAACCAAAATTCGTCGATTTCTGTGAGAACAGCCATGTAACCAAAAATCCACGAAAACCCCATGAGAGTTGATAACTTTACATAGATGAGACTTTTGCAGAGATCATTTTTACGGTTCTTTGCGAGTTTCGACTGGTGACTTGCTTTATTGATAACTACCACTATGCCTACAAAACAAAGTATGTTGCATGATAAGCTTAATGAAATAGGAATTAGGAAAGCAACTTGAAATGCCAACAATTGAGAAATCCAACACAAACCGTTTGCGGAGTAGACATCCTGTTTTACTGCAAAGTGTAGCGCAAGACAAGCGGACACGATGCAAAATGGTACAATGTATGCAACCACACAATACCTCCTTAAATACCTTTCAACTTCCCGTTTTGGGGCTACTTTCTTCCTGAATGTGTTCCAACCGTGGAATGCAATGACACTCATCCATGAGAAACAAGACAGCCAGATGAAATGCATAAAGGCAGCAATTGCTGTGCAAATCTCCTTGTTGCTATTCTTATCCATTCCAAATAGTTGGATGAGTTGGCCAAAAAACAAGCAGCCAACTAAGTTCATTAGATTTTTGCCAGGAACATTGCGCAGGCTTCTGAAGGTACAATAAGTAAACATTGTAATTGCCAATGCTAGTATGGATATTGATCCTCCAACCATAGTTAAAATGCCTTTAATGTAGTCAGCTGTAGTTAATATTTTGTAAGAATTGATATAGTCTTGAATATATTCCTTACAAATATAAATCATATCCCCTTCTTTCATATATTTTCTACTGCTTATAATATTTCCACTTCGTAAGATCTTTATGCTATTATTCAATTCATTATATTCTGTAGATTCAAGAGGGATCGTTGTGCATCCCTGTTGCTCTGGTATGTGATTGCACAAAGAAACTTTCACATTTGGTGAAGGCCCATCTGGATTATTAGTTATGGCAGATATAAGTAGATTTTCTGGTCTGTGAAAAACCGAAATTTCTTTCAGAAAGACGAGTTGCATGTTATACTCACTTGAATAAACAACAGTGATATCATTCACAGTGAAGTTTTGCAGCTCATAAATGTTACATATGCTATCATTTGGACTGAAGTTTTGGATGGAAAAGTAGAAAAGGCGGTATGTAAACAAGTTGTAATTCACCGTGACATTCCCAGAATTTTCAATTCTTAGTGATGAGTTCATCATGTCAAGTATTACATGTAGTCCTTTAGGAGGTTGCACCGACATTCTAAACTTGAATTTAGAAGCAGAGAATTCAAATCGCTCTAATTCAGTTACGATTGGTATATCTGTTGGTAGAGAAAGAAACTCTAAGAATACTCCCTGTACTATGTCTCTAACACAACTCTCCACGTTGTAGTCTAGTGTATCATAAACAGCAGCAGCCTGAATAACCCCTTCTATAAGAAGAGTTTGAAATGTTTGGTTTTCATGTACGAGTAAATAGCAGTGATCGTTATACTGAATGTAACCATCACTGCATACCTTGGGCACACAGACGCCATCTTTTAAAATTTCATTTGGTAAACAAGTCGCGCGAGAAAACGGTACAGCATTGGGTCTCAGTAGTTGTACATCACTCATGGAAAAATCTAACAAAAGTGAAAAGCTCGACGGAATCCACAGCGGAGCAGAGTAGTCTAAGTCACCATAGCTACATTTAAGATCATCCAATTTCAAACCATTGCATAACGCACAATGTGAATTTTTATAAAATAGCATACCACGACATTTAGGCACTGTGTAAGGAATAATACCTGAGTATGATTCACAGGCCGTAACCAAATGAGAGAAATTTGGAATGACTGAGCTCAAAGACGGGTTACATGTACTAATAATATCCTTGGTTTGGCATGGTTTTGTTTTAAATGGAGATTCAACGTAAAGCTTACAATCTGGATTTTTGGAAAGAAAATCCAACTTCTCTTTGTGAGTCATACTACGGAGTTGTTCTCTAAATGCAAACGTATTCTTACACTTATACTCTGATTTCCAACTCTTCCAAAATGTATGGTTCAGATTACATTCTGCACAATACTTGTTTTGAAAATCAACTATCTGGCCTCCCATCAACCCTGAAACAGGAATTAAACCTTTCAAATCTGATGGTTGTTGTTCGGGCTGCTCACACTGTAAACGTGTTTTATTCTCATCACTATAAGCAGGACATTTTGTCACAAGTAAAATACCTGCAGGTTTATATGCCGGGATAGTTTTGTTTAGAAAAAATGAGCTTGATACCTTATCCCCGAGCCAAACATTATCTACGAGTACACATTGTTGAGTGGTAATGGGAGTCTCAGGATGGGAAGTTGCGCATACTGTGTTGTAGTCATAGCAGCAGTCTTGGTAGATTTGACAGAGAGCATCACAGGCACAGGTATCCAATGTGTGTAAGAGCCATATATTGCCACGATAACCACATCGTCCTAGACATGACATCATGTTCTTCTTTGACAGGTCGTAACAAATCCTGATAGTGGCATTCAGGTAGGTCGCATTATCAGGAGTAAAGATGATTCGCGGTTGATATCCCGATGTACATGGATTGGCTGACCTGCGATACAGATGCTTTGAGTTGAATCCCGGTGCATTCCTGGCCGGTTGCTGGAAATGATGTTGATTTCTGGCTGTAAATACAAAAGCCAATAATACTTATTGATAAAAGAAATGAATGGTCATGGGTCGAAAGTTGACTTGGATACATACAGTTTTGTGTAAGATATCTTCCTGCATTCCTTTTTTGTTAACACCATTCCTTTTCTACCTTTCATAAGAATATATTACAATAGGATATTATACAGATGTGCACCCTATGAGTGCAATACTAAGGCCGCACAGTTTCGACTAGTTCTCGCTGCAGTGAAAATTTGTGTTGCACATGAAATACCTCCTATGATTACAAGAGAGCCAGTGGTGACCTGGTGGCCCCCTAGTGGCAAGAGTAGAAAACGAAGGTTTGAGTTGAGGTGGCCTATGGGCTGCATCCTTTTACTTGCAGGTGAATCGATTGTGACTGCCTATATATAGGCCATCACTGAGCACTGTACGAGGCCACATATTATAAACGCTTATATAGGTTTTTTTCTCATTGTTGAATGTTTCACCAAAACATGATCACTCAACACATGCATTTTGGTATATAAATAGCCAAGAGTATTATGGATGGAGGGATATCACAGTTTTTTCAATTTATATTTTGGTCAAAAATTATGAAATCCAGAAGTTAAAAAGAATACTCATTCATTTTCTACCATAATTCCGAGAAACACGGTCATAAAATGTGTATTGAGTATAAAGTTGAAAAATATCCCCTTCCTTATTTTCTGTAACTTTCTCCAGATTTATGAAATTCGGTGGTCCTCGGTCTATAATTGTTGATAGTAGCTCCGTAAACCTTATGCATGTTTCTCCACTTCATTACCACAAATAGATTATATCCTGGGAGTGTGCACCAGTGATTTTTGTGTATTTCTATACTAAAAGACCTTTCAGGCAAAAACTACTTTGTGTAGTCAAGTGAAAGCAGGGTAGAGAAAAACTAAGTGAAAAAATAACCCCATAATCTACCTTAATTTTTGAACAAAGCCAAAATAAAAAAATGGTACTCTTCCCTTTAAAATACTCTCATCTGTAACTTTGCCAAATTTCAAGCAAATCTTTCAAAATTTGATATATGCATTTTTAAAAAGGCCATATTTTGTTGAAATTAGTTACTGTGAAGGGGGTGAGCAATCTTTCCTCCTCTTGTGCAATTATATGGGAGCTTCTGAAATAGTTGATCTCTTACATTGCTCAGTGATGTCCTTGACATTCAAAGTTCGTCTCATTATGGGGAAAAGGGTGGAGGTTTTAACAGATATAAAAATCTCAAACTGGCCCTGTATTCACAAATTACCAGAATAAGCCACCTTAATGGGCTCCTAAATGGCGGAATGGCTTGATATCTGTACAATATCGTGAGACCTTTTTTACTCTTAACAGACAAGATAATTGTCTGGCTCCAGTTTCCTATTTCATTTAGATATCATCTGATATGTCAAAAGTTAGTCCTACCAGGGTTGATCAGTTTTTGATTAGCATTACAAAATTATTGTTGTGAGTGATTTTGAGAAATTTCGTAACTTTTTGAGTATTACTTTAACAGTTTTGGTGGCGAAAATACAATAAATATATTGTTTTCACCAATAAAAGTTCTTTTGAAAAAGTCATTTGATTCCCTAGCCGTTTTGGTTAGTTTCAGACACATTTTCCACCTAGATATGCACAACTAAGTAGTACATTTTATTAAGCACTTTTATCAGATTTCGTCGTACGTGACCACAGACTCAGGAGGTTCACGAACTCCCCTTAGACGAAAGACAGCATGACTGAAATGATCGCCCGTCATGCAGAACAAGTTTGACATAGCAATCATCCACCCCCTCAAGATTACGTCATATCTCTCCTTCGCCGCCGGGGATTTGGCATGCATCAGGGTGCTTGATCGTCATTTTAGCCCATTAATGCTTACAGCAGCCAAAACAGCCACACAATTTTGATGAAATTTTCCCGCTAAAAGCATAGTTAGGAAAATATTTGATGGTGAAATGTTATTTAGAACATAACCAACAACTCTCCTTCAAATATTTTGTAAAATGATTCTCAATTCTAAAGTTATTGTCAAAAGTGTTTTAGGTCCAGACGACAATTTATGGAGGAACTCTTAAGTATTAATGGGTTAAAAAAGTTTTTGGTGTAGTCTGTCTGACTCGAGACTGTTTTCCAATTTTTTGTGACAAAACGTTCGAGTTTCCCATCCAAACTTGGCAAACCTCTTTGGAGCACTTCTACGTGTACATGTATGTTTAAACATACGTTTAGTCTCAACTCCGCAAAAAGTTGATTTTGCTTATAAGATCCCATTGTAAAATTTGCCAATTGCCAACTATGGCCAACAAAACAAACACGCGAGATCGTATTGTTGCCAATGGGTAGATTCCACAATGGGACCTAATGAGCAAAATCAATATTTTGCGGAGTTGGATGGGAAACTCGAACGTTTTGTCCCAAAAAAGTGGAAAAAGCGGTTGCCAAACTCGAAACAGACAGACTATAGACCATGTTTTAATATTTACCCCATTACTTTTAACATATCCGGTTACATCTATAGTACAATGATAACTAATTATATCTGTTTCTGCCGTCAAACTTGCACCATCCTCACACCTTTGAATTTGAAGGCTAGTGACTTACCGTTGGAGGCAGGATTTCCATTGCCGACACTCTGAGCTCTGCTGGGCACTGTGGTGATGACGACAACAGTGACGATGACCGCTCCCAAGACGACCATGACGACTGACTGGTGGACGACTCCTAGTGGAACTCCTAGTGCCTGACGCTGCCCTTTTATATAGCAACTATTGGAAAACAAGCGATTACAAGCAGTAGATTTCGGAGAAGTGCCACTTTCAAGAGTGATGCCAATAAGTTATCTGTCCACATTACAGGAGATAATGTCTATTGTTGCTACTAAGTGCTCTGTACACATTACACAAGAATCCCCATTATGAAACCCAACTCATCAATTCCACTAAATGGCCTATGATAAAGTTAGCATTGTACCTATTGTTCTAGGTTCTATTGTTCTAGGTTCTATTGTACTAGGTTCTATTGCTCCATGTTCACGTGGGCCAATCACAGAAAGTGCGTTGAGACAGCGCTATGACGTAAGCCAACACTACTCCGTGAAGAAAGTCTAGACTGCTGTTGCGTCATGATGGAATATCATTTGATGCTACCTTTTGCACGCCGTAAATTGAGACTCTGTTAGATAAGTGACGCACGATTTGGAAAGCATTAGTAAGGGGGGCACGAACGACCAGGACAAGAGAATGCGGGAAAAAACATTTATTAAAGAACAATTCGAACAGTTTTCTGGTAACAACACAACTATAACTCTAAATTCGCAATTGACATGAGCCGGCACGCTTCAAACATCAATTGCAACAATGTATCGAAACTACCGCCAACTCCGATTCTTTCCGAATTGGCAACAAAGTAACAAAACCATCTGACCCGTACTCCCACACAAGACAACTAACACAATCGCTACTCTTAACCAAATAATGTATCTACAATGTATCTGATAACTTCTAGTGCATCTCGAACAGTTAAGCCCCTGTTTCCATACGATCCCACCAAGTCACCACTCTGTACCTTTCCTCCACTTCCTTACGTCAGGCAAGTTTGTTTAATACCTGTGGCAAACCATTTCCTGGGGCAAACTGATGGTTAAACCTGTTGGTGAGAAAAAGCCGTAAGCGCCCTAGCAGCCCTGCGTCTGCTCTCCTCGATCGGCAGGTAGCACCTGACTGCCTCGCTCCGCCAACCCCCCAGGGATCGAATATCCCCTTTGCTGGCACCGGCCAAAAACGCGCTCGTACAGGCCCTCCTTCGGAACAAGTGGAAGGAAAACCCCTCACTGGAACGCCCCAGCCTAGCCAACAGGATGCGTAGCCACGCCCTGGCTACGGACAAAGTCAACGACTTGTCTCCCCCCTGGCCTGACAAACCGCCCCTCGGTAAGCTGAAAAGCCGCCTGTTCACATCTCCCAACCCATGCAACGAGAGCAAACTAGTCCACCGCACGACAGGACACGCGGGTGAACCCTGCCTCGGTAACAAAGGGACCCAGGACCCTTTCTCGGCCTCCTGGTGGTCCTTAGCCCACTTAATGCGTAAGTGCTATTGCCCACTCCTGAAAACGACGTCTGCCAGCGTTGGCAACCTCGTGGAGTCGAAGTGAGTGGCCGACTACGGCAGCAGCGAAGACAGCCTTGCCATAGGCGCGAAAGCGAATGACAAGAGGGCCGCGAAAACCACTCCACCTTCCCCCAACCGCAGACTTAAATGGCACAATTGTGCGAGTAACTCCAACGTGAGCGTTGGCGCCGACAAGTGTGTGGCAACGCCCTGCGCCAGAGCCAAATCAGCGTCCAGATGGAAGTGTTTTAGAGAAGCCAGCGCATTCAGCACTGACTTAGGGGCCCTAAAAGACTCGGCAAACGCGAGTAGCGTGTCATATGAGGCCGGGAAATCTACGAAATCCACCGCCTGCGCAAAAGCAATATAAAGCAGTACGTGTGAACGTAGATTCGCTCGCGTCCCCGGTCGGAACGCCTCCCTACCTCTGCGAGCTGCTCTCCGCAGCAGTCCAACCGCACCTGTAATGAAAGAAAACTTGAAAAATATTCATTAGTATACACTCACACGCAACCTGCTCCACTACACAAAGCATACAATGTGAAAGCAACACCCCGCTGGCACCCAACCGCTGGTCCAGCATACACAAGTTGTCCATACACCAACCCGACTTTAATACTCATACACTATAGTCGACACTCAAATACAAACATCTGCTCTGGTACCATCACCCTCCTCGCTCTCCTCAGCTCTCTGTCACCGTTCACCCACCTTCTGCATCGCTCGTCTGCATGCATACGAGAGAGGGCATCTGCCCTCACTAAGTCCCTGCCTGGCCAATGTACAATCCGTAGGTCGATGTCAAACGACACTGTCAGCACGAAGATCTCCCGAATGCAGTGCTGCATATATTCATCCGGTGACCTGCCTGTCTGCACTGCCAGACAGGCATTCATGTTGTCGCAATTTACCTGCAAGGAGTGTCCCCGCCACCGATCTCCCCACATCTTGATCGCGACGATCACATTTAGTAGTTCCAGATGTACTATGCAGTGACCAGCCTCGATGACAAATGCTGGGAATTTCTCCGCGTAGAAAGTTTTCCCGATGAAAGCGCCGCAACCGGTTAGGCAGGCGTCCAGTTCCAGACTCTCCTGGCAGGGAACCTGGGACTTATCGACGATTCATACCCCGTTGTACGCTGGCAGTAGGTCGAGAAAGAACCGCAGGTTGCTCTTGAACCCCAGGGAGAGGGACTCGGTGCCCCATTTTGGCATCTCCCTGAGGTTCCCGAGCATGCGATTGGAAAACACTCTGGTGGGTGGCGAGACGCTTGCCACAAATTGCAGTAATCCGAGAAGTCGCTGCATGTCTTTCCAGCTCGCCCGTTGTCTCGCCTCCCAGCTCCTCAGTACACCCATAATCTCTGAAAGTTTCACCGTTCGTATGGAGATGGTCATGGCTACCGAGTCATACCATAACCCTAGCCAGATCATCCGCTGTTCTGGCCTACACACCTTGTGTTTGGCTTCCTTCACGCTGAGCTCGGCCATTATGTTTTGGAGGGTGGACAGGGCACGCTCCGCCCAGTGTAACGACGCTTCCGCGCCCCCGAAGTTGTCCAGGTATGCCCTGGAAATATATCCCCTCAGACGATGTATCCAAACAATTCCCTCGGCCGTCCTCTGCATGCATAAACTAGACGTGCGAAGTCAGAATGGCGGACACAGGTCAAAGTAGTACTGACCGTCGTGCGTGAAGCCAAGGAGGGGCCAGTCCGAGGGGTCGACTCTGAGCTGTCGATATCCTCTTGCGAGATCCGTCTTGTATAGGAAGGCGCCCCTCCCCAGATTAAAAAGACGGCCCTCCATAAAATCCATCGTTGGAAGTGTGATAGCCATGGGGCCATCCAGATACCACTCTCCCTGAATGGCGTCATTGACCGAATTCGCTGGTGGCCACGATAAATCCATCATCACATATCTGTGTTGTGAGTCCTTTTTCTCCTTCGTCATCAAAGGACTGAGTTGCATATAGGTGAAGGGTTGTCTGACGTACGGCCCCCCCCCAGGGCCCCCAGACCACTCTCAGTCTCGATATTCTATGTCCCCTGGCCACTGTCTGGCAGACGGGTGGTTATGCCAAGTAGGAGTCAACATTGCCGTTGGTTGGCAATGTATCGGCCAGTCGAACTCCAAGAAATCAGGCAGGTTGTGATCGGCATGACCTTGCAGTTGTTTACGCCACGCTTCCACACAGAGCCCGCTCGGAACCGACACCCTGGCGCCCCTAAAGTTGTGCCCCTGTGTTGCTGTGACGGTCCGGTAGATTTCTGCCAACTCCTCATCTCCTGGTTGCTTCACCCTTTCCCCACTGATATTGTTTGTTGATGTTTTGTCGCCAACAATTGTGTCACTCTGACCTACATGTGGGCCAGCGCTGGCCCCATTCCTCGCACTCTCTCCCCCCGACGCCGCCGTCACAAAGTATCTCTGCTGCCCCCGCACCTGTCTCCCCCCCGACCTTGTCTGCCGTCCCCTGCACAACAGACCTGACCTTGAGAGGGAGTGCGTTCACTCCCTCTTCTTCGAGTTTTTTGTCTCGTCGAGAGACTTGCAGGAACAGTCTTCTTTTGGGTGACGATATGCCACGCCAGTGGACTTGGCACAGTAGCTGCATGCGTGTGAGAACGGGGGATGGTCCCTATTCTGCTCGCAGGCCCTTTTCTGGTAGAGGGCGCAGCAGCGAAGATTTTGCGATGTTGTTTTGCCGCTATTTGGCCTTTTGTTATCCTTGGCCTCCTTTTTCTCGGGGTACACTGTGCGTGAGTGTACCAGACGGAGGTCCCGAATGACCTCTGTATCCTCCCAACTCCTGACCCCTGCCTCGACATCCAAACCAATCATTTGGTAAAAGTTGAGAGCGTTTTCCCACGCAAAGTCAACCGCGTCCTGCATCAACATTTTTAATATGTTGAGCATGACTTCCTTGTCCCACTGACCCTTGCGTGCGTCCAGCATGTTAAGGAAACCCAGGACGAACTCTGCGATTTTTTGGTCCTTATATTCGACCGCCACACGACTGCCTGCTACAACCCTTTTAATGTGCATGTGTGGCCAGTCAATCCTGGTTTTAACGTTGTCGGCCGCTGTCATCAATGACCCAGACTTCTTACCGGAAGATCTCCTGGTAGGATACGCATCTCCTTCGTCGTCGTAATCATCCGTTCCATACTGTGCTATCCTCTGGGCGGCCCTCTGCATGGCCCGAACATCACTTCTCAATGATGCTGGGGTGATAACATCCATTGCCCCCGCTTGTGCGAGACTTCCCCCGGTGTTGTCTCTTCTTTGTATTGCCTCCACCGACTCGCTATCCCCGCCGGTTTCGGTTTTTTGGAGCATGAGTTGTAACATCTCATCTCCCTGTTCCCCAACGGCCCCGGCTTCCGAAGAAGCATCTTGTTCGCTGTGGCTCTCGTTATCCTCGAGCTCCATACGTGTACACTTCTTGCCCATCGGGGGTGAGTGTACAACCCCAGACTTCTTGCATAAATACTGCCTTGGCATCTTAAAATGGATTACCGGACCCGACAGTGGCAGTCAAACTTGGCTCTGCTTGGCAACTGGTAGTACAGTTTTGAAAGTTGAGAGCAGAGCCCCCCTGGCACGACTGTTTACTTAGCGAGAAACCACAGACTAATTGAAATACGACATACCCGCACACGCCGCCAGAGCTGATTGGCTGGCCGTCACGTGCACGTGTGTGTGGCTAGTCAGTGCCTGCTGTTCACCGTGTCTGTCAGGCCCAGCCCCGCCCCACCGCCTCCACCTCGGCTAGCTGATTGGCCCGTACGGCCACGCAATCCTCTCGTCACGTGTCACCAAGCGTGAGTGTGGTCGCTCAGGCCACCCGCCCCAATGCCCGCGAATGCTACGCATTCACAACATATTAGCAATTTACCAGTGTCATAACAGACGCTATGTGATTGCTCCTTTGTATCATGTTTGTTGTAAACCCCATTAATACTTTTAAAATTTATCTTGACGCGAGGTTCCAGAACCGGCCGATAGGCGGCTTCAAACACGTCGAATGCCTTTGTGGAACGCCTTGGATTGTTTCATTAGAGAAAACTTGGTTCGTCCAGTTATGTATGATAGCGTCCACTCTGTTTTGGCAAAACAGCATGGATACATTCAATGGACTAATTGTACTAAGAATACACTTTTAGGAAATTAAATACTGTAAAGTTCGAAATATTGGCGTGGAACTATTATTGGCGACATTAGCGAGTGGGTCAGATTCGCTAATATTACGAGCCGTTTATATTTGTTCCATTTTTCAACGATTTTTCATTTTGCACAGGCCTCAGTGTTTGGAGGCCATGTGCACCAGCAATCTGCCATGGCGGCGATACCGTCTTCCGGTGGATTGCTACACGACTAAAATCTCTGCTACTAATCACATAATCACTCTGCATGTTTTTTAAGTTCCGTTCTGTTTCATTGTACGATTTAAAAGATTATACCAAATATGAAGATTCCGTGCATTATTCGCCATTCAGTTGTTTGTAATTGCGTAAACTACGATATTTATGACATTTCGTTTATCAAACTAGGTCTAGTTTGAATATCTGTCGGCAGATGGCGCTTTTCGAGATGTTTCACACGCTAATATTACGATTCGCTAATTTAGATAGTTACCAAAAAAGCTTTTGGGTCAAAAACACAAACATTAGTACCATAATTACACGTATGATGGCGCTGATTCTTCTCCGGTTGAATTGGTATCTATCCGATTTATATCAACAGGTCAATTGAATGACGTTTCTTTAAGTATTTGCCCGCAATATTTATTTGCTAACCGATTTCGTGTTAGGTAAAATGACGACCTTGATAATATATAAAACATAAGAATATTTCTGAACTATTTGAACAAGGGTCATTCTATTCACACATTTTATAGAATTTACCATATGTTTAATGTGATTGGAACTGAGGTGACAACGTTTATGCTGAGTGAATGAGTTAATAGAGATATAATAAGATATTTAAGGCCACCCAAGCGCTCTGAACATACAACGAAATGAGAAGATTCTGATCAAAGGTCATTTTCAAACGTGCTAACAATCATACACAATGAAGTCTCGTTGAAACCTCGCGAGGTTACACGATGCGTCATTCGTGTCTTTTCATGCGTTTCATTCTGCAGGTGCACAGGTATCTGCTCCAGGAGACTTGAGCTCAAGTCAATAATGAACTAATGCCTTGGCCTTGAGTATAATCCTTAGTGTGTTGATGTAGTAGTAGTAGTATGTTGATGATGACGTAGGGCCTGTAGGGGTGTTATGGGCCCAGAAATCCTCCCCAAAGCGCTAAGAAACCCTGGAAAACAAAGAATAAAGCAATTGGTAAAACCTAGTAGTTTCTATATATATAATAGGATCAGGTGTGCAGGTAAACAATTGACAGCTTTCCCGGCCGTAAGGGAGAGTCTGTTACAAAGCTACTCCTCATTTTTCAGCAAAACCTGAAAGAAACAAAACGACTACACCAAACAGGTCTTGACTTACCTTTTAAACATCCACCCACCTCTGGAACGTCATTCCACCCAGAATCAGCCAATGAGATCGCTCGAGTGCATTCACTGCTTTTGGTTTAACATGGAGGCCGTGTTTGTGGTGAGAATCACCACTTTAGAAGTTTAAGTGCCATAAAAGTTGCAAAAACGGCCGCGGATTAGTCTGGGAGGTGGGTGGATGTTTAAAAGGTAAGTCAAGACCTGTTTGGTGTAGTCGTTTTGTTTCTTTCAGGTTTTGCTGAAAAATGAGGAGTAGCTTTGTAACAGACTCTCCCTTACGGCCGGGAAAGCTGTCAATTGTTTACCTGCACACCTGATCCTATTATATATATAGAGACTACTAGGTTTTACCAATTGCTTTATTCTTTGTTTTCCAGGGTTTCTTAGCGCTTTGGGGAGGATTTCTGGGCCCATAACACCCCTACAGGCCCTACGTCATCATCAACATACTACTACTACTACATCAACACACTAAGGATTATACTCAAGGCCAAGGCATTAGTTCATTATTGACTTGAGCTCAAGTCTCCTGGAGCAGATACCTGTGCGCCTGCAGAATGAAACGCATGAAAAGACACGAATGACGCATCGTGTAACCTCGCGAGGTTTCAACGAGACTTCATTGTGTATGATTGTTAGCACGTTTGAAAATGACCTTTGATCAGAATCTTCTCATTTCGTTGTATGTTCAGAGCGCTTGGGTGGCCTTAAATATCTTATTATATCTCTATTAACTCATTCACTCAGCATAAACGTTGTCACCTCAGTTCCAATCACATTAAACATATGGTAAATTCTATAAAATGTGTGAATAGAATGACCCTTGTTCAAATAGTTCAGAAATATTCTTATGTTTTATATATTATCAAGGTCGTCATTTTACCTAACACGAAATCGGTTAGCAAATAAATTTTGCGGGCAAATACTTAAAGAAACGTCATTCAATTGACCTGTTGATATAAATCGGATAGATACCAATTCAACCGGAGAAGAATCAGCGCCATCATACGTGTAATTATGGTACTAATGTTTGTGTTTTTGACCCAAAAGCTTTTTTGGTAACTATCTAAATAATTTTAATCTCAGCATTATGTTCTGTTTTCCCACAAATCACCACTCCTATTGCTTTCGGGGATTGAAATGGTCGACACCATACCCCTATGGGGTGTTAACTTAAGTAGTTTGTAATGTCTTTGTTTTGTTGTTGTACAAAGTTTGCTATATACATTTACTAAATGATATACTTTTTGGAGGGATATGTTTTTGTTTGTAGTTTTAAACAAATAAAACCGAATTGACCATAGACTCTGTCGTTCACCTGGTTTTCCTACACTTGCTAAATATATTGGTTAATCTTCTACCAACGTGTTCTCTCTGTCAATGACCTGGATATATGATGCTTTATAAAAAAGATCTAGGAATTATGGATGAAAAGTCACACTTTTCTTGAAGGATATTTGACGATTGTCTTCCAGTCAACACTTGCCTTTCAACCACATTCCCAAAATGCTCTGGTCCAGATATCATCAGGATATTTTGGCCGTCACAGGCATGAACGGTTTCGGTCGTCGCTGCTGCTTAGGGCCTGCTGTCGTCACATATATCCATTGTTACATAAGGGCCAAGGGTACTGACAAATTATTTTGTACCTTTCAATAGTAAATTTGAATTGCTGATATCAGTTAAACCCGTATCTAAACAATCTCACTTGCTGACGTAGCGGCATAATGGTAAGAGGCTGGCTCTCACGTGTAAGATCTTCGCTGTATCCTCGTCAGTACGTTACGATTGTAGGGAGTTGTGGACGACTCGTAACTAAAAGTCTGCGTTGGACTACTTGTAAAGAGGAGGGTATTTCTTCTCGGTACCAGGAATCCATTGCTTTTTAAAAGACCAGTAAAAGTACATACTGTAAACATAAAAAAAATTAGAAACAAAATAGAATTGTTTCGATTTGTTAAAGTTTTGCATGATACGTTACGATTGTAGAGCGTTGTGGATGACTCGTAACTAAAAGACTCCCTTGCAAAGAGGGGGGTATTTCTTCTCCGTACCAGGAATCCATTGCTTTAAAAAAACCCACAAAGATTATACTGTAAACGCAAAAAAGAAACAACTAGAAACAATAGAAAAAAGATAATAAGTGAGTTTCGATTTTCAAGAATTTTGCATGATTCGGTGTGGTGCATTACCTTTAAGATGCCCTATGGGGCCAGTTTATTGGACTCAGTTTTCCTTCATCCTGCTTTTCTTTGATATTTTCGCCTATACATAGTATATCTTGCTTGGAAGTATTTTGATAGGAAAAAGAGTAGGCATTGCAAAAGTACCCGAACAGCAGGGTGGAAGAATATTTGGCTAAAATGGATGAAATTCAACGAAAAATTGTTTATACATGTGAATACACAGTTTCAGCAGATATTGAAAAGGGACACAGTATCCTTAGACGTAGCAAAGAGTCGGTTGTCTGGTGGTATTTTTTTTGTACTAGATACATCTTATTCAGATAAACATTTAAACCGACAAACACTCAATGAATGTTTGTAATTTTTCCATAAAGAAAAATTTGTTTTAATAAAATAGTTCTCCAAAAAGCACACTACTCTGATTCATCGCAAACGGTTATTGAATCATGGAAATTGTAGAGCACACTGTGCGACGATGGAGAGATGTACTCAAAAACAACTAGTAGAGCTGAGTAATGTTGAACGCATGACGATGTTTATTGACATAGTTCCATATCATATCACTATTTCATTGGCATGACGAATTTGACACCAATGTGTCGACAATAAATACCAATGTGACGCTTTGACGTATACAACCAGTATATGACGAACATGTGACGAGTATCTAACGAGTATGTGACGAGTGTCTAACGATTATGGTTCAACCAATAAACAAACAGAAAACACAATGTCTTACAATATATTCATCTTAATCATCATTATCATCATCATTATCACTCAAAGTACAATATTGTCAGATAATAACATCATAACATTCAAATTATGTATTTACTAAAGCATGATCAATCATAATGATTGTCATTGACAATTAATGCTACCGACTTGAACTCATCTATCCAGATGCTTTACAATAACATGTGTACACAATGCCAAGTTAACTGACCAGTGTCAGTGAAAACAATCAAGTTATCTGTCATACCATTACAAAGTCAAAATATCACTAATGCTCAAAGTTACCACTAAAGAAAGTCTACAAGTATTCTATAACTATTCATCCTTTAGATCATTAAGGTTTTGACATGCAATACATAGTGTACTTACAACTGTGGGCTCTTACATCTAAACTACTGACAATGGCATTACAACAATGTGCTGCCACCTATTGAAACAAATCATACCTAAGGTCAATTGCCCTGTGACCCAATTAGTCAATCACACATAAACAATATACATCTCAATAACAATGACCACTTAAAATAGCACATAAATTCACCAATATATATACACTGTTGACCTGTCCATTACAGAAAACATGCAACGGTTTGTTGTTAATGGAATAATAATAATGTTTATTGACCATACGTGGATTATGGAATACATGTTAGAAATACAGAGAAACAAGAAATACAAAATTATAAAGGCAGAGTCGTCGGTAACCAAAGCAGGAACATAATCATAACAAAAAGAAAAGAAAAAACAAAAGGTATATGTACAACTAAGATCGGAGTCCTAAAACAAGCTGGGGTCCGTTACCATATTAGCATCAGGGATATATTTACTTAGCCAATCCCAACACAAGCTCTAATCGGAGTCCTAAAACAAGCTGGGGTCCGTTACCGTATTAGCACCAGCGATATATTTACTTAGCCAATCCCAACACAAGCTCTAATCGGAGTCCTAAAACAAGCTGGGGTCCGTTACCGTATCAGCATCAGGGATATATTCAATTAGCCAATCGCAACACAAGCTCTAATCAGAGTCCTGAAACAAGCTGGGGTCCGTTACTGTATTAGCACCAGGGATATATTTACTTAGCCAATCCCAACACAAGCTCTAATCGGAGTCCTAAAACAAGCTGGGGTCCGTTAGCGTATTAGCATCAGGGATATATTCAATTAGCCAATCGCAACACAAGCTCTAATCAGAGTCCTGAAACAAGCTGGGGTCCGTTACTGTATTAGCACCAGGGATATATTCAATTAGCCAATCACAACACGAGCTCTAATCAGAGTCCTGAAACAAGCTGGGGTCCGTTACCGTACTAGCATCAGGGATATATTTACTTAGCCAATCCCAACACAAGCTCTAATCGGAGTCCTAAAACAAGCTGGGGTCCGTTACTGTATTAGCACCAGGGATATATTCAATTAGCCAATCACAACACAAGCTCTAATCAGAGTCCTGAAACAAGCTGGGGTCCGTTACCGTACTAGCATCAGGGATATATTTACTTAGCCAATCCCAACACAAGCTCTAATCGGAGTCCTAAAACAAGCTGGGGTCCGTTACCGTATTAGCATCAGGGATATATTCAATTAGCCAATCGCAACACAAGCTCTAATCAGAGTCCTGAAACAAGCTGGGGTCCGTTACCGTATTAGCACCAGCGATATATTTACTTAGCCAATCCCAACACAAGCTCTAATCGGAGTCCTAAAACAAGCTGGGGTCCGTTAGCGTATTAGCATCAGGGATATATTCAATTAGCCAATCGCAACACAAGCTCTAATCAGAGTCCTGAAACAAGCTGGGGTCCGTTACCGTATTAGCACCAGGGATATATTTACTTAGCCAATCCCAACACAAGCTATAATCAGAGTCCTGAAACAAGCTGGGGTCCGTTACCGTATTAGCATCAGGGATATATTCAATTAGCCAATCACAACACGAGCTCTAATCAGAGTCCTGAAACAAGCTGGGGTCCGTTACCGTATTAGCATCAGCGATATATTTACTTAGCCAATCACAACACAAGCTCTAACCGGAGTCCTAAAACAAGCTGGGGTCCGTTACCGTATTAGCATCAGGGATATATTCAATTAGCCAATCACAACACGAGCTCTAATCAGAGTCCTGAAACAAGCTGGGGTCCGTTACCGTATTAGCATCAGGGATATATTCAATTAGCCAATCACAACACAAGCTCTAATCGGAGTCCTAAAACAAGCTGGGTCCGTTACCATATTAGCATCAGGGATATATTCAATTAGCTAATCACAACACAAGCTCTAATCGGAGTCCTGAAACAAGCTGGGGTCCGTTGCCGTATTAGCATCAGGGATATATTTACTTAGCCAATCACAACACAAGCTCTAATCGGAGTCCTAAAACAAGCTGGGGTCCGTTACCGTATTAGCATCAGGGATATATTCAATTAGCCAATCCCAACACAAGCTCTAATCGGAGTCCTGCAACAAGCTGGGGTCCGTTACCGCATTAGCATCAGGGATATATTCAATTAGCCAAACCCAACACAAGCTCTAATCGGAGTCCTAAAAAAAGCTGAGGTCCGTTACCGTACTAGCATCAGGGATATATTCAATTAGCCAATCCCAACACAAGCTCTAATCGGAGTCCTAAAACAAGCTGGGGTCCGTTAGCGTATTAGCATCAGGGATATATTCAATCAGCCAAGCACAACACAAGCTCTAATCGTAGTCCTAAAACAAGCTGGGGTCCATTACTGTATTAGCATCAGGGATATATTTACTTAGCCAATCACAACACAAGCTCTAATCTGAGTCCTGAAACAAGCTGGGCTCCATTACTGTATTAGCATCAGGGATATATTTACTTAGCCAATTCCAACAGAACATCTAATCTGAGTCCTAAAACAAGCTGGTGTCCGTTACCGTATTAGCATCAGGGATATATTTACTTAGCCAATCCCAACACAAGCTCTAATTGGAGTCCTAAAACAAGCTGGGGTCTGTTACCATATTAGCATCAGGGATATATTCAATTAGCCAATCCCAACACAAGCTGTAATCGGAGTCCTGAAACAAGCTGGTGTCCGTTACCGTATTAGCATCAGGGATATATTTACTTAGCCAATCCCAACACAAGCTCTAATCGGAGTCCTAAAACAAGCTGGGGTCCGTTACTGTATTAGCATCAGGGATATATTCAATTAGCCAATCCCAACACAAGCTGTAATCGGAGTCCTGAAACAAGCTGGGGTCCGTTACCGTATTAGCATCAGGGATATATTTACTTAGCCAATCCCAACACAAGCTCTAATCAGAGTCCTGAAACAAGCTGGGGTCCGTTACCGTACTAGCATCAGGGATATATTCAATTAGCCAATCCCAACACTAGCTGTAATCGGAGTCCTGAAACAAGCTGGGGTCCGTTACCGTATTAGCATCAGGGATATATTTACTTAGCCAATCCCAACACAAGCTATAATCAGAGTCCTGAAACAAGCTGGGGTCCGTTACCGTATTAGCATCAGGGATATATTCAATTAGCCAATCACAACACAAGCTCTAATCAGAGTCCTGAAACAAGCTGGGGTCCGTTACCATATTAGCACCAGCGATATATTTACTTAGCCAATCACAACACAAGCTCTAACCGGAGTCCTAAAACAAGCTGGGGTCCGTTACCGTATTAGCATCAGGGATATATTCAATTAGCCAATCACAACACGAGCTCTAATCAGAGTCCTGAAACAAGCTGGGGTCCGTTACCGTATTAGCATCAGGGATATATTTAATTAGCCAATCACAACACAAGCTCTAATCGGAGTCCTAAAACAAGCTGGGTCCGTTACCATATTAGCATCAGGGATATATTCAATTAGCTAATCACAACACAAGCTCTAATCGGAGTCCTGAAACAAGCTGGGGTCCGTTGCCGTATTAGCATCGGGATATATTTACTTAGCCAATCACAACACAAGCTCTAATCGGAGTCCTAAAACAAGCTGGGGTCCGTTAGCGTATTAGCATCAGGGATATATTCAATTAGCCAATCCCAACACAAGCTCTAATCGGAGTCCTGAAACAAGCTGGGGTCCGTTACCGCATTAGCATCAGGGATATATTCAATTAGCCAAACCCAACACAAGCTCTAATCGGAGTCCTAAAAAAAGCTGAGGTCCGTTACCGTACTAGCATCAGGGATATATTCAGTTAGCCAATCCCAACACAAGCTCTAATCGGAGTCCTAAAACAAGCTGGGGTCCGTTAGCGTATTAGCATCAGGGATATATTCAATCAGCCAAGCACAACACAAGCTCTAATCGTAGTCCTAAAACAAGCTGGGGTCCATTACTGTATTAGCATCAGGGATATATTTACTTAGCCAATCACAACACAAGCTCTAATCTGAGTCCTGAAACAAGCTGGGCTCCATTACTGTATTAGCATCAGGGATACATTTACTTAGCCAATTCCAACAGAACCTCTAATCTGAGTCCTAAAACAAACTGGTGTCCGTTACCGTATTAGCATCAGGGATATATTTACTTAGCCAATCCCAACACAAGCTCTAATTGGAGTCCTAAAACAAGCTGGGGTCCGTTAACATATTAGCATCAGGGATATATTTACTTAGCCAATCACAACACAAGCTCTAATCGGAGTCCTAAAACAAGCTGGGGTCCGTTACCCTATTAGCATCAGGGATATATTTACTTAGCCAAACCCAACACAAGCTCTAATCGGAGTCCTAAAACAAGTTGGGGTCCGTTAGCATATTAGCATCAGGGATATATTCAATTAGCCAATCCCAACACAAGCTGTAATCGGAGTCCTGAAACAAGCTGGGGTCCGTTAGCGTATTAGCATCAGGGATATATTCAATTAGCCAATCCCAACACAAGCTGTAATCGGAGTCCTGAAACAAGCTGGGGTCCGTTACCGTATTAGCATCAGGGATATATTCAATTAGCCAATCCCACCACAAGCTCTAACCGGAGTCCTAAAACAAGCTGGGGTCCGTTACCGTATTAGCATCAGGGATATATTCAATTAGCCAATCCCACCACAAGCTCTAATCAGAGTCCTAAAACAAGCTGGGGTACGTTACCGTATTAGCACCAGCGATATATTTAATTAGCCAATCACAACACAAGCTCTAATCGGAGTCCTAAAAAAAGCTGGGGTCCGTTACCATATTAGCACCAGCGATATATTCAATCAGCCAAACAGAACACAAGCTCTAATCTGAGTCCTAAAACAAGCTAGGGTCCGTTACCGTATTAGCATCAGGGATATATTCAATTAGCCAATCCCAACACAAGCTGTAATCGGAGTCCTGAAACAAGCTGGGGTCCGTTAGCGTATTAGCATCAGGGATATATTCAATCAGCCAAACAGAACACAAGCTCTAATCTGAGTCCTAAAACAAGCTAGGGTCCGTTACCGTATTAGCATCAGGGATATATTCAATTAGCCAATCCCAACACGAGCTCTAATCGGAGTCCTAAAACAAGCTGGGGTCCGTTACCGTATTAGCATCAGGGATATATTCAATTAGCCAATCCCAACACAAGCTCTAATCGGAGTCCTAAGACAAGCTGGGGTCCATTACCGTATTAGCATCAGGGATATATTCAATCAGCCAATCCCAACACAAGCTGTAATCGGAGTCCTAAAACAAGCTGGGGTCCATTACCGTATTAGCATCAGGGATATATTCAATTAGCCAATCACTATACGAGATCTAACCGCTCGCTTATACATCTAATACAAATTGCATGCCCGGCTTCACGTAATAATACAATAGCGTCTTCATCACTCACACATTCAACTGGCTTTCCATTAAGCCACCAAAAGACATGGTCCGGATTCCGCTTAAAAGCTTCCTAGACCAAAACATTGCATCCACTATATATGTTTCTATACATGGCTTCCCTCTCAGAGACAATCCTTGGACATTGCATCACTATAGGTTGACAACTCTCGATGTTATACAGGTGGCAATGTTCACAAGTCCTAACACTAACGGGTGTGTCTCATTTCAACCATGGTTTCACACATCCTTGTCATGCCTGGTTTTATATCGGATATGTACCACCATATTAAATACCTCGAGTTCGCCATAATCCCACGCAAAATTTCCTTCTCTTTAAGTTTAAAGATCAGATTAACAAACGGTATGACAATTTCAAAATTTCTATAATTCATCTTTCGTTTTCTATGAATATTAAATCATTTATAGGTAATATAGATGAAACAAACTTTATTGGAAGAATGAAAATAAATGATGATTCGATTTATTTTCAAACAATTTATGATTGAACTGACAATTTCTTATAACGAGAAATGCATATAGGCAAACTTAAAATGGCTTTCTCATCTGTGGAAAAGAAACTCAATGAATCATACATCAAAAGTTGTATGTTTCATTCAAATGTTCATAAAATATGCGCCTTTACAATTGACGTACACCTTGTAGTGTTTCGAAGCATTTAAAAAAATCTTTCATCAAATGCGTTATTAATTTGTGGCTTTTGTTTGTGTGGTATTCTGATTGTTAGGTTGAGTTTCTATCGTTTCTTCACTTTTTCCTTTACAAATCCATTCTTTAGTAAGTGATCTGATTCTTTCATGATATAAGTGAAGCACATGCGTATTGCAGGTAAATGCGACACTAACAAGAAAGCCTTGCAGAGAAGAAAAGACAATGAAGGGAAACCAAAATTCATCGATTTCTGTGAGAACAGCCATGTAACCAAAAATCCATGAAAACCCCATGAGAGTTGATAATTTTACATAGATGAGACTTTTGCAGAGATCATTTTTACGGTTCTTTGCGAGTTTCGACTGGTGACTTGCTTTATTGATAACTACCACTATGCCTACAAAACAAAGTATGTTGCATGATAAGCTTAATGAAATAGGAATTAGGAAAGTAACTTGAAATGCCAACAATTGAGAAATCCAACACAAACCATTTGCGGAGTAGACATCCTGTTTTAATGCAAAGTGTAGCGCAAGACAAGCGGACACGATGCAAAATGGTACAGTGTATGCAACCACACAATACCTCCTGAAACACCTTTCAACTTCCCGTTTTGGGGCTACTTTCTTCCTGAATGTGTTCCAAACGTGGAAAGCAATGACACTCATCCATGAGAAACAAGACAGCCAGATGAAATGCATAAAGGCAGCAATTGCTGTGCAAATCTCCTTGTTGCTATTCTTATCCATTCCAAATAGTTGGATGAGTTGGCCAAAAAACAAGCAGCCAACTAAGTTCATTAGATTTTTGCCAGGAACATTGCGCAGGCTTCTGAAGGTACAATAAGTAAACATTGTAATTGCCAATGCTAGTATGGATATTGATCCTCCAACCAGAGTTAGAATGCCTTTAATGTAGTCAGCTGTAGTTAATATTTCGTAAGAATTCATATAGTCTTGAATATATTCCTTACAAATGTAAATCATATCCCCTTCTTTCATATATTGGCTACTGTTTATGATATTTCCACTTCGTAAGATCTTTATGCTATTATTCAATTCATTATATTCTGTAGATTCAAGAGGGATCGTTGTGCATCCCTGTTGATCTGGTATGTGATTGCACAAAGAAACTTTCACATTTGGTGAAGGCCCATCTGGATTATTAGTTATGGCAGATATAAGTAGATTTTCTGGTCTGTGAAAAACCGAAATTTCTTTCAGAAAGACGAGTTGCATGTTATACTCACTTGAATAAACAACAGTGATGTCATTCACAGTGAAGTTTTTCAGCTCATCAATGTTACATATGCTATCATTTGGACTGAAGTTTTGGATAGAAAAGTAGAAAAGGCGGTATGTAAACAAGTTGTAATTCACCGTGACATTCCCAGAATTTTCAATTCTTAGTGATGAGTTCATCATGTCAAGTATTACATGTAGTCCTTTAGGAGGTTGCACCGACATTCTAAACTTGAATTTAGAAGCAGAGAATTCAAATCGCTCTAATTCAGTTACGATTGGTATATCTGTTGGTAGAGAAAGAAACTCTAAGAATACTCCCTGTACTATGTCTCTAACACAACTCTCCACGTTGTAGTCTAGTGTATCATAAACAGCAGCAGCCTGAATAACCCCTTCTATAAGAAGAGTTTGAAATGTTTGGTTTTCATGTACGAGTAAATAGCAGTGATCGTTATACTGAATGTAACCATCACTGCATACCTTGGGCACACAGACGCCATCTTTTAAAATTTCATTTGGTAAACAAGTCGCGCGAGAAAACGGTACAGCATTGGGTCTCAGTAGTTGTACATCACTCATGGAAAAATCTAACAAAAGTGAAAAGCTCGACGGAATCCACAGCGGAGCAGAGTAGTCTAAGTCACCATAGCTACATTTAAGATCATCCAATTTCAAACCATTGCATAACGCACAATGTGAATTTTTATAAAATAGCATACCACGACATTTAGGCACTGTGTAAGGAATAATACCTGAGTATGATTCACAGGCCGTAACCAAATGAGAGAAATTTGGAATGACTGAGCTCAAAGACGGGTTACATGTACTAATAATATCCTTGGTTTGGCATGGTTTTGTTTTAAATGGAGATTCAACGTAAAGCTTACAATCTGGATTTTTGGAAAGAAAATCCAACTTCTCTTTGTGAGTCATACTACGGAGTTGTTCTCTAAATGCAAACGTATTCTTACACTTATACTCTGATTTCCAACTCTTCCAAAATGTATGGTTCAGATTACATTCTGCACAATACTTGTTTTGAAAATCAACTATCTGGCCTCCCATCAACCCTGAAACAGGAATTAAACCTTTCAAATCTGATGGTTGTTGTTCGGGCTGCTCACACTGTAAACGTGTTTTATTCTCATCACTATAAGCAGGACATTTTGTCACAAGTAAAATACCTGTAGGTTTATATGCCGGGATAGTTTTGTTTAGAAAAAATGAGCTTGATACCTTATCCCCGAGCCAAACATTATCTACGAGTACACATTGTTGAGTGGTAATGGGGGTCTCAGGATGGGAAGTTGCGCATACTGTGTTGTAGTCATAGCAGCAGTCTTGGTAGATTTGACAGAGAGCATCACAGGCACAGGTATCCAATGTGTGTAAGAGCCATATATTGCCACGATAACCACATCGTCCTAGACATGACATCATGTTCTTCTTTGACAGGTCGTAACAAATCCTGATAGTGGCATTCAGGTAGGTCGCATTATCAGGAGTAAAGATGATTCGCGGCTGATATCCCGATGTACATGGATTGGCTGACCTGCGATACAGATGCTTTGAGTTGAATCCCGGTGCATTCCTGGCCGGTTGCTGGAAATGATGTTGATTTCTGGCTGTAAATACAAAAGCCAATAATACTTATTGATAAAAGAAATGAATGGTCATGGGTCGAAAGTTGACTTGGATACATACAGTTTTGTGTAAGATATCTTCCTGCATTCCTTTTTTGTTAACACCATTCCTTTTCTACCTTTCATAAGAATATATTACAATAGGATATTATACAGATGTGCACCCTATGAGTGCAATACTAAGGCCGCACAGTTTCGACTAGTTCTCGATGCAGTGAAAATTTGTGTTGCACATGAAATACCTCCTATGATTACAAGAGAGCCAGTGGTGACCTGGTGGCCCCCTAGTGGCAAGAGTAGAAAACGAAGGTTTGAGTTGAGGTGGCCTATGGGCTGCATCCTTTTACTTGCAGGTGAATCGATTGTGACTGCCTATATATAGGCCATCACTGAGCACAGTACGAGGCCACATATTACAAACGCGTATATAGGCTTTTTTCTCATTGTTGAATGTTTCACCAAAACATGATCACTCAACACATGCATTTTGGTGTATAAATAGCCAAGAGTATTATGGATGGAAGGATATCACAGTTTTTTCAATTTATATTATGGTCAAAAATTATGAAATCCAGAAGTTAAAAAGAATACTCATTCATTTTCTACCATAATTCCGAGAAACACGGTCATAAAATGTGTATTGAGTATAAAGTTGAAAAATATCCCCTTCCTTATTTTCTGTAACTTTCTCCAGATTTATGAAATTCGGTGGTCCTCGGTCTATAATTGTTGATAGTAGCTCCGTAAACCTTATGCATGTTTCTCCACTTCATTACCACAAATAGATTATATCCTGGGAGTGTGCACCAGTGATTTTTGTGTATTTCTATACTAAAAGACCTTTCAGGCAAAAACTACTTTGTGTAGTCAAGTGAAAGCAGGGTAGAGAAAAACTAAGTGAAAAAATAACCCCATAATCTACCTTAATTTTTGAACAAAGCCAAAATAAAAAAAATGGTACTCTTCCCTTTAAAATACTCTCATCTGTAACTTTGCCAAATTTCAAGCAAATCTTTCAAAATTTGATATATGCATTTTTAAAAAGGCCATATTTTGTTGAAATTAGTTACTGTGAAGGGGGTGGGCAATCTTTCCTCCTCTTGTGCAATTATATGGGAGCTTCTGAAATAGTTGATCTCTTACATTGCTCAGTGATGTCCTAGACATTCAAAGTTCGTCTCATTATGGGGAAAAGGGTGGAGGTTTTAACAGATATAAAAATCTCAAACTGGCCCTGTATTCACAAATTACCAGAATAAGCCACCTTAATGGGCTCCTAAATGGCGGAATGGCTTGATATCTGTACAATATCGTGAGACCTTTTTTACTCTTAACAGACAAGATAATTGTCTGGCTCCAGTTTCCTGTATCATTTAGATATCATCTGATATGTCAAAAGTTAGTCCTACCAGGGTTGATCAGTTTTTGATTAGCATTACAAAATTATTGTTGTGAGTGATTTTGAGAAATTTCGTAACTTTTTGAGTATTACTTTAACAGTTTTGGTGGCGAAAATACAATAAATATATTGTTTTCACCAATAAAAGTTCTTTTGAAAAAGTCATTTGATTCCCTAGCCGTTTTGGTTAGTTTCAGACACATTTTCCACCTAGATATGCACAACTAAGTAGTACATTTTATTAAGCACTTTTATCAGATTTCGTCGTACGTGACCACAGACTCAGGAGGTTCACGAACTCCCCTTAGACGAAAGACAGCATGACTGAAATGATCGCCCGTCATGCAGAACAAGTTTGACATAGCAATCATCCACCCCCTCAAGATTACGTCATATCTCTCCTTCGCCGCCGGGGATTTGGCATGCAACAGGGTGCTTGATCGTCATTTTAGCCCATTAATGCTTACAGCAGCCAAAACAGCCACACAATTTTGATGAAATTTTCCCGCTAAAAGCATAGTTAGGAAAATATTTGATGGTGAAATGTTATTTAGAACATAACCAACAACTCTCCTTCAAATATTTTGTAAAATGATTCTCAATTCTAAAGTTATTGTCAAAAGTGTTTTAGGTCCAGACGACAATTTATGGAGGAACTCTTAAGTATTAATGGGTTAAAAAAGTTTTTGGTGTAGTCTGTCTGACTCGAGACTGTTTTCCAGTTTCTTGTGACAAAACGTTCGAGTTTCCCATCCAAACTTGGCAAACCTCTTTGGAGCACTTCTACGTGTACATGTATGTTTAAACATACGTTTAGTCTCAACTCCGCAAAAAGTTGATTTTGCTTATAAGATCCCATTGTAAAATTTGCCAATTGCCAACTATGGCCAACAAAACAAACACGCGAGATCGTATTGTTGCCAATGGGTAGATTCCACAATGGGACCTAATGAGCAAAATCAATATTTTGCGGAGTTGGATGGGAAACTCGAACGTTTTGTCCCAAAAAAGTGGAAAAAGCGGTTGCCAAACTCGAAACAGACAGACTATAGACCATGTTTTAATATTTACCCCATTACTTTTAACATATCCGGTTACATCTATAGTACAATGATAACTAATTATATCTGTTTCTGCAGTCAAACTTGCACCATCCTCACACCTTTGAATTTGAAGGCTAGTGACTTACCGTTGGAGGCAGGATTTCCATTGCCGACACTCTGAGCTCTGCTGGGCACTGTGGTGATGACGACAACAGTGACGATGACCGCTCCCAAGACGACCATGACGACTGACTGGTGGACGACTCCTAGTGGAACTCCTAGTGCCTGACGCTGCCCCTTTATATAGCAACTATTGGAAAACAAGCGATTACAAGCAGTAGATTTCGGAGAAGTGCCACTTTCAAGAGTGATGCCAATAAGTTATTTGTCCACATTACAGGAGATAATGTCTATTGTTGCTACTAAGTGCTCTGTACACATTACACAAGAATCCCCATTATGAAACCCAACTCATCAATTCCACTAAATGGCCTATGATAAAGTTAGCATTGTACCTATTGTTCTAGGTTCTATTGTTCTAGGTTCTATTGTTCTAGGTTCTATTGCTCCATGTTCACGTGGGCCAATCACAGAAAGTGCGTTGAGACAGCGCTATGACGTAAGCCAACACTACTCCGTGAAGAAAGTCTAGACTGCTGTTGCGTCATGATGGAATATCATTTGATGCTACCTTTTGCACGCCGTAAATTGAGACTCTGTTAGATAAGTGACGCACGATTTGGAAAGCATTAGTAAGGGGGGCACGAACGACCAGGACAAGAGAATGCGGGAAAAAACATTTATTAAAGAACAATTCGAACAGTTTTCTGGTAACAACACAACTATAACTCTAAATTCGCAATTGACATGAGCCGGCACGCTTCAAACATCAATTGCAACAATGTATCGAAACTACCGCCAACTCCGATTCTTTCCGAATTGGCAACAAAGTAACAAAACCATCTGACCCGTACTCCCACACAAGACAACTAACACAATCGCTACTCTTAACCAAATAATGTATCTACAATGTATCTGATAACTTCTAGTGCATCTCGAACAGTTAAGCCCCTGTTTCCATACGATCCCACCAAGTCACCACTCTGTACCTTTCCTCCACTTCCTTACGTCAGGCAAGTTTGTTTAATACCTGTGGCAAACCATTTCCTGGGGCAAACTGTTGGTTAAACCTGTTGGTGAGAAAAAGCCGTAAGCGCCCTAGCAGCCCTGCGTCTGCTCTCCTCGATCGGCAGGTAGCACCTGACTGCCTCGCTCCGCCAACCCCCCAGGGATCGAATATCCCCTTTGCTGGCACCGGCCAAAAACGCGCTCGTACAGGCCCTCCTTCGGAACAAGTGGAAGGAAAACCCCTCACTGGAACGCCCCAGCCTAGCCAACAGGATGCGTAGCCACGCCCTGGCTACGGACAAAGTCAACGACTTGTCTCCCCCCTGGCCTGACAAACCGCCCCTCGGTAAGCTGAAAAGCCGCCTGTTCACATCTCCCAACCCATGCAACGAGAGCAAACTAGTCCACCGCACGACAGGACACGCGGGTGAACCCTGCCTCGGTAACAAAGGGACCCAGGACCCTTTCTCGGCCTCCTGGTGGTCCTTAGCCCACTTAATGCGTAAGTGCTATTGCCCACTCCTGAAAACGACGTCTGCCAGCGTTGGCAACCTCGTGGAGTCGAAGTGAGTGGCCGACTGCGGCAGCAGCGAAGACAGCCTTGCCATAGGCGCGAAAGCGAATGACAAGAGGGCCGCGAAAACCACTCCACCTTCCCCCAACCGCAGACTTAAATGGCACAATTGTGCGAGTAACTCCAACGTGAGCGGTGGCGCCGACAAGTGTGTGGCAACGCCCTGCGCCAGAGCCAAATCAGCGTCCAGATGGAAGTGTTTTAGAGAAGCCAGCGCATTCAGCACTGACTTAGGGGCCCTAAAAGACTCGGCAAACGCGAGTAGCGTGTCATATGAGGCCGGGAAATCTACGAAATCCACCGCCTGCGCAAAAGCAATATAAAGCAGTACGTGTGAACGTACATTCGCTCGCGTCCCCGGTCGGAACGCCTCCCTACCTCTGCGAGCTGCTCTCCGCAGCAGTCCAACTGCACCTGTAATGAAACACTCACACGCAACCTGCTCCACTACACAAAGCATACAATGTGAAAGCAACACCCCGCTGGCACCCAACCGCTGGTCCAGCATACACAAGTTGTCCATACACCAACCCGACTTTAATACTCATACACTATAGTCGACACTCAAATACAAACATCTGCTCTGGTACCATCACCCTCCTCGCTCTCCTCAGCTCTCTGTCACCGTTCACCCACCTTCTGCATCGCTCGTCTGCATGCATACGAGAGAGGGCATCTGCCCTCACTAAGTCCCTGCCTGGCCAATGTACAATCCGTAGGTCGATGTCAAACGACACTGTCAGCACGAAGATCTCCCGAATGCAGTGCTGCATATATTCATCCGGTGACCTGCCTGTCTGCACTGCCAGACAGGCATTCATGTTGTCGCAATTTACCTGCAAGGAGTGTCCCCGCCACCGATCTCCCCACATCTTGATCGCGACAATCACATTTAGTAGTTCCAGATGTGCTATGCAGTGACCAGCCTCGATGACAAATGCTGGGAATTTCTCCGCGTAGAAAGTTTTCCCGATGAAAGCGCCGCAACCGGTTAGGCAGGCGTCCAGTTCCAGACTCCTGGGACTTATCGACGATTCATACCCCGTTGTACGCTGGCAGTAGGTCGAGAAAGAACCGCAGGTTGCTCTTGAACCCCAGGGAGAGGGACTCGGTGCCCCATTTTGGCATCTCCCTGAGGTTCCCGAGCATGCGATTGGTGGGTGGCGAGACGCTTGCCACAAATTGCAGTAATCCGAGAAGTCGCTGCATGTCTTTCCAGCTCGCCCGTTGTCTCGCCTCCCAGCTCCTCAGTACACCCATAATCTCTGAAAGTTTCACCGTTCGTATGGAGATGGTCATGGCTACCGAGTCATACCATAACCCTAGCCAGATCATCCGCTGTTCTGGCCTACACACCTTGTGTTTGGCTTCCTTCACGCTGAGCTCGGCCATTATGTTTTGGAGGGTGGACAGGGCACGCTCCGCCCAGTGTAACGACGCTTCCGCGCCCCCGAAGTTGTCCAGGTATGCCCTGGAAATATATCCCCTCAGACGATGTATCCAAACAATTCCCTCGGCCGTCCTCTGCATGCATAAACTAGACGTGCGAAGTCAGAATGGCGGACACAGGTCAAAGTAGTACTGACCATCGTGCGTGAAGCCAAGGAGGGGCCAGTCCGAGGGGTCGACTCTGAGCTGTCGATATCCTCTTGCGAGATCCGTCTTGTATAGGAAGGCGCCCCTCCCCAGATTAAAAAGACGGCCCTCCATAAAATCCATCGTTGGAAGTGTGATAGCCATGGGGCCATCCAGATACCACTCTCCCTGAATGGCGTCATTGACCGAATTCGCTGGTGGCCACGATAAATCCATCATCACACATCTGTGTTGTGAGTCCTTTTTCTCCTTCGTCATCAAAGGACTGAGTTGCATATAGGTGAAGGGTTGTCTGACGTACGGCCCCCCCAGGGCCCCCAGACCACTCTCAGTCTCGATATTCTATGTCCCCTGGCCACTGTCTGGCAGACGGGTGGTTATGCCAAGTAGGAGTCAACATTGCCGTTGGCTGGCAATGTATCGGCCAGTCGAACTCCAAGAAATCAGGCAGGTTGTGATCGGCATGACCTTGCAGTTGTTTACGCCACGCTTCCACACAGAGCCCGCTCGGAACCGACACCCTGGCGCCCCTAAAGTTGTGCCCCTGTGTTGCTGTGACGGTCCGGTAGATTTCTGCCAACTCCTCATCTCCTGGTTGCTTCACCCTTTCCCCACTGATATTGTTTGTTGATGTTTTGTCGCCAACAATTGTGTCACTCTGACCTACATGTGGGCCAGCGCTGGCCCCATTCCTCGCACTCTCTCCCCCCGACGCCGCCCTCACAAAGTATCTCTGCTGCCCCCGCACCTGCCTCCCCCCCGACCTTGTCTGCCGTCCCCTGCACAACAGACCTGACCTTGAGAGGGAGTGCGTTCACTCCCTCTTCTTCGAGTTTTTTGTCTCGTCGAGAGACTTGCAGGAACAGTCTTCTTTTGGGTGACGATATGCCACGCCAGTGGACTTGGCACAGTAGCTGCATGCGTGTGAGAACGGGGGATGGTCCCTATTCTGCTCGCAGGCCCTTTTCTGGTAGAGGGCGCAGCAGCGAAGATTTTGCGATGTTGTTTTGCCGCTATTTGGCCTTTTGTTATCCTTGGCCTCCTTTTTCTCGGGGTACACTGTGCGTGAGTGTACCAGACGGAGGTCCCGAATGACCTCTGTATCCTCCCAACTCCTGACCCCTGCCTCGACATCCAAACCAATCATTTGGTAAAAGTTGAGAGCGTTTTCCCACGCAAAGTCAACCGCGTCCTGCATCAACATTTTTAATATGTTGAGCATGACTTCCTTGTCCCACTGACCCTTGCGTGCGTCCAGCATGTTAAGGAAACCCAGGACGAACTCTGCGATTTTTTGGTCCTTATATTCGACCGCCACACGACTGCCTGCTACAACCCTTTTAATGTGCATGTGTGGCCAGTCAATCCTGGTTTTAACGTTGTCGGCCGCTGTCATCAATGACCCAGACTTCTTACCGGAAGATCTCCTGGTAGGATACGCATCTCCTTCGTCGTCGTAATCATCCGTTCCATACTGTGCTATCCTCTGGGCGGCCCTCTGCATGGCCCGAACATCACTTCTCAATGATGCTGGGGTGATAACATCCATTGCCCCCGCTTGTGCGAGACTTCCCCCGGTGTTGTCTCTTCTTTGTATTGCCTCCACCGACTCGCTATCCCCGCCGGTTTCGGTTTTTTGGAGCATGAGTTGTAACATCTCATCTCCCTGTTCCCCAACGGCCCCGGCTTCCGAAGAAGCATCTTGTTCGCTGTGGCTCTCGTTATCCTCGAGCTCCATACGTGTACACTTCTTGCCCATCGGGGGTGAGTGTACAACCCCAGACTTCTTGCATAAATACTGCCTTGGCATCTTAAAATGGATTACCGGACCCGACAGTGGCAGTCAAACTTGGCTCTGCTTGGCAACTGGTAGTACAGTTTTGAAAGTTGAGAGCAGAGCCCCCCTGGCACGACTGTTTACTTAGCGAGAAACCACAGACTAATTGAAATACGACATACCCGCACACGCCGCCAGAGCTGATTGGCTGGCCGTCACGTGCACGTGTGTGTGGCTAGTCAGTCCCTGCTGTTCACCGTGTCTGTCAGGCCCAGCCCCGCCCCACCGCCTCCGCCTCGGCTAGCTGATTGGCCCGTACGGCCACGCAATCCTCTCGTCACGTGTCACCAAGCGTGAGTGTGGTCGTTCAGGCCACCCGCCCCAATGCCCGCGAATGCTACGCATTCACAACATATTAGCAATTTACCAGTGTCATAACAGACGCTATGTGATTGCTCCTTTGTATCATGTTTGTTGTAAACCCCATTAATACTTTAAAAATTTATCTTGACGCGAGGTTCCAGAACCGGCCGATAGGCGGCTTCAAACACGTCGAATGCCTTTGTGGAACGCCTTGGATTGTTTCATTAGAGAAAACTTGGTTCGTCCAGTTATGTATGATAGCGTCCACTCTGTTTTGGCAAAACAGCATGGATACATTCAATGGACTAATTGTACTAAGAATACACTTTTAGGAAATTAAATACTGTAAAGTTCGAAATATTGGCGTGGAACTATTATTGGCGACATTAGCGAGTGGGTCAGATTCGCTAATATTACGAGCCGTTTATATTTGTTCCATTTTTCAACGATTTTTCATTTTGCACAGGCCTCAGTGTTTGGAGGCCATGTGCACCAGCAATCTGCCATGGCGGCGATACCGTCTTCCGGTGGATTGCTACACGACTAAAATCTCTGCTACTAATCACATAATCACTCTGCATGTTTTTTAAGTTCCGTTCTGTTTCATTGTACGATTTAAAAGATTATACCAAATATGAAGATTCCGTACATTATTCGCCATTCAGTTGTTTGTAATTGCGTAAACTACGATATTTATGACATTTCGTTTATCAAACTAGGTCTAGTTTGAATATCTGTCGGCAGATGGCGCTTTTCGAGATGTTTCACACGCTAATATTACGATTCGCTAATTTAGATAGTTACCAAAAAAGCTTTTGGGTCAAAAACACAAACATTAGTACCATAATTACACGTATGATGGCGCTGATTCTTCTCCGGTTGAATTGGTATCTATCCGATTTATATCAACAGGTCAATTGAATGACGTTTCTTTAAGTATTTGCCCGCAATATTTATTTGCTAACCGATTTCGTGTTAGGTAAAATGACGACCTTGATAATATATAAAACATAAGAATATTTCTGAACTATTTGAACAAGGGTCATTCTATTCACACATTTTATAGAATTTACCATATGTTTAATGTGATTGGAACTGAGGTGACAACGTTTATGCTGAGTGAATGAGTTAATAGAGATATAATAAGATATTTAAGGCCACCCAAGCGCTCTGAACATACAACGAAATGAGAAGATTCTGATCAAAGGTCATTTTCAAACGTGCTAACAATCATACACAATGAAGTCTCGTTGAAACCTCGCGAGGTTACACGATGCGTCATTCGTGTCTTTTCATGCGTTTCATTCTGCAGGTGCACAGGTATCTGCTCCAGGAGACTTGAGCTCAAGTCAATAATGAACTAATGCCTTGGCCTTGAGTATAATCCTTAGTGTGTTGATGTAGTAGTAGTAGTATGTTGATGATGACGTAGGGCCTGTAGGGGTGTTATGGGCCCAGAAATCCTCCCCAAAGCGCTAAGAAACCCTGGAAAACAAAGAATAAAGCAATTGGTAAAACCTAGTAGTCTCTATATATATAATAGGATCAGGTGTGCAGGTAAACAATTGACAGCTTTCCCGGCCGTAAGGGAGAGTCTGTTACAAAGCTACTCCTCATTTTTCAGCAAAACCTGAAAGAAACAAAACGACTACACCAAACAGGTCTTGACTTACCTTTTAAACATCCACCCACCTCTGGAACGTCATTCCACCCAGAATCAGCCAATGAGATCGCTCGAGTGCATTCACTGCTTTTGGTTTAACATGGAGGCCGTGTTTGTGGTGAGAATCACCACTTTAGAAGTTTAAGTGCCATAAAAGTTGCAAAAACGGCCGCGGATTAGTCTGGGAGGTGGGTGGATGTTTAAAAGGTAAGTCAAGACCTGTTTGGTGTAGTCGTTTTGTTTCTTTCAGGTTTTGCTGAAAAATGAGGAGTAGCTTTGTAACAGACTCTCCCTTACGGCCGGGAAAGCTGTCAATTGTTTACCTGCACACCTGATCCTATTATATATATAGAGACTACTAGGTTTTACCAATTGCTTTATTCTTTGTTTTCCAGGGTTTCTTAGCGCTTTGGGGAGGATTTCTGGGCCCATAACACCCCTACAGGCCCTACGTCATCATCAACATACTACTACTACTACATCAACACACTAAGGATTATACTCAAGGCCAAGGCATTAGTTCATTATTGACTTGAGCTCAAGTCTCCTGGAGCAGATACCTGTGCGCCTGCAGAATGAAACGCATGAAAAGACACGAATGACGCATCGTGTAACCTCGCGAGGATTCAACGAGACTTCATTGTGTATGATTGTTAGCACGTTTGAAAATGACCTTTGATCAGAATCTTCTCATTTCGTTGTATGTTCAGAGCGCTTGGGTGGCCTTAAATATCTTATTATATCTCTATTAACTCATTCACTCAGCATAAACGTTGTCACCTCAGTTCCAATCACATTAAACATATGGTAAATTCTATAAAATGTGTGAATAGAATGACCCTTGTTCAAATAGTTCAGAAATATTCTTATGTTTTATATATTATCAAGGTCGTCATTTTACCTAACACGAAATCGGTTAGCAAATAAATATTGCGGGCAAATACTTAAAGAAACGTCATTCAATTGACCTGTTGATATAAATCGGATAGATACCAATTCAACCGGAGAAGAATCAGCGCCATCATACGTGTAATTATGGTACTAATGTTTGTGTTTTTGACCCAAAAGCTTTTTTGGTAACTATCTAAATAATTTTAATCTCAGCATTATGTTCTGTTTTCCCACAAATCACCACTCCTATTGCTTTCGGGGATTGAAATGGTCGACACCATACCCCTATGGGGTGTTAACTTAAGTAGTTTGTAATGTCTTTGTTTTGTTGTTGTACAAAATTTGCTATATACATTTACTAAATGATATACTTTTTGGAGGGATATGTTTTTGTTTGTAGTTTTAAACAAATAAAACCGAATTGACCATAGACTCTGTCGTTCACCTGGTTTTCCTACACTTGCTAAATATATTGGTTAATCTTCTACCAACGTGTTCTCTCTGTCAATGACCTGGATATATGATGCTTTATAAAAAAGATCTAGGAATTAAGGATGAAAAGTCACACTTTTCTTGAAGGATATTTGACGATTGTCTTCCAGTCAACACTTGCCTTTCAACCACTTTCCAAAAATGCTCTGGTCCAGATATCATCAGGATATTATGGCCGTCACAGGCATAAACGGTTTCGGTCGTCGCTGCTGCTTAGGGCCTGCTGTCGTCACATATATCCATTGTTACATAAGGGCCAAGGGTACTGACAAATTATTTTGTACCTTTCAATAGTAAATTTGGATTGCTGATATCAGTTAAACCCGTATCTAAACAATCTCACTTGCTGACGTAGCGGCATAATGGTAAGAGGCTGGCTCTCACGTGTAAGATCTTCGCTGTATCCTCGTCAGTACGTTACGATTGTAGGGAGTTGTGGACGACTCGTAACTAAAAGTCTGCGTTGGACTACTTGTAAAGAGGAGGGTATTTCTTCTCGGTACCAGGAATCCATTGCTTTTTAAAAGACCAGTAAAAGTACATACTGTAAACATAAAAAAAATTAGAAACAAAATAGAATTGTTTCGATTTTTTAAAGTTTTGCATGATACGTTACGATTGTAGAGCGTTGTGGATGACTCGTAACTAAAAGACTCCCTTGCAAAGAGGGGGGTATTTCTTCTCGGTACCAGGAATCCATTGCTTTAAAAAAAAACAAAGTTTATACTGTAAACGCAAAAAAGAAACAACTAGAAACAATAGAAAAAAGATAGGAAGTGAGTTTCGATTTTCAAGAATTTTGCATGATTCGGTGTGGTGCATTACCTTTAAGATGCCCTATGGGGCCAGTTTATTGGACTCAGTTTTCCTTCATCCTGCTTTTCTTTGATATTTTCGCCTATACATAGTAAATCTTGCTTGGAAGTATTTTGATAGGAAAAAGAGTAGGCATTGCAAAAGTACCCGAACAGCAGGGTGGAAGAATATTTGGCTAAAATGGATGAAATTCAACGAAAAATTGTTTATACATGTGAAGACACAGTTTCAGCAGATATTGAAAAGGGACACAGTATCCTTAGACGTAGCAAAGAGTCGGTTGTCTGGTGGTATTTTTTTTGTACTAGATACATCTTATTCAGATAAACATTTAAACCGACAAACACTCAATGAATGTTTGTAATTTTTCCATAAAGAAAAATTTGTTTTAATAAAATAGTTCTCCAAAAAGCACACTACTCTGATTCATCGCAAACGGTTATTGAATCATGGAAATTGTAGAGCACACTGTGCGACGATGGAGAGATGTACTCAAAAACAACTAGTAGAGCTGAGTAATGTTGAACGCATGACGATGTTTATTGACATAGTTCCATATCATATCACTATTTCATTGGCATGACGAATTTGACACCAATGTGTCGACAATAAATACCAATGTGACGCTTTGACGTATACAACCAGTATATGACGAGTATATGACGAACATGTGACGAGTATCTAACGAGTATGTGACGAGTGTCTAACGATTATGGTTCAACCAATAAACAAACAGAAAACACAATGTCTTACAATATATTCATCTTAATCATCATTATCATCATCATTATCACTCAAAGTACAATATTGTCAGATAATAACATCATAACATTCAAATTATGTATTTACTAAAGCATGATCAATCATAATGATTGTCTTGACAATTAATGCTACCGACTTGAACTCATCTATCCAGATGCTTTACAATAACATGTGTACACAATGCCAAGTTAACTGACCAGTGTCAGTGAAAACAATCAAGTTATCTGTCATACCATTACAAAGTCAAAATATCACTAATGCTCAAAGTTACCACTAAAGAAAGTCTACAAGTATTCTATAACTATTCATCCTTTAGATCATTAAGGTTTTGACATGCAATACATAGTGTACTTACAACTGTGGGCTCTTACATCTAAACTACTGACAATGGCATTACAACAATGTGCTGCCACCTATTGAAACAAATCATACCTAAGGTCAATTGCCCTGTGACCCAATTAGTCAATCACACATAAACAATATACATCTCAATAACAATGACCACTTAAAATAGCACATAAATTCACCAATATATATACACTGTTGACCTGTCCATTACAGAAAACATGCAACGGTTTGTTGTTAATGGAATAATAATAATGTTTATTGACCATACGTGGATTGTGGAATACATGTTAGAAATACAGAGAAACAAGAAATACAAAATTATAAAGGCAGAGTCGTCGGTAACCAAAGCAGGAACATAATCATAACAAAAAGAAACGAAAAAACAAAAGGTATATGTACAACTAAGATCGGAGTCCTAAAACAAGCTGGAGTCCGTTACCATATTAGCACCAGCGATATATTTACTTAGCCAATCCCAACACAAGCTCTAATCGGAGTCCTAAAACAAGCTGGGGTCCGTTACCGTATTAGCATCAGGGATATATTTACTTAGCCAATCACAACACAAGCTATAATCAGAGTCCTGAAACAAGCTGGGGTCCGTTACCGTATTAGCATCAGGGATATATTCAATTAGCCAATCACAACACAAGCTCTAATCAGAGTCCTGAAACAAGCTGGGGTCCGTTACCGTATTAGCATCAGGGATATATTTACTTAGCCAATCCCAACACAAGCTATAATCAGAGTCCTGAAACAAGCTGGGGTCCGTTACCGTATTAGCATCAGGGATATATTTACTTAGCCAATCACAACACAAGCTATAATCAGAGTCCTGAAACAAGCTGGGGTCCGTTACCGTATTAGCATCAGGGATATATTTACTTAGCCAATCCCAACACAAGCTATAATCAGAGTCCTGAAACAAGCTGGGGTCCGTTACCGTATTAGCATCAGGGATATATTCAATTAGCCAATCACAACACAAGCTCTAATCAGAGTCCTGAAACAAGCTGGGGTCCGTTACCATATTAGCACCAGCGATATATTTACTTAGCCAATCACAACACAAGCTCTAATCGGAGTCCTAAAACAAGCTGGGTCCGTTACCATATTAGCATCAGGGATATATTCAATTAGCTAATCACAACACAAGCTCTAATTAGAAATACAGAGAAACAAGAAATACAAAATTATAAAGGCAGAGTCGTCGGTAACCAAAGCAGGAACATATGTACAACCAAGATCGGAGTCCTAAAACAAGCTGGGGTCCGTTACCATATTAGCACCAGCGATATATTTACTTAGCCAATCCCAACACAAGCTCTAATCGGAGTCCTAAAACAAGCTGGGGTCCGTTACCGTATTAGCATCAGGGATATATTTACTTAGCCAATCACAACACAAGCTATAATCAGAGTCCTGAAACAAGCTGGGGTCCGTTACCGTATTAGCATCAGGGATATATTCAATTAGCTAATCACAACACAAGCTCTAATCAGAGTCCTGAAACAAGCTGGGGTCCGTTACCGTATTAGCATCAGGGATATATTCAATTAGCTAATCACAACACAAGCTCTAATCGGAGTCCTGAAACAAGCTGGGGTCCGTTACCGTATTAGCATCAGGGATATATTCAATTAGCTAATCACAACACAAGCTCTAATCAGAGTCCTGAAACAAGCTGGGGTCCGTTACCGTATTAGCATCAGGGATATATTTACTTAGCCAATCCCAACACAAGCTATAATCAGAGTCCTGAAACAAGCTGGGGTCCGTTACCGTATTAGCATCAGGGATATATTCAATTAGCCAAACCCAACACAAGCTCTAATCGGAGTCCTAAAACAAGTTGGGGTCCGTTAGCATATTAGCATCAGGGATATATTCAATTAGCCAATCCCAACACAAGCTGTAATCGGAGTCCTGAAACAAGCTGGGGTCCGTTAGCGTATTAGCATCAGGGATTTATTCAATTAGCCAATCCCAACACAAGCTGTAATCGGAGTCCTGAAACAAGCTGGGGTCCGTTAGCGTATTAGCATCAGGGATATATTTACTTAGCCAATCCCAACACAAGCTCTAATCAGAGTCCTAAAACAAGCTAGGGTCCGTTACCGTATTAGCATCAGGGATATATTTAATTAGCCAATCACAACACAAGCTCTAATCGGAGTCCTAAAACAAGCTAGGGTCCGTTACCGTATTAGCATCAGGGATATATTCAATTAGCCAATCCCAACACAAGCTGTAATCAGAGTCCTGAAACAAGCTGGGGTCCGTTAGCGTATTAGCATCAGGGATATATTCAATCAGCCAAACAGAACACAAGCTCTAATCTGAGTCCTAAAACAAGCTAGGGTCCGTTACCGTATTAGCATCAGGGATATATTCAATTAGCCAATCCCAACACAAGCTCTAATCGGAGTCCTAAAACAAGCTGGGGTCCGTTACCGTATTAGCATCAGGGATATATTCAATTAGCCAATCCCAACACAAGCTCTAATCAGAGTCCTAAGACAAGCTGGGGTCCATTACCGTATTAGCATCAGGGATATATTCAATCAGCCAATCCCAACACAAGCTCTAATCAGAGTCCTAACACAAGCTGTGGTCCGTTAGCGTATTAGCATCAGGGATATATTCAATCAGCCAATCCCAACACAATTTCTAATCGGAGTCCTGAAACAAGCTGGGGTCCGTTACCGTATTAGCATCAGGGATATATTCAATTAGCCAATCCCAACACAAGCTGTTATCGGAGTCCTGAAACAAGCTGGGGTCCGTTACCGTATTAGCATCAGGGATATATTCAATTAGCCAATCACTATACGAGATCTAACCGCTCGCTTATACATCTAATACAAATTGCATGCCCGGCTTCACGTAATAATACAATAGCGTCTTCATCACTCACACATTCAACTGGCTTTCCATTAAGCCACCAAAAGACATGGTCCGGATTCCGCTTAAAAGCTTCCTAGACCAAAACATTGCATCCACTATATATGTTTCTATACATGGCTTCCCTCTCAGAGACAATCCTTGGACATTGCATCACTATAGGTTGACAACTCTCGATGTTATACAGGTGGCAATGTTCACAAGTCCTAAAACTAACGGGTGTGTCTCATTTCAACCATGGTTTCACACATCCTTGTCATGCCTGGTTTTATATCGGATATGTACCACCATATTAAATACCTCGAGTTCGCCATAATCCCACGCAAAATTTCCTTCTCTTTAAGTTTAAAGATCAGATTAACAAACGGTATGACAATTTCAAAATTTCTATAATTCATCTTTCGTTTTCTATGAATATTAAATCATTTATAGGTAATATAGATGAAACAAACTTTATTGGAAGAATGAAAATAAATGATGATTCGATTTATTTTCAAACAATTTATGATTGAACTGCCAATTTCTTATAACGAGAAATGCATATAGGCAAACTTAAAATGGCTTTCTCATCTGTGGAAAAGAAACTCAATGAATCATACATCAAAAGTTGTATGTTTCATTCAAATGTTCATAAAATATGTGCCTTTACAATTGACGTACACCTTGTAGTGTTTCGAAGCATTTTAAGAAATCTTTCATCAAATGCGTTATTAATTTGTGGCTTTTGTTTGTGTGGTATTCTGATTGTTAGGTTGAGTTTCTATCGTTTCTTCACTTTTTCCTTTACAAATCCATTCTTTAGTAAGTGATCTGATTCTTTCATGATATAAGTGAAGCACATGCGTATTGCAGGTAAATGCGACACTAACAAGAAAGCCTTGCAGAGAAGAAAAGACAATGAAGGGAAACCAAAATTCATCGATTTCTGTGAGAACAGCCATGTAACCAAAAATCCATGAAAACCCCATGAGAGTTGATAATTTTACATAGATGAGACTTTTGCAGAGATCATTTTTACGGTTCTTTGCGAGTTTCGACTGGTGACTTGCTTTATTGATAACTACCACTATGCCTACAAAACAAAGTATGTTGCATGATAAGCTTAATGAAATAGGAATTAGGAAAGTAACTTGAAATGCCAACAATTGAGAAATCCAACACAAACCATTTGCGGAGTAGACATCCTGTTTTAATGCAAAGTGTAGCGCAAGACAAGCGGACACGATGCAAAATGGTACAGTGTATGCAACCACACAATACCTCCTGAAACACCTTTCAACTTCCCGTTTTGGGGCTACTTTCTTCCTGAATGTGTTCCAAACGTGGAAAGCAATGACACTCATCCATGAGAAACAAGACAGCCAGATGAAATGCATAAAGGCAGCAATTGCTGTGCAAATCTCCTTGTTGCTATTCTTATCCATTCCAAATAGTTGGATGAGTTGGCCAAAAAACAAGCAGCCAACTAAGTTCATTAGATTTTTGCCAGGAACATTGCGCAGGCTTCTGAAGGTACAATAAGTAAACATTGTAATTGCCAATGCTAGTATGGATATTGATCCTCCAACCAGAGTTAGAATGCCTTTAATGTAGTCAGCTGTAGTTAATATTTTGTAAGAATTCATATAGTCTTGAATATATTCCTTACAAATGTAAATCATATCCCCTTCTTTCATATATTGGCTACTGTTTATGATATTTCCACTTCGTAATATCTTTATGCTATTATTCAATTCATTATATTCTGTAGATTCAAGAGGGATCGTTGTGCATCCCTGTTGATCTGGTATGTGATTGCACAAAGAAACTTTCACATTTGGTGAAGGCCCATCTGGATTATTAGTTATGGCAGATATAAGTAGATTTTCTGGTCTGTGAAAAACCGAAATTTCTTTCAGAAAGACGAGTTGCATGTTATACTCACTTGAATAAACAACAGTGATGTCATTCACAGTGAAGTTTTTCAGCTCATCAATGTTACATATGCTATCATTTGGACTGAAGTTTTGGATAGAAAAGTAGAAAAGGCGGTATGTAAACAAGTTGTAATTCACCGTGACATTCCCAGAATTTTCAATTCTTAGTGATGAGTTCATCATGTCAAGTATTACATGTAGTCCTTTAGGAGGTTGCACCGACATTCTAAACTTGAATTTAGAAGCAGAGAATTCAAATCGCTCTAATTCAGTTACGATTGGTATATCTGTTGGTAGAGAAAGAGACTCTAAGAATACTCCCTGTACTATGTCTCTAACACAACTCTCCACGTTGTAGTCTAGTGTATCATAAACAGCAGCAGCCTGAATAACCCCTTCTATAAGAAGAGTTTGAAATGTTTGGTTTTCATGTACGAGTAAATAGCATTGATCGTTATACTGAATGTAACCATCACTGCATACCTTGGGCACACAGACGCCATCTTTTAAAATTCCGTTTGGTAAACAAGTCGCGCGAGAAAACGGTACAGCATTGGGTCTCAGTAGTTGTACATCACTCATGGAAAAATCTAACAAAAGTGAAAAGCTCGCCGGAATCGGAAGCGGTGAAAGGATGTCTAAGTTACCATAGCTACATTTAAGATCATCCAATTTCAAACCATTGCATAAAGCACAATGTGAATTTTTATAAAATAGCATGCCACGACATTCAGGCATTGTGTAAGGAATAATACCTGAGTATGATTCACAGGCCTTAACCAAATGAGAGAAATTTGGAATGACTGAGCTCAAAGACGTGTCACATGTACTAATAATATCCTTGGTTTGGCATGGTTTTGTTTTAAATGGAGATTCAAAGTAAAGCCTACAATCTGGACTTTTGGAAAGAAAATCCAACTTCTCTTTGTGAGTCATACTACGGAGTTGTTCTCTAAATGCAAACGTATTCTTACACTTATACTCTGATTTCCAACTCTGCCAAAATGTATGGTTGAGATTACATTCTGCACAATACTTGTTTTTAAAATCAATTATTTGACCTCTCATCAACCCTGAAACAGGCACGAAACCTTTCAAATCTGATGGTTGTTGTTCGGGCTGCTCACACTGTAAACGTGTTTTATTCTCATTACTATGAGCAGGGCATTTTGTCACAAATAAAATCGCTGTAGGTTTATATGCCGGGATAATTTTATTTGGAACAAATGAGCTGAATACCGTATCCCCGAGCCAAACATTATCTACGAGTACACATTGTTGAGTGGTAATGGCGGTCTCAGGATGGGAAGTTGCGCATACTGTGTTGTAGTCATAGCAGCAGTCTTGGTAGATTTGACAGAGAGCATCACAGGCACAGGTATCCAATGTGTGTAAGAGCCATATATTGCCACGATAACCACATCGTCCTAGACATGACATCATGTTCTTCTTTGACAGGTCGTAACAAATCCTGATAGTGGCATTCATGTAGGTCGCATTATCAGGAGTAAAGATGATTCGCGGCTGATATCCCGATGTACATGGATTGGCTGACCTGCGATACAGATGCTTTGAGTTGAATTTCGGTGCATTCCTGGCCGGTTGCTGGAAATGATGTTGATTTCTGGCTGTAAATACAAAAGCCAATAATACTTATTGATAAAAGAAATGAATGGTCATGGGTCGAAAGTTGACTTGGATACATACAGTTTTGTGTGAGATATCTTCCTGCATTGCTTTTTTGTTAACACCATTACTTTTCTACCTTTCATAAGAATATATTACAATAGGATATTATACAGATGTGCACCCTATGAGTGCAATACTAAGGCCGCACAGTTTCGACTAGTTCTCGCTGTAGTGGAAAATTTGTGTTGCACATGAAATCCTCCTATGATTACAAGAGAGCCAGTGGTGACCTAGTGGCCCCCTAGTGGCAAGAGTAGAAAACGAAGGTTTGAGTTGAGGTGGCCTATGGGCTGCATCCTTTTACTTGCAGGTGAATCGATTGTGACTGCCTATATATAGGCCATCACTGAGCACAGTACGAGGCCACATATTACAAACGCGTATATAGGCTTTTTTCTCATTGTTGAATGTTTCACCAAAACATGATCACTCAACACATGCATTTTGGTATATAAATAGCCAAGAGTATTATGGATGGAAGGATATCACAGTTTTTTCAATTTATTTTTGGTCAAAAATTATGAAATCCAGAAGTTAAAAAGAAGGCTCGTACATTTTCTACCATAATTCCGAGAAACACGGTCATAAAATGTGTATTGAGTATAAAGTTGAAAAAATCCCCTTCCCTTTTCTGTAACTTTCTCCAGATTTATGAAATTCGGTGGTCCTCGGTCTATAATTGTTGATAGTAGCTCCGTAAACCTTATGCATGTTTCTCCACTTCATTACCACACATGGATTATATCCTGGGAGTGTGCACCAGTGATTTTTGTGTATTTCTATACTAAAAGACCTTTCAGGCAAAAACTACTTTGTGTAGTCAAGTGAAAGGGTAGAGAAAAACTAAGTGAAAAAATAACCCCATAATCTACCTTAATTTTTGAACAAAGCCAAAATTAAAAAATGGTACTCTTCCCTTTAAAATACTCTCAGCTGCAACTTTGCCAAATTTCAAGCAAATCTTTCAAAATTTGATATATGCATGTTTAGAAAGGTCATATTTTGTTGAAATTAGTTACTGTGAAGGGGTTGGGCAATCTTTTCTCTTCTTGTGCAATTATATGGGAGCTTCTGAAATAGTTGATCTCTTACATTGCTCAGTGATGTCCTAGACATTCAAAGTTCGTCTCATTATGGGGAAAAGGATGGAGGTTTTAACATATGTAAAAATCTCAAACTGGCCCTGTATTCACAAATTAACAGAATAAGCCACCTTAATGATTTTTTGTAAAATAATATTTTACGGTCAATAAAACTACATACAATGGGCTCCTAAATGGCGGAATGGCTTGATATCTGTACAATATCGTGAGACCTTTTTTACTCTTAACAGACAAGATAATTGTGTGGCTCCTGTTTCCTGTATCATTTAGATATCATCTGATATGTCAAAAGCTGGTCCTACCAGGGTTGATCAGTTTTTGATTAGCATTACAAAATTATTGTTGTGAGTGATTTTGAGAAATTTCGTAACTTTTGAGTATTACTTTAACAGTTTTGGTGGCGAAAATACAATAAATATATTGTTTTCACCAATAAAAGTTCTTTTGAAAAAGTCATTTGATTCCCTAGCCGTATTGGTTAGTTTCAGACACATTTTCCACCTAGATATGCACAACTAAGAAGAACATTTTATTAAGGATGCCCGCACCAGTTTTAATTTTTGTCCTCAGAATTTCCTAATTTTTGGATATGTTATACCTTGTGGGATAAAACTAAAGGAAATATAAAAAGAAATTCGCTGTTTAGCCGATATTTTTTGCTAGAGACAAATTTGGGATTTCTGAAAAGTGGCCATTTTAGAGAAAAGAGGCCGCCACGTCACAATTGTTTTTATTTTTAGCTCATTGTGGGTTTTTCGCCCAAAGAAAAATAAATTTGCATGCAGGCAATGAAGTAGGTCCTCTTTCTGCTTGTGCAAACTGCATTTCGATATCAACTTATTCTTTTGCATAGCCTAAGATTGAATTGGAGGGGTTGAGTAAAAAATTATCACTTTTTTTTCAAAAATGGACGCAAATATAGGGCAATTTATCGCACATATTGAATTGTAAAAAAAAAATTTAGCCCAGAGGATTTTTTTATTTTTTTAAATGTTCTTGCCCTGTTAATTTGCATTCTATATGCGAAATAAAATTGGGGGTGTTTCGAGTTACTTTTCCTGCTACAGAGCTATGAGTGAAAGGGTACGTTTTTTGATATTTTATGACATGAAAAGACAATGACGCTGCCTTTGTTTCCCTATTGTTGTGGCAACAAAAGAGGGAAACTCCCTTTGTTGGAGTCGTACCCGCTTGCCAGGACGCATTATGTCACACATAATAAATTGTAAAAAAAAAATTAGTCCAGAGAATTTTTTTATTTTTTGATATATTCTTGCTCTGTAAATTTGCTTTCAGTATACCAAAAAGTAATCGGGGCGTTCCGAGTTACTTTTCTTGCTACAGAGTTACAAAATTGGCAATGTCCCGTGGCAACAATAGGGTAATTCCCTCTGTTGGAGTCGCCTGTGTTGTTAAGTACGACGAGCTTGCGACAGGGGCTTCAAAACACACAACAAGCCAAAAATAAAAGCACTGTTCAACCCGGAAAATTTTCGCTAAACATAACCAATATAACCTATTATATATTTGACTTTTTGGTACAAATTGTATTTAAACATCCAATGAACTCAATTTAATAAAACTATCAATTGAATGTTCTGGGTCTTAACTATTGCAATAAGGGCTAATATAGTAGCGCAACCCGGTTACAATATTCACAACTTTTATCGAACCATAGCCACCAGAAATTGCTGTGTTTTAATTATTAGGACGTATTGACTGTGCTTCAGAACTAAAACATTTAGATACCCATGATTCTGCTTCGGGCTGTTCCAATGAAATAATCAGACTATAATTTATTGTTGAATAATGGGTGTCTTGTACGGCCCCCTCGCAAAAAATGCTTATACTTCCTCGATTTTTCTGACCCTTTAAACTGTTAACCATTTTAGTAGTTAAGGCCATACGATACTCCATAAAGGTGACAAGAATTGAGTATTGGACATTATGTCAACTAGAATAATTCATTACATTTGACCTGACCCTTTTGCCAATTTTGAAAAATTGGAACAAAAACAGACTTTTATCAAATATTTAACATTTTGGCTATACCTGCCTATTCTAAATCATATCCTTAAAACATGTTTTAACACTGAATGTTTTGGATAGAGTAATCTTCATATTCTTTGTAATTGATGATTTGAAACATTTTCAGAAAATATGTACATGATCAATGATCTATGTATAAATTGGGGTTCCCTTGCTAAACAATATCTTATATAAGAATGAGCAAATACGTTACCAATTGGGTAACTCTTCTGTACCATTTTTATGAAAATCTGCCCAAAAATTTCTATTTTACAAATTTTTCCATCTGTGGTGCGAAAACTAACCCAAAAACCTGTCATTTTCTTTGTGTCTTCTTGTTAAGAGCACTGAATAGATACATGCAATTTAGATAAATATTAGTGAAAATTAAACTCGGCAAGTAGGCAGTTACAATATCTCTGCAAGGATGAAAGTAGCAAAGAACGATACCAGTTAGGGAGAATAAGACGTTCATGACATAAATTACATTATTTTTTTAAGTCGATGAGTGCATGAATAAAAGTTGTTTTTGAAGATCACTGCGCTTTGTTCTTTACTCATGCGAAGTCTCAGCAAAATTAAACTCAAATTTCTAAAAATTTACTTATATTGACTTTAATTTGAATGGCGAACAGCAATGCATAAAAGCGCAATTTATCCACCCCTGTCACGCACATATATGGATTTAGGTCCATGTTTTATTATGGAAAATTGTGTTGCCTTTGTATGCAGACAGAAAAGTAATTCCTCTATCCGTTAACAGTACGCAACGGCGATAGCTATGTCCCACAAATCCCTGACGTTCATGTCACTCATGCCTGACCCCCGTATTATGCGCAACAATGGGACGTTTCCAACAATCGAAAATAAACTGGTGCGGGCATCCGATAATTCACGGGTTCCGAATATAGATGCCCGCACCAGTTTTTTTTTTGTCCTCGGATTTTTTTAATTTTTGGATATGTTATATATTGTGGGACAAAACTAAAGGAAATTTAAAAAGTAGGTAAAAAAGTAGTTCACCTTCTTGCTTGCACAAACTGTGTTTCAAAACCTACTATATTTTCTGCATAGCCTAAGGTGGAATGGTAGGGTTTGAGTTAAAAACCTTCACTTTTTTTCCAAAACGGACGATTATTTAAAGCAATTTATCACACGTAATGAATTGTAAAAAAAATCTTAGTCCGAAGGATTTCTTTATTTTTTGGTATGTTGTTGCCCTGTAAATTTGCATTTCATATTTGAAATAAAAATGGGGGTGTTTCGAGCTACTTTTTTTGCTACAGAGATATAAGTGAAAGGGTACGTTTTTTGCTTTTTTATGAAAATGGAAAGACAATGACGCACCCTTTGTTTCCCTATTGTCGTGGCAACAATAGGAGGGAACTCCCACTGTTGGAGTCGTGTTGCGCTCGCTAAGAAGCAAATATAGGGCAATATATAACACATAATGAGTTGTAAAAAAATATTTAGTCCGAAGGATTTTTTTATTTTTTGATATGTTCTTGCTCCGTAAAATTGCATTCGATATATGTAAAAAAATGGGGGTGTTCCGAGTTACTTTTCTTGCCACAGAGCTACGAGTGGCAGGGTACGTTTTACGCTTTTTGGCAAGCAAAATTGTCAATGTCCCGTGGCAACAATAGGGAAATTCCCTTTGTTAGAGTCGCCAGAGGGGTTACTTTCACGACCAGTCTCTACCTATGTCAGCTAAGTGTGTACAGTTAGTGGAGACGACAACTTAAAGTGTTTATAAAGGGGGGGAGGGGGTGGGGGGACCCGCCAAGTTTATGCCTCCATAAAAAGATTTTTATTTTGTCAAGACCTCCCGCACCAATGGTTTTGAATTAATTATCTTAAATATCCCCATCCCCATACTTATGTATTTCTCTTTAAAATAGCGACTATGGAGAAATATGCAAGCAGCACAATACACTTATAAACAAGTCTTTATTACGGGGAAATGAAAAATTGTCACCAAGCGACTATAACGTCACCGTGCAATTTCAATTTTGGCCGTCGGTTCTATTTCCATACATTTGAAGGGCCTATCAGTATTTTTTGTTATTGTACAGTATTGTATATTTATTGACTGTAACTTGGTTTACAAAAATCATACAAATACAAATTTATATATACGCAAACAGAAAAGATATACAAATAATACAAAACTAACAAAGGTACAAAAGGAAGACACTCTTTTAAAGAAGAAAACGAAAACGAAAGTTTGAACTAGAGGTATAACATAGGGGTACACAACTGATAAAGAAGTAAGAGGGTACGAGAATAGAAAATTAGAAAAAGTGGTATTAACCCCTTTCTCCAGAAGACTAGAGCTGTGCGTACGAAAATCGTAAGGAGATCTTTATATACATAGCAGTGTCAACAGTACTAGTAAAAATTCTCACGCAAACTTATATAGGTAATTTTGTCAGCACAACTCAATGGAGAAAAAAGATACGTTGAATTAGAGGAGAGCCCCACAAAAAGTGCACTCATAACGTCAGCTACTACCTCTAAATCATCAGAAAGTGAGCTAAAAAAGTATTCCATCTACATATTTCTACTTCTACCTCGTGTACAGATCCTATACATCTTACTCCCATAAGTGCATGTAATCTTCCAAAAGTCAATCATAATTTGAACATCAACAATATCACAGTATTTACCAAGTATAGTTGCAAGTATATCATCGGACAAATCCACTATTTGTTTTCCTATTTCACTTGGCATCTTATTAATTTCTGAGAACATTTCTCTCCTAATTTCATAAGTAGAGGTGCATTGTAGTATATTATGTTTTGCATCTTCTAGAATAAAATCATCACATTGTTCACAGACTTTTTCACTAAAAGCATATAATTATCACATTTCAATAGACTCACGCCCAGGGGGCGGGGGGGGGGGGGGATGGGGCACTTGGGTATTTAGGGGGGGCGCATACGCTCGTTATCAAAATTTAAAAATACCCCTAAAGCACTGATTTCTGGTCAAAAAAGCACCCTTTTTTAAAGAAAACGCTGATTTTTTCCACTAAATAAACACCCCTTCTTTTATCAAAACACTGACATTGGATGAACAAGAACACGTATTTTAACTTAAGATTTTATAATCCTCTGCGTGTTTAGCGGCAGCAAGTGGCGGCAGCAAACTCGGAAGCCCAGTCACTGGTGCGGGCATCCTTAAGGATGCCCGCACCAGTTTTTTTTTCGATTGTTGGGAGACGTCCCATTGTTGCGCATATCATGGGAGTGAGGCATGAGTGACATGAACGTCAGGGATGGATGCGACATAAATCCCGCCGTAGCGTACTGTTGAGAGATTTAGCAATTATTTTCCTACCTCCCAGTATACTGTTAGCTTTAAAAAAGTAAGTACAAGTCTGTGAATAATACTGAATGACACAAATTCATGTGGAATATCTTTCATTAGGGTGAATCTAACTAGGGTGAATGCAAATGAAATGCGCTCTACCATACTTCAACTTGGAAAATAGTTTTGAGTAGAAATGATTAAAGTTAATTATGTATATATGTATGAATTTTAATGACTTTGTCTCAGGACATAATGATACAAATAAACAACATAGAAAATTTCAGAATACAACACAATACTACTACAAAGTGAAATTACTGAAATACCTCGTTTAAAGAGGTATTGCATAGGAAGTAATGTGTCCTTCTCGCAATTTGAAAAACACAACAAAACTAAATTACCTGAATCACGTATTATTTAGCAACATAAGTTGGAATGTCATTAGCTCAGAGGTTGTAAATAGAGCATCCTCGTAAAACTGTTAATCTCTTGTTTGCGATCACGAAAATAAATTTTGGAAGTGTTGGGTACTGTGAGGGAACGGCAAAATTACTGTGCGAGAAAGTAACAAGTACCAACGCAAAAAATACATGAACAGAGCAAGACGATACAACATAGAATAACCAAGCGGAACCACAACAATGTTTAATGGAGACTGCTGGATTGGACCAATTAGTAAGCCAGTAAGTAAGATTTCTGGCCAAAAAAGCACCCTTATTTTTAATAAAAACGCTGACTTTTTCCAGTAAATAAACACCCCTTCTTTTATCAAAACACTGACATTGGATGAACGGGAACACGTATTTTAACTATAGAATTTATAAACCTGTGCCTGTTTAGCAGCAGCAAGTGGCGGCAGCAAACTCGGAAGCCCCGGTCACTTCGGGAGTCACTCGGCGTCAGAGCCGTGTATATTTCGTGGATTGTGAGGGGATTTTCACCCCCATTACTTCGTTATAACATGAGTACAAAAAAGTACCCTACTTTTACAAAATCGCGGACATGCTTAAAAAGACCCCTTCTTCCGCGAAATACGTAACGCGGCCCCCCTCTGTACCTGAGTGCCCCCCCCCCCCCCCCCCCGGGAAATTTTCCAGAGGTCGACCATATAGTATGCACAGTATCTCTATCCAGGCCTTTGGTCTCCTTTCCTATCAAACAATTGAATGTTTCGGCACAGTTATCACTAAATATAGTTCCAATGTATCTGCTGTCGTATTTCAAAGTATTAAACATTTCAGTGCGTTAATGCTCGGCCTTGGACATTGCATGACTACATTTTGTCAATATTCAATTATATAGAGGTCGAAATTGGTCGAAAAACACGCTCTAAAAATATGCGTACACGTTTTTAGACGTACGTCATCTGACTTATGAGTATCATTAACAGACATCGCCTGCCCCCAATCTTTTTGTTACAGTCGGTTTGATGTCTTATTGACCAACAGCAATCGACGATTAAAGATACTAGTAATTGGTTTCGCATCGTTTTTCTAGTATTGTCCTAGCAATGAAGAATCGGCGACATTCATAGTTTATTTTTTCCATTCAATATGACTCCTCTGAATGCAAATTTACTGCCAGTAGCCTCCACGCAGGGCTTGATAAATACTAGTTCGTACGTGGTTACCTGATGAATTTATTCAATTTAATGTGATCTCTCACATAATGACATCAACATTTCTTTAAAGTCACCTTCATTTCATTAGAAACTTGAAAATGAATGTTCACTGTACAATAACAAAATTTACTGATTGGCCCTTCAAATGTATGGAAATAGAACCGACGGCCAAAATTGAAATTGCACGGTGACGTTATAGTCACTTGGTGACAATTTTTCATTTCCCCGTAATAAAGACTTGTTTATATGTGTATATTGTGTTGCTTGCATATTTCTCCATAGTCGCTATTTTAAAGAGAAATACATAAGTATGGGGATGGGGGTATTTAAGATAACTAATTCAAAACCATTGGTGCGGGAGGTCTTGATAAATTAAAAATCTTTTTATGGAGGCATAAAGTTGCCGGGTCGCCCCTCCCTCCCCCTATTATAAACACTTTAAGTTGTCGTCTCCACTAACAGCACACACTTAGCTGACATAGGTAGAGACTCAGGTCGTGAAAGTAACCCCTCTGGCGACTCTAACAAAGGGAATTTCCCTATTGTTGCAATTGCCACGGGACATTGACAATTTTGCTTGCCAAAAAGCGTAAAACGTACCCTATTACTCGTAGCTCTGTGGCAAGGAAAGTAACTCGGAACACCCCCCATTTTTTTTTACATATATTGAATGCAATTTTACAGAGCAAGAACATATCAAAAAATTAAAAAGTCCTTCGGACTAAATATTTTTTTACAACTCATTATGTATGAGATATTGCCCTATATTTGCTTCTTAGCGAGCGCAACACGACTCCAACAATGGGAGTTCCCTCCTATTGTTGCCACAACAATAGGGATACAAAGGGTGCGTCATTGTCTTTCCATTTTCATAAAAAAGCAAAAAACGTACCCTTTCACTCATAGCTCTGTAGCAAAAAAGGTAGCTCGAAACACCCCCATTTTCTTTTCAAATATAGAATGCAAATTTACAAGGCAACAACATATCAAAAAATAAAAAAAATTCTTCGGACTAAGATTTTTTTTACAATTCATTACGTGTGATAAATTGCTTAATATTTTCGTCCGTTTTGGAAAAAAAGTGAGGATTTTTAACTCAACCCCTACCATTCCACCTTAGGCTATGCAGAAAATATAGTAGGTTTTGAAACACAGTTTGTGCAAGCAAGAAGGTGAACTACTTTTTTACCTGCATGCAAATTTATGCTTATAAAGATCTACAATTTATTTTTCTCTGCACGAAGAACCCAGAATGAGCTGAAAATGTTAAAATGCGCGATGTGGCGGCCCCTTTTCGCTCAAATGGCCACTTTTCAATAATCACAAAATTGTCTCTAGCAAAAATAATCGGCCAAACAGCCAATTTCTTTTAAAATTTCCTTTAGTTTTGTCCCACAATGTAGGATGCCCGCACCAGTTTTTTTTTCGATTGTTGGAGACGTACCATTGTTGCGCATATTGCTGGAGTCAGGTATGGATGATATGAACGTCAGGGATGGATGGGACATTCATATCGCCGTAGCGTACTGTTGAGAGATCTCTCTATATCTATATAGGAATGACTTTTTTACGCCAGCATACAAAGGCAACAAACTTTTCCATGACACAACATGGACCTACCACCATATGTGTGTGTGAAAGGGGTGAATAACTTAAGCTTTTATGCAGTGTTGTTCGTCATTCAAATTAATGTCTTCCGACACTTGAAAAAAATAATGTTATTTATGTCATGAACGTCTCATCATACCTCACTGGTATCGTTCTGTTCCATATTTATCCTTTCGGAGATTTTGTAACTGCCTAAAATACTGTTCTGCCATGTTGAATCTCTTTTGGTGTTATATAGTAAGCATGGGGCAAAGTCGAGGAATTCAATAAACAAGTTTTTAACACAAAATTTGTATAAATCAGAATTACCGAGTTTAATTTTTACCAATATTTGCCTACCAGTCCATCCAATCATTTGTACAGTTTTCGGTGAAACCCTATGGAATAGGGCTAAGTGGAATAGAGGATTTTGATGGACTCTAAGCAGGGTATATCAGTTGATCCACTGCTGTGACCCTTAACAAGGACCACGCTTGCTACCAGTCCATCAAACCGGTGAAAACCAGAGACTTCAACTCATTCGTAATCTATGTCTCTGGTGAAAACCAATGGTTGTGCATCCATAATTGCACATTGTGCCAAGTAAAGGAAAAGTATTATTGAATAAACATCTGGCCAATGCATATCTTTATTGTAATGATAACAAACTGAGATACATGAACCTAGATTAAGTACATGTACAGTGCAAAGCTACGCTCTGGCATCGGGCATTCGGTCGTATTCTACGCAAGGGCTACCCACGCATGTAGTGCAGGAATTAGATATTGACGCACATACTTATCCGACTGTATTGATGAGTGATTACTCTATGTGTTCAGTAGACATCTTTTCTCCAATGTAAACATTCCTTGTATACACTCTGTGCATAACCAGACTATAGTTCCTGCTTAGATGAAGGAAAGAATGGATATGTAGCGAGAGACCAATTCGTATATGTGCTATCGTGAAGGGCTGGACACGACATTTGGGCTATTGATTGAGACTAGCCTGTTCAGGTTGACCGGCTGGTCACTTGTTTTTATTTATCTAATGTTCCTGATAATGTGGATAACTTGGTATTCGTTTATGTTAGCCGCTTTTAGTTTACCTTTTTTTTCTGTTTGCGTACGTTACTGTTCAGTTGAATAAGTTAATACTTTGTACACATATTTTCGTGCCTTTTCTTTTGCTCACTTTGTATATTTAGTAAAATTCTAAGCGTATAGTCTATTGTACATTACATTACATTATATTCCAAAGGATTAAAGGGCCTTTGACTTGTTTTGTAGCCCCTGTCGTAGGTTGGTGCGACAAGGAGACAGTTGGACACACCTGGGAATATAACAACTTTCTGTTGACGTCTTAACTGATTGCACACAAGTAGCAGACAAGGGTACAGACCCGTCCTAATTACACTGACTACTCCAACAAAGGGAATTTCCCTATTGTTGCCACAGACGTTGACAATTTTATTTGCAAAAAGTCATAAACGTACCCGAGCACTCATAGCTCTGTAGCAAAAAAAATAAACTCATGACACCCCAATTTTGTTCGCATATAGAATGCAAATTCACAGGGCAAGAACATATCAAAAAATAAATAAATTCTCTGGACTAATTTTTTTTTTACAATTCAATATGTGTGACATAATGCTCTATATTCGCGTCTTAGCACGCGCATCACGACTCTAACAAAGGGATTTTCCCCCTATTGTTGCCACAACAATAGGGAAACAAAGGTCGCGTCATTGTCTTTTCATTTTCATAAAAAGCAAAAAAACGTACCCTTTCACTTTTAGCTCTGTAGCAAAAAAATAAACTCATGACACCCCAATTTTTTTTCGCAAAATGAATGCAAATTCACAGGGCAAGAACATATCAAAAAGTAAAAGAAATCTCTGGACTGTTTTTATTTTTGCAATCCTTTACCTACAATAAATTGCCCTATATTTGCGTACACTTTTAAAGAAAAAGTGTTCATTTTTTATTCAACCCCTCCAGTTTAGCCTGTGCAAAAGATAAAGTAGGGTTTGAAATACAGTTTGCACAAGCAGAAAGAGGATCTACTCCAATAACTACATGCAAATTTACGTTTATAAAGATTGGCGATTTATTTTTCTGCATATAAACAACCAAAAATGATCAGAAAATAAAAAATGCGCGACTTGGCAGCCCTTTTTCTCTCAAATGGCCAATTTTCCAAAATCACAAATTTGTCGCTAGCAAAAAAAATCGACCAAATAACCAATTTCTTTTTACATTTCCTCTAATTTTGTCCCACAAGGTATAACATATCCAAAAATTACAAAATTCTAAGGGCAAAAAAAACTGGTGCGGGCATCCTTAAGCAATTTTATCAGATTTCGTCGTACGTGACCACAGACTCAATAGGTTCACGAACTCCCATTAGTTAGACGAAAGACAGCATGACTGAAATGATCGCACGTCATGCAGAACAAGTTTGACATAGCAATCATCCACCCCATCAAGATTACGTTATATCTCTCCTTCGCCGCCAGGGATTTGGCATGCATGACGGTGCTTGATCGTCATTTAAAAAAAAAAGTTTTTGGTATAGTAGGGCGGTTAAGGAAAAAATCGTGCACTTTGGGGTAGAAGCATGAAACTTGGTACAATCATAATTTAAGGAATGCTAAGAAAAATTGGAAGGGGACACAGGCTGTAGGTCACCCCTATGACCCATTTTTGGGGCATTTTAGGTCAAAAACGGACATTTTTGGTGATTTAACATATGAGACACTTTCACTAAGCATGAAACTTGGTATAAATATGGTTTAAGGAATGCTTATAAGCATTGGATAGGGACACAGGCTGTAGGTCACACCTAAGACCTATTTTTGGTCCGTTTTAAGCCAAAAAATGACATTTTTGGTGATTTTGCAGATAAATACGTTCATGGATCTTGGTAGAAGCATGAAACGTGGTACAATTATGGTTTAAGGATTGCTTATAACAATAGGAAGGGGACACACATTGTAGGTCACTGCTCTGACTTATTTTTGGGCCATTCTAAGCCAAAATTAGACAAAAACGGACAATTTTGGGGGATTTTCTAATAAAACATCCTTAAATTTCAGGTTGAAGCATGAAACATTGTACAATTATGGTTTAGGGAATTCTTATAAAAATTGGAAGGGGACACAGGCTGTAGGTCACCCCTATGCCCTACTTTTGGGCCATTTTAAACCATAATAATTAGACAAAACTGACATTCTTTGGTGATTTTGCAAATAAAAAAACATTCATTGACTTGTGGGATGCATCAAATTTGCAACATACATTTCCTTATGGATATTTATACATTTAAAGTGATATTTCAATGTCATATGTAACCTAAATATCACATTTTGGGGGTTAAATGAGGCAACAAATTTCCAAAAGCTAGCACTTCTTGTAGGAATTACATAGATTGAGTTAAATCATAGACTAAAAATAAAACCTTGAATGTGAGTACTCAGTTAAGTATTTGTTTCTTTAAATGATTGAATAATAGCCCCTGACTGCCGAATTTAGTCATCATTTGACATATTTGAGAAATGTACAATCTTGACATTTCCACATTACAAGTTTTGACTGAATGGGAGAAGAATGCTACAATGCAGTAATAGAAAAGTTCTCTTCCATGGTTGATAGGAGTTAAGGGTGAAACATGAGAAATTATTTTTAAAAAGAGAGGTTTTGGTTGGAGTGATGTTCAGGATACCTTACTAATTACATAACATGAGGCTTGTGCATTTTTTACAACTTTGCTTGATAAAGGGTCTAATTTTCTACCATTTCACTGCTTTTAAAACTGGAATTTTCAGAGCAAGAATGCATGATTTTAGCATGTTACCTTTTTACTCTTGAGAACTACTGTGTCCTCCACATTCAAAAAGACATGTGTGCGCATTTGAGACTATCTTTATAACATTTACACTAGCACTTGCATGCTTTTCTACACTTATAGTGAATGAGTTTGTAATTCATGCCAGATTTGTCCGAAAAAGGTTTTCCATATTGAAACGGTTTTTTTCCAGCCTCACTTACCAAGACTTGGGAGCTTTGGGTCCCTCTGTGTTGCTTGCCCCCAAATATGTCCTCCCTGATAGGCAGCACCTAGAATCTGTTGCACAAGGGCTGACTGTGATGGGAGAATGCTCTCTAAACAACACCATTTCCAGGAGAAAAGGTGCTGTGTTGCAGAATTGACCCTACACAATTCATTTGTTCTGTCATATATCAGCACCACAAACATTTCAATCACTATCAATGCATTCTCAGACACTTTATCTGGATCATCCTCTAGTGACAAAAATGTCTTGGTGAGTTCTGAGAAAACAGCACTCAGAAATCATCAAGGCATGAATATTGTATGGTCAATTCTGCAACACAGCAACTTTTCGCCTGGAAATTGTGAAATTGTAGAAAATTAGACCCTCCATCAGGCAAAGTTGTGAATAGTACGCAGGCCTAAAGAACTCCCATCCCTCTCCTTTCTGAAAACATTTTTCATGCTTCACCCTAAACTCATCAAACATGGAAGAGCTCTTTTCTGTTATGTACAGCTGAACTTGGATATGACGGACCACTGTACGACGGATCTTTGCATATGACGGACGATATGCTTGGTCCCAGTCCGATGCATATCAAGTATTCGTCACATGTATACGACAGATTTTGCATATGACGGACCAATTTTCCTGGTCCCATTGAGTCCGTCTTATCCAAGTTCACCTGTACTGCATTGTAGCATCATTCTGTCAGTTATAGTCAAAACCTGTCATATGGAAATGTCAAGATTGTACATTTCTCAGATATAATGTCAAATGATCATGATGACTAAAATAGGCAGTCAGGAGCTATCATTCAATCATTTGAAGAGACAAATACTTAACTGAGTATTCACATTTAAAGTTTTATTTTTTAGACTATTATATAACTCAAATATATATACATCTATATATACATCCTACAAGAAGTGCTAGTTTTTTGGAAAATTTTGCCTCATTTAACCCCAAAAATGTGATGTTTAGGTTACATATGACATAAATAATATCACTTTAAATGTATTCATATCCAAAGGGAAATGTATGTTGTAAATTTGATGCATCCCACAAGTCAATGAATGTTTTTATTTGCAAAATCACAAAAAAATGTCAGTTTATATCTAATTGATATGGCTTAAAATGGCCCAAAAATAGGTCATAGGGGTGACCTACAGCCTGTGTCCCCTTCCAATTTCTATAAGAATTCCCTAAACCATAATTGTACAAAGTTTCATGCTTCAACCTACCCAGCAGGCACTGGACGTACAATGTACGTACATTGTATGTACGGTTTAGGTTCGCACCCTGTACCAAAACGGAACATTCGGATAACGTACAGTTTAGGTTCAGATAGATTTCCCCTAACTATCAAAAATCAATGTGCGTTTGGTTCTGGTTCACACTTAGATGTACATACGGGTCTGTACGTACAATGTACGTACGGGTCCGTACGTACAATGTACGTACATGTCCGTACGTATATTGTACGTAAACAAACTAAATACGGTTAATGCAGTAAATGACCTTTTTTTTAAAAAAAGCGGGTAGATAGTTAGGGCAATCTCCATTTTAAATTGTTTGAGAATTCTCTAAAATTTATTCCCTAAGTGTCTACAATACCAATAACCATGTTTGAGGAAGAGAATTGATAATAAAGCCTAGAAACTGAATGTAGGTCACATGGCATGATATAGTGCAGCATCAAATGGTATAAGTTAACTTCAGATTCAGACATGGTATATACTTGAACAGAATACTCCTTCAAGGGGAACACTGATCAAGGAATTCCGATTTATTTGTGCTTAATACAAATGATGATAGGGAAATCCTAGGTGAGATTCACTTCAGAATATGTAATGCAAAAACTATGATTTAGTTTTGGTATTGGACTGGACTGTACGTACAATGTACGTACAGCTATGTACGGACCCGTACGTCCAAAAAACTTTCATTCCGAATGTTATCCGTACCAAATCCGTATGTACGGGCTCGTACATACAATGTACGGCCCTAAAATAGGTCATAGGGGTGACCTACAGCCTGTGTCCCCATCCAACCTTTATAAGCATTCCTTAAACCATATTTATACCAAGTTTCATGCTTCATAGATTCTTTACCAATGAGAAATTATTTAAGATGGGCATTAAAGACTCTGATCAATGTGGCTTTTGTCATTCTCATACTGACTCCATAGAACACATGTTCCTGGATTGTAAAATCTCGAATCATCTGTGGAATGAAGTTCAGGAATGGATTCATACTTTAGGTATGAATGATTATAACCTCTCTCAGTCAAGAATTATTCTCGGTGACTTGGAAAACGCAATGTCAATAAACACAATAATATTGTTGACTAAGAAGGTTATATACAACTCTATGAAGAAGGAACAAAGGCCACATATATTAAACATCAAAAATGAGGTAAAAAAGTTTTATTATGAGGAAAAATACAGATGTCTCTTAAGAGGTAAAGGTCAACTTTTTGAGAAGCAATATTACTTACTATCAAATATATATGTCAATCCTGTACCATAATATTATTGTCATCTATGCGTACAACCTAATATGTACTAATGTCCTATACATACCTTTTATTGTGCCATACCATGCATCATTATTTGTACACTGTTTATGATTTATGAAGGAAAGGAAATAAAAATGATTAAAAATTTTAAAAAGTTTCATGCTTCTACTCAGTTTAATGAAAGTGTCTCATATGTAAAATCACCAAAGATGTCCGTTTTTGACCTAAAATGGCCCAAAAATGGGTCATAGGGGTGACCTACAGCCTGTGTCCCCTTCCAATTTTTCTTAGCATTCCTTAAACCATAATTGTACCAAGTTTCATGCTTCAACCCCAAAGTGCACGATTTTGCCAAAATCTTGATTTATCCGCCCCACTAGTATAGTCTGTCTGAAACGAGTTTGGCAACCGCTTTTTCCAGTTTTTTGTGACAAAACGTTCGAGTTTCCCATCCAAACTTGGCAAACCTCTTTGGAGCACTTCTACGTGTATGTTTAAACATACGTTTTTTCTCAAATCCGCAAAATGTTGATTTTGCTTATAAGGTCCCATTGCAAAATTTGCCAATTGCCAACTATGGCCAACAATACAAACACGCGAGATCGTATTGTTGCCAATGGGTAGATTCCACAATGGGACCTTATAGTCAGGCAGCTTATGTAGGAAAATAGGGGGTCCATGGGAAACTCATGTTAATTGTTGGAGACGTAGTGTTTCCAGACCAATTTTGGATGAGGACTTCAAAAAAATATGTCTCCAATTTTTTCGACTAATTTTTCAAGGTCAAATGTCAAGGTCAAAGTTCAAAATCCTTAAAATGCCTTGTTTAGACCTGAAACAAGCTGCATTTGATAAGAAACTCGATTTTTTGGGGTGAAATACAATCAATCAGGGAATTTTATACACAAAGATTTAGTATTTTTCAAATTAAAGTTTAAATCTGAGGTCAATAAGTACATTTTAAATAAAGGTCAAAGGTCAAATCAGTGAAAAATGCCTTGTTTGGACAAGAAATGAGCTGCTTTTGATTAAAGTTGGTTAGAAACCAGATTTTATGGTGGGAGACACTTTTTCAGTAAATTTCATTAAAGCACACTTCATAGTTTCCATCTCAAAGATTATATCTAAGGTCAATGAGTCCATTCAAAGGTCAAAATCAACAGTCAGAATGCAGGAAAATGCCTTGCACGTACTGGATACAAGCTGCATTTGATGCAATTTGGTTAGAAACCAGCTGTTTAGGATGACATACACTTAATGATAGGTGAATTTCATACATAAAGCTTCATTTTTTTGCTCAGTAAAGTTTAAATCTGAGGTCAATAAGTACATTTTTAAATAAAGATTTAAACTTTAATGTGAAAAATACTAAATCTTTGTTTATAAAATTTACTGATTGATTGTATTTCACCCAAAAAATCGAGTTTCTTATCAAATGCAGCTTGTTTCAGGTCCAAACAAGGCATTTTAAGGATTTTGAACTTTGACCTTGACATTTGACCTTGAAAAGTTAGTCGAAAAAATTGGAGACATTTTTTTTTGATGTCCTCATCCAAAATTGGTCTAGAAACACCATGTCTCCAACAATTAACATGAACTTCCCACGGAAACTACATAAGCTGCCAGACTATTATGAGCAAAATCAATATTTTGCGGAGTTGAGACAAAAAGTATGTTTATACATACACGTAGTAGTGCTCCAACGAGGTATGCCAAGTTTGGATGGCCAGGCTACCTCCTAGAGGTCAACCTTATGCTTATAGAGAGATACACCCTTTGTCGCCAATTTAGGTTATCTCCACCTATTTGTGTATTCTAGTCATTTGTTATCCCTAGGAGCACTCTCTTTTGCTACCTAGTAATTATTGTAAACTTTGTATATTTTTTCCATGTTGCGCATACTTGTATTAGTATGATTTTGTAAAACCTTATTTACAGTCATTAAACATACAAATACAAATACAAAATACGATGGGAAACTCGAACGTTTTGTCCCAAAAAAGTGAAAAAAGCGGTTGCCAAACTCGAATCAGACAGACTATAGACCAATTTGTTTTAATAGTTGCCCCATTACTTTTAACATGTCCGGTTACATCTATAGTACAATTAAAACTAATTATATCTGTTTCTGCCGTCACACTTGCACCATCCTCACACCTTTGAATTTGAAGGCTAGTGACTTACCGTTGGAGGCAGGATTTCCATTGCCGCCACTCTGAGCTCTGCTGGGCACTGTGGTGATGACGACAA